>JAQNBH010000006.1:49258201-49707183 GCA_028752905.1 Cladorhizidae sp. MBARI D1340-BT2
GATGAGTGCATGCAGGTAGTGGTCTAGATGAGTGCATGCAGGTAGTGGTCTAGATGAGTGCATGTAGGTAGTGGTCTAGATGAGTGCATGTAGGTTAGTGGTCTAGATGAGTGCATGCAGGTAGTGGTCTAGATGAGTGCATGTAGGTAGTGGTCTAGATGAGTGCATGTAGGTAGTGGTCTAGATGAGTGCATGTAGGTAGTGGTCTAGATGAGTGCATGCAGGTAGTGGTCTAGATGAGTGCATGTAGGTAGTGGTCTAGATGAGTGCATGTAGGTAGTGGTCTAGATGAGTGCATGCAGGTAGTGGTCTAGATGAGTGCATGCAGGTAGTGGTCTAGATGAGTGCATGTAGGTAGTGGTCTAGATGAGTGCATGTAGGTAGTGGTCTAGATGAGTGCATGCAGGTAGTGGTCTAGATGAGTGCATGTAGGTAGTGGTCTAGATGAGTGCATGTAGGTAGTGGTCTAGATGAGTGCATGCAGGTAGTGGTCTAGATGAGTGCATGTAGGTAGTGGTCTAGATGAGTGCATGTAGGTAGTGGTCTAGATGAGTGCATGTAGGTAGTGGTCTAGATGAGTGCATGTAGGTAGTGGTCTAGATGAGTGCATGTAGGTAGTGGTCTAGATGAGTGCATGTAGGTAGTGGTCTAGATGAGTGCATGTAGGTAGTTGGTCTAGATGAGTGCATGTAGGTAGTGGTCTAGATGAGTGCATGTAGGTAGTGGTCTAGATGAGTGCATGTAGGTAGTGGTCTAGATGAGTGCATGTAGGTAGTGGTCTAGATGAGTGCATGTAGGTAGTGGTCTAGATGAGTGCATGTAGGTAGTGGTCTAGATGAGTGCATGTAGGTAGTGGTCTAGATGAGTGCATGCAGGTAGTGGTCTAGATGAGTGCATGTAGGTAGTGGTCTAGATGAGTGCATGTAGGTAGTGGTCTAGATGAGTGCATGTAGGTAGTGGTCTAGATGAGTGCATGTAGGTAGTGGTCTAGATGAGTGCATGTAGGTAGTGGTCTAGATGAGTGCATGTAGGTAGTGGTCTAGATGAGTGCATGTAGGTAGTGGTCTAGATGAGTGCATGTAGGTAGTGGTCTAGATGAGTGCATGTAGGTAGTGGTCTAGATGAGTGCATGTAGGTAGTGGTCTAGATGAGTGCATGTAGGTAGTGGTCTAGATGAGTGCATGTAGGTAGTGGTCTAGATGAGTGCATGTAGGTAGTGGTCTAGATGAGTGCATGTAGGTAGTGGTCTAGATGAGTGCATGTAGGTAGTGGTCTAGATGAGTGCATGTAGGTAGTGGTCTAGATGAGTGCATGTAGGTAGTGGTCTAGATGAGTGCATGTAGGTAGTGGTCTAGATGAGTGCATGTAGGTAGTGGTCTAGATGAGTGCATGTAGGTAGTGGTCTAGATGAGTGCATGTAGGTAGTGGTCTAGATGAGTGCATGTAGGTAGTGGTCTAGATGAGTGCATGTAGGTAGTGGTCTAGATGAGTGCATGTAGGTAGTGGTCTAGATGAGTGCATGTAGGTAGTGGTCTAGATGAGTGCATGTAGGTAGTGGTCTAGATGAGTGCATGTAGGTAGTGGTCTAGATGAGTGCATGTAGGTAGTGGTCTAGATGAGTGCATGGTAGGTAGAGTAGTGGTCTAGATGAGTGCATGTAGGTAGTTGGTCTAGATGAGTGCATGTAGGTAGTGGTCTAGATGAGTGCATGCAGGTAGTGGTCTAGATGAGTGCATGTAGGTAGTGGTCTAGATGAGTGCATGTAGGTAGTGGTCTAGATGAGTGCATGTAGGTAGTGGTCTAGATGAGTGCATGTAGGTAGTTGGTCTAGATGAGTGCATGTAGGTAGTGGTCTAGATGAGTGCATGCAGGTAGTGGTCTAGATGAGTGCATGTAGGTAGTGGTCTAGATGAGTGCATTGTAGGTAGTGGTCTAGATGAGTGCATGTAGGTAGTGGTCTAGATGAGTGCATGCAGGTAGTGGTCTAGATGAGTGCATGTAGGTAGTGGTCTAGATGAGTACATGTAGGTAGTGGTCTAGATGAGTACATTCTTGTTGCTTGTCAATCCAGTGTTTTGTTGTGTGTGTGTGTGTCTAGTTGCTGGCTATCATTGGGGAGCAGTTTATTGTGGGCAATGAGATATGCGGTGCAGTCATCTCTATCAGGAGCAATGAAGATATTGTGTCATTGTGGAACAGAACAGCCTCAGATTCCACCATCACTGTGGGCATTAGGTGAGGAGGAGAATTGGGGGGGGGGGGGGGGGGGGGGGGTGGAGGAGGCACAGCTACAGGCAGTCCTTAGACCACCATCACTGTAGGTATGAGGTTGGTTAATCAAGGAGAGCTTGCACTCCTATATATTGATTAGTTAATCATGGAGAGCTTGCACTCCTATATATTGATTAGTTAATCATGGAGAGCTTGCACTCCACTCCTATATATTGATTAGTTAATCATGGAGAGCTTGCACTCCTATATATTGATTAGTTAATCGTGGAGAGCTTGCACTCCTATATATTGATTAGTTAATCGTGGAGAGCATGCACTCCTATATATTGATTAGTTAATCATGGAGAGCTTGCACTCCTATATATTGATTAGTTAATCATGGAGAGCTTGCACTCCTATATATTGATTAGTTAATCATGGAGAGCATGCACTCCTATATATTGATTAGTTAATCATGGAGAGCTTGCACTCCTATATATTGATTAGTTAATCATGGAGAGCTTGCACTCTCTATATATTGATTAGTTCATCAAGGAGAGCTGGCACTTCTTTTTTGATTAGTTAATCATGGAGAGCTTGCACTCATATATATTGATTAGTTAATCATGGAGAGCTTGCACTCCTATATATTGATTAGTTAATCATGGAGAGCATGCACTCCTATATATTGATTAGTTAATCATGGAGTGCTTGCACTCCTATATATTGATTAGTTAATCATGGAGAGCTTGCACTCCTATATATTGATTAGTTAATCATGGAGAGCTTGCACTCCTATATATTGATTAGTTAATCATGGAGAGCTTGCACTCCCTATATATTGATTAGTTAATCATGGAGAGCTTGCACTCCTATATATTGATTAGTTAATCATGGAGAGCTTGCACTCCTATATATTGATTAGTTAATCATGGAGAGCTTGCACTCTCTACGTATTGATTAGTTAATCATGGAGAGCATGCACTCCTATATATTGATTAGTTAATCATGGAGAGCTTGCACTCTCTATATATTGATTAGTTAATCATGGAGAGCTTGCACTCCTATATATTGATTAGTTAATCATGGAGAGCATGCACTCTCTATATATTGATTAGTTAATCATGGAGAGCATGCACCCCCTATATATTGATTAGTTAATCATGGAGAGCATGCACTCCTATATATTGATTAGTTAATCATGGAGAGCTTGCACTCCTATATATTGATTAGTTAATCAAGGAGAGCTTGCACTCCTATATATTGATTAGTTTATCATGGAGAGCATGCACTCCCTTTATATTGATTAGTTAATCATGGAGAGCTTGCACTCCTATATATTGATTAGTTAATCATGGAGAGCTTGCACTCTCTATATATTGATTAGTTAATCAAGGAGAGCTTGCACTCCTATATATTGATTAGTTAATCATGGAGAGCTTGCACTCCTATATATTGATTAGTTAATCATGGAGAGCTTGCACTCCTATATATTGATTAGTTAATCATGGAGAGCATGCACTCCTATATATTGATTAGTTAATCATGGAGAGCTTGCACTCCTATATATTGATTAGTTAATCATGGAGAGCTTGCACTCCTATATATTGATTAGTTAATCATGGAGAGCTTGCACTCCTATATATTGATTAGTTAATCATGGAGAGCTTGCACTCTCTATATATTGATTAGTTCATCAAGGAGAGCTTGCACTCCTATATATTGATTAGTTAATCATGGAGAGCTTGCACTCCTATATATAGATTAGTTAATCATGGAGACCTTGCACTCCCTATATATTGATTAGTTAATCATGTAGAGCATGCACTCCTATATATTGATTAGTTAATCATGGAGAGCTTGCATCCCTATATATTGATTAGTTAATCAAGGAGAGCTTGCACTCCTATATATTGATTAGTTAATCATGGAGAGCTTGCACTCCTATATATAGATTAGTTAATCATGGAGACCTTGCACTCCCTATATATTGATTAGTTAATCATGGAGAGCATGCACTCCTATATATTGATTAGTTAATCATGGAGAGCTTGCACTCCTATATATTGATTAGTTAATCATGGAGAGCTTGCACTCCTATATATTGATTAGTTAATCATTGAGAGCTTGCACTCTATATATTGATTAGTTAATCATGGAGAGCCTGCACTCCTATATATTGATTAGTTAATCATGGAGAGCTTGCACTCCTATATATTGATTAGTTAATCATGGAGAGCTTGCACTCCTATATATTGATTAGTCCTATATATTGATTAGTTAATCATGGAGAGCTTGCACTCATATATTGATTAGTTAATCATGGAGAGCTTGCACTCTCTATATATTGATTAGTTAATCATGGAGAGCCTGCACTCCTATATATTGATTAGTTAATCATGGAGAGCTTGCACTCCTATATATTGATTAGTTAATCATGGAGAGCTTGCACTCTCTATATATTGATTAGTCCTATATATTGATTAGTTAATCATGGAGAGCTTGCACTCATATATTGATTAGTTAATCATGGAGAGCTTGCACTCTCTATATATTGATTAGTTAATCACAGAGCTTGCACTCCATATATATTGATTAGTTAATCATGGAGAGCCTGCACTCCTATATATTGATTAGTTAATCATGGAGAGCTTGCACTCTCTATATATTGATTAGTTAATCATGGAGAGCTTGCACTCCTATATATTGATTAGTTAATCATGGAGTGCTTGCACTCCTATATATTGATTAGTTAATCATGGAGAGCTTGCACTCTATGTATTGATTAGTTAATCATGGAGAGCTTGCACTTCCTATATATTGATTAGTTAATCATGGAGAGCTTGCACTCTCTACGTATTGATTAGTTAATCATGGAGAGCTTGCATCCCTATATATTGATTAGTTAATCAAGGAGAGCTTGCACTCCTATATATTGATTAGTTAATCATGGAGAGCTTGCACTCCTATATATAGATTAGTTAATCATGGAGACCTTGCACTCCCTATATATTGATTAGTTAATCATGGAGAGCATGCACTCCTATATATTGATTAGTTAATCATGGAGAGCTTGCACTCCTATATATTGATTAGTTAATCATGGAGAGCTTGCACTCCTATATATTGATTAGTTAATCATGGAGAGCATGCACTCCTATATATTGATTAGTTAATCATGGAGAGCATGCACTCCTATATATTGATTAGTTAATCATGGAGAGCATGCACTCCTATATATTGATTAGTTAATCATGGAGAGCTTGCACTCCTATATATTGATTAGTTAATCAAGGAGAGCTTGCACTCCTATATATTGATTAGTTAATCATGGAGAGCTTGCACTCCTATATATGGATTAGCTAATCATGGAGAGCTTGCACTCCTATATATTGATTAGTTAATCAAGGAGAGCTTGCACTCCTATATATTGATTAGTTAATCATGGAGAGCTTGCACTCCTATATATCGATTAGTTAATCATGGAGAGCTTGCACTCCTATATATTGATTAGTTAATCATGGAGAGCATGCACTCCTATATATTGATTAGTTAATCATGGAGAGCTTGCACTCCTATATATTGATTAGTTAATCATGGAGAGCTTGCACTCCTATATATTGATTAGTTAATCATGGAGAGCTTGCACTCCTATATATTGATTAGTTAATCATGGAGAGCTTGCACTCCTATATATTGATTAGTTAATCAAGGAGAGCTTGCACTCTCTATATATTGATTAGTTAATCATGGAGAACTTGCACTCTCTATATATTGATTAGTTAATCATGGAGAGCATGCACTCCTATATATTGATTAGTTAATCATGGAGAGCTTGCACTCCTATATATTGATTAGTTAATCATGGAGAGCATGCACTCCCTATATATTGATTAGTTAATCATGGAGAGCTTGCACTCCTATATATTGATTAGTTAATCATGGAGAGCATGCACTCCTATATATTGATTAGTTAATCATGGAGAGCATGCACTCCCTATATATTGATTAGTTAATCATGGAGAGCCTACACTCCCTATATATTGATTAGTTAATCATGGAGAGCTTGCACTCCTATATATTGATTAGTTAATCATGGAGAGCTTGCACTCCTATATATTGATTAGTTAATCAAGGAGAGCATGCACTCCTATATATTGATTAGTTAATCATGGAGAGCTTGCACTCCTATATATTGATTAGTTAATCATGGAGAGCTTGCACTCTCTATATATTGATTAGTTAATCATGGAGAGCATGCACTCCTATATATTGATTAGTTAATCATGGAGAACTTGCAGGGGTGTATTTAGGGGGGGGCGGGGGGGGCATTCGCCCCCCCTTGTATCATTCTCGCCCCCCCCCCCCTTGAAATTAGACACCACCCTTATACATTACATACACCATCATTGTATCATTCTCGCCCCCCCTTATTTTTCCATATCTCAAGTTCGCCCCCCCTTGGCAAAATTTCTGTATACAACCCTGTTGCACTCCTATATATTGATTAGTTAATCATGGAGAGCATGCACTCCTATATATTGATTAGTTAATCATGGAGAGCATGCACTCCTATATATTGATTAGTTAATCATGGAGAGCTTGCACTCCTATATATTGATTAGTTAATCATGGAGAGCTTGCACTCTCTATATATTGATTAGTTAATCAAGGAGAACTTGCACTCCTATATATTGATTAGTTAATCATGGAGAGCATGCACTCCTATATATTGATTAGTTAATCATGGAGAGCATGCACTCCTATATATTGATTAGTTAATCATGGAGAGCTTGCACTCCTATATATTGATTAGTTAATCATGGAGAGCTTGCACTTCCTATATATTGATTAGTTAATCATGGAGAGCTTGCACTCCTATATATTGATTAGTTAATCATGGAGAGCTTGCACTCCTATATATTGATTAGTTAATCATGGAGAGCTTGCACTCCTATATATTGATTGGTTTGACCCATTTAAAAAAAACTCATATTGGCGGCGGCTTAGCTACTGATGGTCACAATGATGCAATACAATCTGTTGCGTACATTCCGTCCTTAACATTGCGCTGATATTGTGAACCGGTAACATAAACAGACTACGGAACATGAACTGCAAAGACAACTAATCCGTTGCATCGGACCAATCTAAATCCTACAACATATCACATGTTGAACTTTACACTCTCTCTCTCTCTAAACTTATTGAAGCGGTGAGCAACCTCTGGCCGGTCTCAGACAAATGCTATGAACACTTCAAGGTGAAATAAAGTACCTGGTAGGAAGTGGTTGTTCTGGTAACTAGCTGCTATTACCAGCTATATAAATACCTGGGAGGAAGTGGCTGTCCAGGGCACTAGCTAGTTATTACCAGCTATATAAATACCTGGGAGGAAGTGACTGTCCAGGTCACTAGCTAGCTATTACCAGCTATATATATACCTGGGAGGAAGTGACTGTCCAGGTCACTAGCTAGCTATTACCAGCTATATAAATAGAAGTAGTTGTCCTGGTAACTAGCTGCTATTACCAGTTTCTATTACCAGATATATAAATACCTGGGAGGAATGGCTGTAGCTATAAAGATGTGTAAATAGTTAGTCCACGAGCATGTCATCAGCTAATCATCACCATTCTTGTTTAACAAAATGAAACAAATGGTACCATGTGCAGTTAGATGACCCTTTACCACTTGAAATCATGTACAGCAATATTGCATAACATGGTCTACACATGACATACTCAGTGCCTGACATGGTCTACACATGACATACTCAGTGCCTGACGTGGTCTACACATGACATACTCAGTACTGACATGGTCTACACATGACATACTCAGTACCTGACATGGTCTACACATGACATACTCAGTGCCTGACGTGGTCTACACATGACATACACTCAGTATACCTGATGTGGTCTACGCATGACATACTCAGTGCCTGACATGGTCTATACATGACATACTCAGTGCCTGACATGGTCTACACATGATATACTCCTATGACAAGTTCTATTATATATTATTTACAAGAACAGAAATTTCACTGACCTTCTCAATAATCAACTTGAAATTTACTCTCTTGACGTTT
The DNA here is from genome assembly GCA_028752905.1 of Cladorhizidae sp. MBARI D1340-BT2. NCBI lineage: Eukaryota > Metazoa > Porifera > Demospongiae > Poecilosclerida > Cladorhizidae > Cladorhizidae sp. MBARI D1340-BT2. The sequence goes on from JAQNBH010000006.1 coordinate 49,266,509, forward strand.
GACTCGAATATTGAGACGCTAAGACTCGAGTGAGCCTGCTATATACATGTACCGCTATCCACCATGTAACTACACCCCTGCATGTAACTACACCCCTGGCACACGCGTCCAGCACGCGCTATCCACCATGTAACTACACCCCTGGCACACGCGTCCAGCACGTGAACCGGATACAACTCCCCAAGTGTTAACAAGTAATAACAATAATTATAATAAGACCAGAACAATAGAACTACATAAATATACACGACGTAATATATACTAAACATTAACAACGAGTGATAAATGATATAATATAGTGGTGGGCGTGGTTTCAAGTTCAGGATTCGAGAGTAGTTCCCCAGCAGCCAGGCAAGTCCATTCCACAGTCTCGATTGAACCCCTCTCACTTTGGTGCTAGGCCGATGTGCATGCCTCCTTCACTAGCAGTTCCTTCTGTCTACTGGCCTGGTCTAAGATGGTGGCTTCCTCCCAAAAAATTGTCTTGTGCATGTTCAGCACTTGCAGATTTCTCTTTGGCACACTTTTTACAGACATCATGGTGTTCTTTCACTCTGGTCTCCAGTCTTCTGATGGTCAACTTCCCATAGCTGCAAGGGATGCGGTACACAACACATGAGTGCACACTAGCTGGTAATTCTATGCTTAGTTGTGCCCTCAGAGTTCTTCCTGATCTGATGTTGAACTACCTGCAGAGCTTCCTGATGTCTTTACTCATCCCTGCTACGTAAGGAATTACTACCATAGGATTCTTCTTTCCAGAACCCTGATTGCCTGTATCAGGATACTTATCTTCTTTTCTGCATTTAGATGTGTCTACAGATGAAAGGGTGATAAAGTCTTGAGGATAGCCATTCTCTATAAAGTCATGTGTTCTTCATTCCATAGTTTTTCCTTCTCTGTCTGTCCTGGTTCTATCATCTTCACCACTCCTCTTCTGACCTGGATAGGATGATGTTTAAGGATGAAGTTTCCTATTGAGACCAGAAGAGGATAGCAGAGAGAGCCAGCAAGGCATTCCTATCCGAGTGAATTTGTCAATCCTACAGAAGAAGCAGTGTCCTGACAGTCGAGTAGGAACACCTGGAGGCCAAACACCAGAGGATTAAGACCCTCTGCAGGGTGGCAGCAGAGAAGACTCACAGCAAATCCAAGCAGAACCATCAAAAGAAGCTGGAGACACTTTTGGAGAGATCAAGAGAAGTGAAGATGCACCCCCCAAGGCATGAACAGATGTTGTGTGAATGTCATATTAATACATACATGTGTAGAGACACTATGACCAGGGTCATACTCATACATACATACATTCTCTTGTGTGCAGAGACACTATGACCAGGGTCATACTCATACATACATACATTCTCTTGTGTGCAGAGACACTATGACCAGGGTCATACTCATACATACATACATTCTCTTGTGTGCAGAGACACTATGACCAGGGTCATACTCATACATACATACATTCTCTTGTGTGTAGAGACACTATGACCAGGGTCATACTCATACATACATACATTCTCTTGTGTGCAGAGACACTATGACCAGGGTCATACTCATACATACATACATTCTCTTGTGTGTAGACATACTATGACCAGGGTCATACTCATACATACATACATTCTCTTGTGTGTAGACATACTATGACCAGGGTCATACTCATACATACATACATTCTCTTGTGTGTAGACATACTATGACCAGGGTCATACTCATACATACATACATTCTCTTGTGTGCAGAGACACTATGACCAGGGTCATACTCATACATACATACATTCTCTTGTGTGTAGACATACTATGACCAGGGTCATACTCATACATACATACATTCTCTTGTGTGTAGACATACTATGACCAGGGTCATACTCATACATACATACATTCTCTTGTGTGTAGAGACACTATGACCAGGGTCATACTCATACATACATACATTCTCTTGTCTGTAGAGACACTATGACCAGGGTCATACTCATACATACATACATTCTCTTGTGTGTAGAGACACTATGACCAGGGTCATACTCATACATACATACATTCTCTTGTGTGCAGAGACACTATGACCAGGGTCATACTCATACATACATACATTCTCTTGTGTGTAGAGACACTATGACCAGGGTCATACTCATACATACATACATTCTCTTGTGTGTAGAGACACTATGACCAGGGTCATACTCATACATACATACATTCTCTTGTGTGTAGACATACTATGACCAGGGTCATACTCATACATACATACATTCTCTTGTGTGTAGAGACACTATGACCAGGGTCATACTCATACATACATACATTCTCTTGTGTTCAGAGACACTATGACCAGGGTCATACTCATACATACATACATTCTCTTGTGTGTAGAGACACTATGACCAGGGTCATACTCATACATACATACATTCTCTTGTGTGTAGACATACTATGACCAGGGTCATACTCATACATACATACATTCTCTTGTGTGTAGAGACACTATGACCAGGGTCATACTCATACATACATACATTCTCTTGTGTGCAGAGACACTATGACCAGGGTCATACTCATACATACATACATTCTCTTGTGTGTAGACATACTATGACCAGGGTCATACTCATACATACATACATTCTCTTGTGTGCAGAGACACTATGACCAGGGTCATACTCATACATACATACATTCTCTTGTGTGTAGAGACACTATGACCAGGGTCATACTCATACATACATACATTCTCTTGTGTGTAGACATACTATGACCAGGGTCATACTCATACATACATACATTCTCTTGTGTGTAGACATACTATGACCAGGGTCATACTCATACATACATACATTCTCTTGTGTGCAGAGACACTATGACCAGGGTCATACTCATACATACATACATTCTCTTGTGTGTAGAGACACTATGACCAGGGTCATACTCATACATACATACATTCTCTTAGAGACACTATGACCAGGGTCATACTCATACATACATACATTCTCTTGTGTGCAGAGACACTATGACCAGGGTCATACTCATACATACATACATTCTCTTGTGTGCAGAGACACTATGACCAGGGTCATACTCATACATACATACATTCTCTTGTGTGTACAGACACTATGACCAGGGTCATACTCATACATACATACATTCTCTTGTGTGCAGAGACACTATGACCAGGGTCATACTCATACATACATACATTCTCTTGTGTGCAGAGACACTATGACCAGGGTCATACTCATACATACATACATTCTCTTGTGTGTAGACATACTATGACCAGGGTCATACTCATACATACATACATTCTCTTGTGTGTAGACATACTATGACCAGGGTCATACTCATACATACATACATTCTCTTGTGTGTAGAGACACTATGACCAGGGTCATACTCATACATACATACATTCTCTTGTGTGCAGAGACACTATGACCAGGGTCATACTCATACATACATACATTCTCTTGTCTGTAGAGACACTATGACCAGGGTCATACTCATACATACATACATTCTCTTGTGTGTAGACATACTATGACCAGGGTCATACTCATACATACATACATTCTCTTGTGTGCAGAGACACTATGACCAGGGTCATACTCATACATACATACATTCTCTTGTGTGTAGACACACTATGACCAGGGTCATACTCATACATACATACATTCTCTTAGAGACACTATGACCAGGGTCATACTCATACATACATACATTCTCTTGTGTGCAGAGACACTATGACCAGGGTCATGAGCTTACCCAAGAATACTGTCATTGAATACAAGGCTCACAACACCAGTCTCAAGTAAGTACCGACACCAGTGTTGAGGGTGATCATTAGATAGAACACCTTCTCATTAACTATTGTTTGTATTCCCTCCCACCTCACACACATACACCCCTCACACACATACACCCCTCCCACCTCACACACAACACCCTTCACACACACACAACACTATGTACGTGGTGATGGTGGGACGTGACAGGGACAAGTCGAGCTTCAGAAACACTGATGTATTTGTACGATAGTAATTGTACTATATAAGGATATGCCATATAAGGATATGTCATATAAGGATGTGCCATATAAGGTGTACATGACACTTCATTTTACAAAGGATTCTGATTCTGTGTACAATGAGCATTTTGTATCCATGTGCGGGGGACCACACACCCACCCATCCCAGCCGGAAAATAGAAAGAAGGGGGAAAGTCCACAGGTTTTTGTTCCATCTCAATGAAAATCACAATATCTTTAGTTTACAATAACTTTAGTTTACAGTAACTTTAGTTTACAATAACTTTAGTTTACAATAACTATCTTTAGTTTACAATAACTTTAGTTTACAATAACTTTAGTTTACAATAACTTTAGTTTACAATAACTTTAGTTTACAATAACTATCTTTAGTTTACAATAACTTTAGTTTACAATAACTAGTTTTCAATATCTTTAGTTTACAATATCTTTAGTTTAGTTTACAATAACTTTAGTTTACAATAACTTTAGTATACAATAACTTTAGTATACAATATCTTTAGTTTATAGTTTACAATAACTTTAGTATACAATAACTTTAGTATACAATATCTTTAGTTTATAGTTTACAATAACTTTAGTTTACAATAACTTTAGTTTACAATATCTTTAGTTTGAAACAATTGGGAAGAAACCCAGATTTCATTGTGCGGAACACTATCAAAGCCTGTATGTAGATCCAGGAGTTATTTTCCAGCGAGTCAAAAGTTATGCTCTCGGACACAGTAACCGCTGTAGGCAAGAGTGGTTAGGAATAAAGAATAAAGCCGTATCATACTGGAGCGATGGAGTTTACAATAACTTTAGTTTACAATAACTTTAGTTTACAATAACTTTAGTTTACAATAACTTTAGTTTACAATAACAATATCTTTAGTTTACAATAACTTTAGTTTACAATAACTTTAGTTTACAATAACTTTAGTTTACAATATCTTTAGTTTAGTTTACAATAACTTTAGTTTACAATAACAATATCTTTAGTTTACAATAACTTTAGTTTACAATAACAAAGTGATCCAATTGATAGTGCATGTTCATGATGACCTGCCCCTCCCACCATTAACTTCTGCACATGTGGGGGTCTCTCTATCAACTCTTGTAGACCGTACTTGCCATTGCTACGACTTTATCCCTGGTTGCTCTGACCTCTGACCTGGTTGCTTTCTTAGGCTCTACAATGCATGCGGTCCTTCAGATAACTCCACAGGTAGAAATCAGGGCAGCTGTGAGGAACCTATCAAGTTTTATTCTTTAGACATACCATCCTAGTGATGTATGAGCATAGCACATCCTGTAATATGAGTGTTATGGCACATTCTGTGATGTATGAGCAGTTACACCATCCTGCTGGTACCAGAATTTACAGAAGGATGAAGTGATGCCAGCTCTTTCAGGAATTCAAGCACTCTACATAATGCTCCTTTGTGACGGTGACTGCTTCTAGAAGGGGGCCAGGTTAGACCTCCGAGGAATTGCTATCCAAATGGTCAAAAAAAATTCTTTTTCCTACAAATAATTGCCGGTTTGCTGAGCAGCTTGTCACGTACACTCCCTGGGATTCCGTTCAGAAAATAAGATTTTTCCATTTCTAAATATGTTGAATTATGCTTCAAAGTGCAATTTTTGTGTATTTTCCATTTTATATTTGATTTTAAGACATTTTGGACATGCACACTGTATGTGTGGGCATGCCCCCCCCCCCAGAATTGTTTTTCAAAATTGATGCTCTCAGATTGATTCTGAGACATTTTGAGGGTACTTTCCTATAGTTAAAGTACTATATAGTACATGGACAGAACATTCTAGATTATGACACAGTTGCACAGAATCTAATCAGATGCATCTTGCCACAGAATCTACACTATTATAATTAGGAAAGCTAACCACAGAATAATAGCACATGGACAGAACATTCTAGATTATGACACAATTGCATCTTGCCACAGAATATTCTAGATTTATTCACAATTTTGTATATAAAGAGCAAATGCTTCAGCTAGTAGCATTCTGCAACTAAATACGACCCAGAGAAATACAAACCTACACAAATGGACCTCAGGAACAGCGAGTGCGTGCTGGGTCTAGTAGAGATTCTGAGGATGACAAAAATGTAGTCCAAACTAGTGATGCCTTGACTTCCACCAATTCCGAAGCATCAGTAGGTAGATCATGTGTTCCAAAGCGCAGAAGAGGAAACTCTACAAAGCCAGGCTTAGGAGTGGGAGCAGAAATATCCTTGGGTATACTGCGATGATCCTAAGCAGGGCATGTTCTGCAAGCTCTGCCAGAAGTGAGGAAATGCACCTTCTACAGCCAGGGGTGCATGGACCACTCGGGGGGGGAATTCAGGATTGGAATCACGCTACTGAACAACTCAAGGAACACAGCCAGTCAAAATGGCACAGAGATGCTGTTATCCATGCTCGAATGGCAGAACAAGGAAAGGAGCAGAGTGTCCTACAACTGCAATGTTCAGCAGCTGCTAAAGAGGCTGAAGAAAGGAGAGCAAAGAACAGAAACATAGTGCTTAAGGGGGGAATCGACCATTTTGTAGGTTTAAAAAACAAACATGTCATAACTATTGTATGCTTAATCCATTTCCAAAGATTATGGTCTCAAAATGTAGCTCATTCTAGGTGCTTTCCAATGACATTAGAATAATGGTGTTGCAATAAACTAGGACTGAAACATGGGCAAAACCATAAAGGTCCTTTAAAATGTTTAGATGCGCTCCTGTACCCGAACCACAGGTCTTCAACACTTGCTATTTATGGTGATATTAGAGTGATCACAGATACGTCTTTTGAATTCGTAGTTTTTTTTGTTTTGTTTTATTCCCCCCAACATCCCCAATTTCATTTTTATGCTGTCATATGCTGTCAGACTAACTATATCTCATCAGAAAATGACTCGATTGGTTATGAGTCAATTGAAAAGACGGAGCAATGCAAGAGCTTTCGTAATATATAAAAATTATTTACTACAGACAAAAATTGAATGAGTTACACGGTATCATGTGATGTCACTACATGAAAATTACATTTCATAATAAATCAGTTTGAAAAGTGCATGATAGTAGCTTTATAATCACACAGAGGCTCGATCAAAGTTGGGAACTGAGAAAGAACGTGGCATGCGCATGAGCAGACGTTTGTACCCCCCTTTGCGCAGATAGCGCGGAAATGACTGAGCGATATTTTAGCCAAATTTCAAGTCTTGGCCATGAACGCATATTATATTATGAACGATCCAACTTACTGGTTTATTCAGGCTTCATCTTGGTATCGCGCAGAGTTGCGCAATGAAATGGGAGGATAAAAAGTATCATAACTCAAGAATGGTTGACAATAAAATGTTGAAACTTGAAATGCAGCTAATTTAATAGTGAAGGTATAGAATGGTGGAAAGGGGGAAAAAGAAGGGAAAAAACTCCACAAAATGGTCGATTCCCCCCTTAAGCTTTTGAGATAGATATATTTTCTTGCCAAAAATCATCTGCTCCTTACAACCACATTCGATCCCCTAGTCCAGTTGCAAATGGAGATGAACTTCTCTGCAACATGTCAAAGAGGGGCCACAAAATACTCAGTATACATCCAAATTTTCTGCAGTGATGCTTTTAGAGGCCATCAATAGCTGGCTAGATGAAGCTAATTGAGAGCTTAAAATCAAGCCCATACTTCTCTGTGTTAGCTGATGAGTGTGCAGATATTAGTACTACAGAAGAGCTGTCCATCTGTTGTCGGTGGATTATAAATGGTAAACCAGAGGAGCACTTCCTTCCAGCGCTCCACATGTGCCCAAGATCTGCTACCATTTGAGATGCAATCGGCTCCTTCCTTGAGTCGAAGAACCTGGACTATCGTAAACAAATAGGCAAAGGTTATGATGGAGCAGCCACCTTTGCCGGAGAACGCAATGGAGTTCAAAAAAGGATGCGAACTCTAGCTGCACATTTCTTTTACATCCAGTGTGCCTGCCACAGGCTTCAACTAGCAGGCATGCAAGCTGCTAACAGTGTTCCAGAGATCAAGAAGATGTTTGGAACTATAGGAAATATATGGAAGCTCTTCTTCTACTCGCCCAAGAAAGCAGAATCTCTCAAAGCAGTCCAGTCTGTCCTCAAGCTACCTGAGCTTAAGATTGTGAAGCCTAGTAATACCAGATGGCTCTCACACGAACGCTGTGTACGGGCTATTTACCGAGAGCTTCCTGCCCTTATCGTCACCCTATAACAGCTGTATGAGACATCAGGTGATGCTGAAGCATACGGTTACGGTATTGGTGCTCTCCTTGCTACTTACACTGGAGTTGCTAGTATCACAGAAGTTCTGGATATCCTGGCAAGGATGAATGTTTCGATGCAAAGAAAGCTACTCTATTTGAGCAGGTTACCGGTACTTCTGAAAATCACGACGGATCAACTCGAGCATCTAAAGGACGAAAGAAGTGAGTGGTTGAGTTCAGTCAAGTCTGAAATATCTCTGTTGAAGGGAAAAACACGATATAACACTCGGCACACATGGATCTGCACGAAGCTGTTGTTCTTCTACCACAACCACAGCCGAGTATCGAACTCTAGTTGCAATTCCATACGTCGATTCCCTTCTTCTAAATATTAAGAGTCGATTTACTGATTAAAAAACTGTGAAGATTTACTGCCATGTCCATATTCAGTCCCTTCCTATTACCCGCTGAAGCATCCTTACCATCATAACGGCAGCGAGCAAATCAAGATTCTTGCCGAGTTCTATGGAAAAGAAGCAGAGGTTGAGTATGCGGGGATGACTTACACCTCACCTCCATTGCTTGATGGCGATGAGCTTCTTTCAGAGTGGAAGATATTTAGACGGGCTTTGCTAGTGGAGAAAAAGGCAATAATGGAACGTAAAGAAGAGTCGGTATCTCCCAGCATGCAAGAAATCCTGGACGAGATGAACAAGTCATATGTACGGAGGAATTTTCCCTGAGACGTGGAAGCTTTTGAACATTACAATGGCATTTCCTGTTGGCACAACAACAGTAGAGCGTTCCTTTAGTCAAATGAAGTTGATTAAAACTCGCCTACGCAGTTGTCTATCCGAGAAAATTTAATGAAAATTTGTATAGAGGGTCTGTAAAGTTTAATTTGTTCCCCCCTCCCAAAAGTTGTTCCCCCTTTATTGAAAGTATTGTTCCCACCCTAGCCCTAACCCTAGCCCTAGCCCTTTATTTTTCAAGAGGGAACTTTTTTTTCAAGTAAAAAGTTCCAGGGGGAACATATTTTTTATTAAAGAAAAAGTTCCAGGATGAACCAAATATGGGGGGACCAAATTTGTCATGACAGGTCCTCCAATGACCGATGTGGACTTTAATGCAATTCTCGACATTTTTAAACAGAAAAATAGATGCATTTTATTTTAATTTAGTATAGTGCAGTTCAACATAAATGTCCAAATTTTGTTTTGTTCATAACTTTTGTAATATTGTGAATTGAATAAAATCAATGTTGTTTTTGAAAATCTCACGAAAAGAACTATAAGATAGCAATTTTTCAGATTCTTGTAGGAAGAAATAAAATTGGACCAATTAGAATGCGGCTCTACCCATCGTTACTATGGTTATTTTGATTATCACGTGACTAGTTCTATTGCGAAGTTGAAAAATTTGCGAGTTGGGAGAAGATGCTGATTTTGTAGCAGAGTGTACCACCGTTTTGTCAGGAGATTCCAATATGGCAGAGAGACCTTGGTCTAAGCGAAGAAAGATGAAGGCTAGAGCTTCCAAGTTAGTGATTTCAAGGCAAATTAAGAGCAGTATTATTACTAGCGAACGGAGCAGTGAAATTGAAGATGGGGCAAGTCTGTCCTCGACTGTTTCACTCTCTTTGGGAGCTATGCTGGGTTAGCTCCCAGTGCTGTAGAGGCCATTGCCACAGAGATCATTGGTCTCGACAGTAATTAAGAGATGACATTGCCACAGAGATCGTTGGCCTCGACAGTAATTAAGAGAGGCCATTGCCACAGAGATTGTTGGCCTCGACAGTAGCTAAGGGAGACCATTGCCACAGAGATCGTTGGCCTCGACAGTAGTTAAGAGAGGCCATTGCCACAGAGATCGTTGGCCTCAACAGTAGCTAAGACTACACTTACTGCCAGAGATTTCCTTGCTGGTATCCTCCTCAGAGAAACCTCACTCTCATAATCTGACTCACCTCCTATACCTGGATCTTCTACTATTAGCTGAGCTGAAGATTCAATAGCCATTGGAACAACCTCAGTAACATCAGATTCAAGCTGTGTCTGGCTGGAATCTGGAGAAGCAAGGCTGGGTTGGTCAAGAAGCGAAACATCAGAGATTAGAAGACCAACAGAACTAAGCTGTGGAACCTCAGGGAGTCCAGGAGTTGTAAGAAGAGCAGTAGGACTAAACTGCACTGAAAATAACAACAACAAAACAAAACATATATATATATACTCTATTAGACCAGAGTAGTTGTCATAGAAAGTACGACGAAAAGGCCCTAATTGCGAAGAACATATTGGTGAAGGATGGTGGGAGCCGGAAGGTGAGGGACACCGTGTTTGCTGGCCAGCCACAGTCAATGATCACTACCAGGGGAGAAGCCAAGGGCTTGAGAACAGTCCTTGCAGAGAGGTCAATCAATGTCGATGGATTCAGGGCGGATGATATGCGGACTATTCTTTCTAATCACCATGACTTCTTGGAGGAGAAGACACAAGTGGAACACTATGCTATCAGTAGAGGATTCAAGTGCTATTTCTTGCCCAAGTTCCATTGCGAGCTAAATCCAATCGAGCGTGTTTGGGGGCAATCAAAACGATTTTGCAGAGCACACACAAATTTCACTCTAATGAAGCTCCGTGAAATTCTCTCTCCGGCTTTGGACTCAGTATCGGTGGAACTGATTAGAAAATATTTTTGAAAGGCAAGAGATTATGAGCAAGCTTACTTAGAAGGAAAGAAGGCAGGGAAGGAGGTGGAGGGAGCTGTAAAGAAATACAAATCACATAGACGTATTATTGGATAAAATACATAATTACTTGTTCTTAAAAAAATTATAACTTTCTTAATAATAAATTTTAAAAAAATCCACAACAGCCATTTTGTAGAGCTCTCTTTTGTGCATTTTTTGACTATTGTATTGAGTGCACACCTTATGACATTGTTGGCTGAATTCTGTTTTAGTCTTGACTTGCAAGAATCCATAATAACATTCACACACTTCATATGGTTTGGTATATAAAAATTCTGCAACAGGGAAAGGGTTGCCACTAGTAGATGCTAAATCGATGGTAAAAGTGGGTAAGGTTCAATGTTTGGTTGCAGAGTAAAGTCTACATTTAGAACATCAAAGCCCTTCGCGCAATCTATTTTTCGCGAGTTTGTGGTTAAAGGTATGGATTTCTGGGTGGGGCTATAATGTTGCCAGGGTCTTGTAATTTGAACCAGTTGGAAGAAAAGAAGCTATAATGAAGTAAGTTTTAAGTTATTCTAAGAACAGTAAAGGTCTAGTTTTGGACATTTTGGACATTTATGCTGAACTGCACTATACTATATACTGAACTCGCTGTATTGTAATTTTCACCATAATTATACATATTATAAATTGTTCTATTACTGTTGATCATCTTTGAATGTATTGCTTCTATGTTCCCTTCTCTGTACTGCTCTTTTTTCCCGTTACTGTAATGTATTACATAAGAAATTTCATTAATATAAATTTTTATTGTGAAAATTCTTGGGGGGGGGGGGGGGGGGGGAGAAATCGTTTTTGGGGGGGGGGATATCCCAGGGCTTCCCCCCCTGTACGAAACCCTGACGCTGCATGTGTGGACATGCACGCTTTATGTGTAGACAAAACAATATTATATTCATACAGCAAAAGAAATCAAAATATAAATTCTTGGGAAAAATGTCCTTCAATCAGCAAACTAAGAACTTGTATTTTCATCAGTAAGGCTCTCCCTTCTATTATTTAGCAGATGTTTGTAGTAGGAGTCTTGCATTCTCATAACAAGAAAACAGGTACCTAAAATACGATTCCAAATGAGTTTGATGACTCACAAAATAATCAGAGTCGCCTTCATCAAAAAATTTCTGTCTCATGTCGATAATGGATCTCAGCCCATCTTTTTCAATCCATTTTTTTATTTTTGCTTTTAACCGGACCAGTGTGCTCTTTGCCACAGGGTCGTTATTGTTCTGTGTTCTCAGTTTAAGTTCGACTGGTTTGATTGATTTGTCGGCATCCTCAGGTTCGCTAGCTCGATCCCCCACGCCATTAAGATTTTCTTTCAAAATGTAAAGGAGCAACTTTTCATAATCGTAAATTTCAAAAAACTTTGGATTTTTCAGACGGTCCCCAGATTCACACAAACTGTCATTCAATAGGTTTTATAAACTTCTTCGAGTGAAACACGATCGACAGGAAATTACAATATTTAAATGAGGAGTTGAACCTGCATTTCCTTCTTCATATGTAATGGTGCATTCGAATGACTCTGCAATGCTCGAAAGTGCTTTAGATATGTAGTGGTACATTGAAGACAACAAGATATTCCGAGTCAAATAATCTGCATCAATCCAACCTGCATCTGCTGAAAGAACAACAAATGCTTTTTGATACTTTTTTCCATATACCATTTCTTTCGAATATATCTGATTCTTGATTTATGTAGAATAAAAACTGACATGGCACACGCACGCACACACACTGATGCATTTTATACTCTGACAAACCAATCTGAACAAGTTTACAAGTAATAATAATCAGTCAGTGATCACACCAGGAAAATTGTTTTCCTATAAAAATAGGCTAGAAATCAGAGAAAAGTATACACTGCTTGAAAAAGGAAAATATGTCACTGAAGCATCCACCATCAACTATCTTCAAATCTGAAGCGAAAAAACGCAAACACGGCTTCAAGGAAGAAATGCTGAATCTAGCCTTCGATTGGTTTTTGACGAATTGCACGGAAGAAGATCCGTTAGAAATCGAAATTAGTAATTTACCAGACCAATACAGAGAATCATTTGATACACTCACTGTTGGCATAGAAGGCTTGTATGCTTGGGTGAACAAAGGATTGTTACCCAAGGATTGCAACCGCCTATACGAATTGGTAGCAGAAGAAATTGCTGAAAAACCTGTTGCATTGATTACATTGACAGACGCTTTGATAAAATCCAAATGGAAACTGGAATTAGTCGGTGGAGGATCAGAAGCCATTGTTCTTAAGAATACAGCTGACTGGAGCATATTCGTTAAAAAAATTGTATCGGGATATCATGAATCTCTAAACGAAAGTTGTTGGTGCATAAGACAAGAAGTTATGCTGTCTACCAGAAAACCAGCAAAGGAAGTCAGCAGTCTAAAAGTCTCTGGTGCCTACCAAATTATGCAAACCGATGGAAGTCTTTATTCTTGCATGACAACAAGAGCTGTCGAACAGCTTTACGGGCTTACAAACAGCAAGTATGCATTTCCAACAGGAGGAACAATGTATTCCTTTGCCACGAAAAAAACCGTAAAAATTGCACCAATGTTGGACCACATCTTAAAAGTGGCTGCAACGGTCGGAAACGACATAAAGAAAGTCGTTTCCACAATGGCTATGGCTGCTGTCACTTCCCCAGATGCCGTGGAAAATTACAGAAAATGGTTCTCTAATCCTTTAGCCATTATAGCGTTGCACTGTGAAATCAACAACGACAGCAAAATCAAAGGATTCTTTTGTCAGTACAAGGACACCAAATTTGTGATGTGGCGTGGGAAGAAGTAAAGGAAGATCTCGTTTATGCAGTAAATGACGAGATCACACCAGGGATGCAGGCATATGCCAAAAAAGGAGGACTGTGCCAGTCATCTGAGGATATGACATTTGAAAACTTATTCTAAGAACCTTGTTAATCACTACTGTAAAAAAATATTGTTATTTTCTGATATGACAAAAGAGAAAGTTAAAAAGAACAATTTATTATCTTATGAAATAAAATCAAGAATATATAATCTAGAATATAAGATAAAGTTATATCATCGATGGATACATACATACTACATGTCTATATTGATCATATTATAGCCTTGGAGCATGCACTCATATAAATAGTTATCAATCCATTTATTTATTGCAATCATGTTTTCTGGATAAACCTTATTAGCAACAGTTGTGCTAGCAGTGGATGATGCACCCTCCTCGTCAGGAACACAGACGGTCTCGATCTTGGTACTCATTGTGGTAATCTTGGTATACATATTTTCGATTTTGGCATTCAAGGTGGCGATCTCGGAATTCAAGACGGTGATCTCGGCACTCATGGTGGCTATCTCGGCACTCGTGGTGTCTATATCGGTGGTATCCATGTTGTTGTCGATCTCAGGTAGTTTTTTCCAGTGTTCATTCTGGTGTTCATTTTTCTGTTGCTTTTATTCAGTTCCTAAGGATCTTCTGAGTCTTATTTCCCATTGTTTAGAATTTCCAAGTGATATTTTGCAAGCAGTAAAAAGGTGTAAGGATCATTTCCGAGTTTTACAACGATTGGTCCAAAACGTTCCTAGTCATATTATTATTTCTGTTTGAGCAAACAGGAACAACACCTGATGTTTTATTGTTGATTGATTATGATTGTGTTGATTGTTTAGATTTTGCATTAGATAAAAACTATGTCAGAAGCAAGTAAATGCGAGAAATATGTGAACAACACCTGATGTTTTATTGTTGATTGATTATGATTGTGTTGATTGTTTAGATTTTGCATTAGATAAAAACTATGTCAGAAGCAAGTAAATGCGAGAAATATGTGAACAACACCTGATGTTTTATTGTTGATTGATTATGATTGTGTTGATTGTTTAGATTTTGCATTAGATAAAAACTATGTCAGAAGCAAGTAAATGCGAGAAATATGTGAACAACACCTGATGTTTTATTGTTGATTGATTATGATTGTGTTGATTGTTTAGATTTTGCATTAGATAAAAACTAAGAATGATCTTAAGAAACAACAGTTCAATGATCATCGAATCCTGAAACTCTTGAAGAATGGACAACAACAACATCCCTACTGCTGCTGCTTTTGCATCGACATCCCCACAAAAAAAGGTTTGAAAAAGGTTGTTTTTTATTCCTATTTTCTAGGGTCAGTTTCTTTTTCTTTTTTTCACTTTCCATTTCTTTCCAATTTGTTGTCACACACAGATGATCCAACCACCACCACTCCTGTGCTACGTGAAAGCGACCCCAATCATCATCACATTGAGAACAATTTGCCTGACATCAATGTAGTAGACACAACCGAAAAAGAAGAAGAAATAAATACTTTTATAGAACTGAACCTATTACTAATATCAGAAGCAGGACGCATCGGCTATGTTATTGAAACAGAAGACATTGATGATAGCATAGATGTGGAAATAATAACATTCTTAGATAATAAATAAATGCTTTTTGTATATGGCATATGTATTATTTATATTATAAGAATTCCCTATGTACTGTTTGTGCATCCGAAGAGAAAGCCTAGCATGTCCATTCTAAAAAAGGATACAAAAAGATTTAAATACATTAAATAAAGTATATTATATTTTCTCTCACCAACGATAAGTGCAATCGCATCTTCCAAAATAATAATAGAATCAAAAATAAAACATAGCTGATCTACTTTTTCTTCCTCCATAGAATTTAACGATTGGATTGCCATGTATGCTGCATCTGTTATGCGAGTCGATTCTTCTGCGATAGCAAATCCAGCAATAATTACTTCGTTACAGATGTTCTCTGCTTCAATTCTTAACATTATAGCTTCGGTTATATAAAATGTTTCAGTACTAATTAAATGTAATGCATCTATTACCATTTCAACTGCACTTGAAATTACAGCATGTTCACCATCTTCGGGTAAATCCAAGTAAGAAAATTGCCGAAGCATAAAAACAACTTGTCGAAGTGTTGCGATTAGTTGAACGTTGTCCATTTCGTTTTCTCTTAACAACAACACACAGATGTCTCAGTCTCTCTATGGTTGTTTCGAAACTATACTATTAGATTAAATCTGTGCCTATCTCCTCCCTCCCTCCTATTCATCTACGCCCACCACAGATTTGTGATGAGTAAAAAGAACACCTGCCTCAGACAAAACACCTTGGTTTCGAAAACACACGTTAGTTAAAATGTTATTTTCTGATGTGACAAAAGAGAAAGTTAATTTATTATTTCATGAAATGAAATCAGAATACATTCGAATATATTATAATAATTTACTTATTAACATGCAATGGTATTTTCATTATTCGTATCGTAAGAGTCAACATCCAACATATATCCCTGCATCATGCATTCATTGAGGTAAGTTTCAATGTCACTATTACAATTGAGGAGCCACGGATATTCTTGAATTTCTTCATCAGTGGTGGTGGATGCACCCTCCTCGTCAGGAAGAACACAGATGGTCTCGATCTTCGTACTGGCAATCTTGATATCGATTTTTGCATTCAAGGTGGCGGCGATTTTGGCATTCAAGTTGGTGATCTCGGCTTTCAAGACGGTGATCTCGGCACTCAAGATGTTGATATCGGCACTCGTGGTGTCTATATCGGTGGTATCCATGTTGTTGTCGATCTCAGGTAGTTTTTTTTCCAGTGTTCATTCTGGTGTTCATTTTTCTGTTGCTTTTATTCAGTTCCCAATGATCATTATTGGTCCAAAACGTTCCTAGTCATATTATTATTTCTGTTTGAGCAAACAGGAAACCTGCAAGTAAAAAGGTAACCAAAATGTGTTATATAATATAAGCTGTTGATTGACAACGAAGTGTTAATAAAAACTGATTGCTTTAATTCCTTGCCTATTTCTATAAAATGCACTAGAATTTACTGCAGACAAACGAAGAAGCAAGAAGCTCAACAACAACATGTCGTCTGTTCTCTCATCAAAAAAATTCCCGTTTTCTTTGAAACGCCTCCATCTGATGTTGCATGGATTAAAAAGAAAAGACTCTGCAGCAAAAAAAGATCTACTTATTTTTTTTTGTAACTGTCTGCACGATATCAACATTGCAGCAGGGAAAGACAAACAAATTGCCAGTAATTTGCAAGAAGTCTTGAAACTTTGTATACCGGTTGTGAACGAGGAGCACCACAAGGCATGCTACATCAAGCTAACAGAACTAGAAGAAAAAGTAAGGAAAACTTCGAAAAGAAAAAATTTATATTCCAAGACTGTGTTTACTCATTCCCATTACAGCCGAATCGCTGTCAAAAAAATTTCTGAGCCACTCTTCTTGATTCGTTTCGGGAATCATGAATGGAGGTTTGATATATGTATTTTCCGTTACTTTCTCTTCCCCTTTTCCTTCTTCTTCCTCCTCCAGTTCTTCTTCGTCGCTTGATGATGACGTTTCTTCTACGCATCTTTTTTTTGTCGGAGGTTCATCGACGACGTCCTTCGGCATATTGAAATCACTATCCGATATATTATCTAGTAGAAGGGTCAGGTCGTCGGGAATTGTTTCGCATAAATGCGATAATTCTAAATCGGTAATCACATCTTGTATTTCTGGTGATGGTGGTGTGTTTGCTGACGAAGGTGGTGGAGTCTTGGGCAAACATATGCGCCGAAGTCTTTTCATTTCGTTACTTTACCTGATGGAATTTCACCCAGCTGTGAAGGATCTGTCGCTGAAGGACCGATTCAATAAACTGAGTAAACAAGTCCTACAAGGTATACAACTAAATAATCAACAAGCAATTACAAATGTAATGCTAAAGCTAATTATACGCCATGAAAAGGCCGAATGGATCATTCCCAGTGCTACACTTCGCGGCTGCGAAGTTATTGGTTTAGTTAAAGAACATTGTTTGCATTTATCTGAGAACAAAGCAGATTCTTTCATACGGTCATTCTTAAAAAAAGTTACTCCCAAACAATATACAGAAATAACAAATAAAACATTTTAGTGTAAGTAGTACAAGAAACTAGATTGATATAATTTTGTCATACTTGTATGCATGTATAAAATACTTTTGTCATATATGTATAAAAAAAATTTACTATTAAAAAATACATTATTTTATGAGAATGAGAGAATATGATGAGACATTAAATAAAGTTAAAAAATAAATCAAGAGAGAATATCGTTCTGTCGACAACATGCACACTCAGAATAAAAATGCAGATCACCCTCAATCTGTCCCAAAAATGAGATCCTTGCATCACTAGCAATAGTGATATAACTATCTCATTTGAGAAAGTTTGAGTTTGATCTGCATTTCTATTCAAAGTGTGCATGTTGTCGGAAAAATTTAAGGAGGGTTAAAAATATATTACGCATGTATTAAAAATGTATTATGAAATTTTTGTGAATGAACTAAAAATGATGAGAGTGAGTAGTGAGCCAAACAAGACATTGGGTATTCATGCAGTCTAAATTAAATAAAGATGAGTGAGTGAATGCTGGAGTACAAATATTGCTGCTGAATGATGATGATAGTGGAGTAAAAATATTGCTGCTGAATGATGATAGTGGAGTAAAAATATTGCTGCTGAATGATGATAGTGGAGTAAAAATATTGCTGCTGAATGATGATGATAGTGGAGTAAAAATATTGCTGCTGAATGATGATAGTGAGTAAAAATATTGCTGCCGAAATGTTCTCTCGTCCAAGAATGTGGACCAATTAAAAATGGAAGATTATCAGCAACCATCTTCCCGCTCAAATGAGATTTCATTGCCAGCATATTTAGTGCATCCGACTGGGATGAGAGGGTCATCTTCTGTGGATTGGCGGGGGAACCTCAAAATGAAATGCTGAAGAAGGCACAAGTAGCTTCTCTGTTTCGATGTAGTTCATCTCTCTCTCCTCTCTAGTTTGTTATGCCTCATCAACATTTCCTTTGAGATTCGCCGCAGCCACCACAGAAGAGTACTCCCTCATCCAGTCAGACATAATAAATATGTGACATGTAACCTCATTTGAGCGGGAATATGGAAGCTGATGATCTTCCATTTTTACCAGGCATTCCTACATTCAGACTCCTATAATGAGGAAAAAAAGAGAGTTAATCTGCGTAGAAAACAATAATAATAATATGCACAACAAATGAAATAACAAAAACATTTCTTCAAGCAGCAACAACACCCAGAAGAAAGCAAAAGAACCACCAACCAAGAAGACACATCCCCAATGGATTCATCATGGCCATTTATAACGATTTTTCTTCACATTCTCGGCACGGACTTTAAGATAGCAGAGTGTGTTTGGAAGTATGTGGGCTACAGAAGATGCTAGGAATCACATAGTGCATCTTGCTTCTCCTCTCTTTCTGTCCCATGTTCACAATCTCATGTCAATAAAAAATAATGTCAAGGGAGGAGACTGCAGCATGCCCTTTTCATCAGTATGCTTAAACAAGGCACCATGCATGTATTAATATGTATTATTACTATTATTATTAATGCATCCATATTCTTTCCTGCAAGAGGCAAGCATCATGAAGAAACTGCGCCATCCAAAGCCTGCTGTGATTCACCGGGATTTAAAATCAGCGAACCTGCTAGTCATCACAGAGATAACCAATGGAATAATGATGGAGTACCTTCAAGGAGAATGCCAATCTCTCAAGAAGCCAACAACACCCAAAAGAAAATGCATGAAACAAATCCCCAATGGATTTATCGTGGCGCCCCGTATCCTATAATTTCAAGCCATTCACTTGCGAATCACCACCACAGTAGGACATTTCATTTATTTTTATTGTCTCACCTACCTACCATTTATGCTATTATTATTCAAAAGCAAGAAGTGTTATCCAGAGAAAACGTTGGTTGCCTTAAAAATATACACTAACAACAATGAGAGTCCTATTCTTCCAGTCCGCTACTCTCCTCCCATCACTGCTGGCAATTTTTAGTCACTGGGAATGTGTACATATCACCAAGAGCTAAAGGAAACTATGACTTGAAAAGAATATTTATTTATATTAGTCACTGGGAATGTGTACATATCTCCAAGACTAAGAAGTGGTTCCTTCTAAATGGCAGTCTATATTTATTTTATCCTATTATATTCAGATGGTCCGATGCCAACAGGGGAAAGATTTATAAATTACACTTTAGTTTCAACAGTCACTGAGTCAGATTTCCATCAAGAAGAACGAATCAGCTGATGACAGCAGAAGTCAAAAAGAACAGAAAGAGTGAACAAATTCAACAGCTATGGACTGCATTGTTCTAGCCCTTGGCCTGGCTCTAGCTGTGCCCTGCCCTGGCTCTGTGGGAAGAATGTCAAGATCAAACAAGCGCACTTGATGTCTATGTCATCAAATGTCTGTTCACAGGCCGAGTATTATTAGTAGGTAAAAGAAAACTATGACTTGGGATAGATTTCTGTTATTGAAATTATTATTAACTATTATTATTATAAAGTAAGAAATTCACCAACAAATATTCTGACATTTTGGCAACCAGAACCAATAAGCATTTCATTATCATCATTGTCATCATTCGAATGCTCATTATATGCAGTGAGATGCAATTCAATGAAAACAGATGTGCTTCAGGCAGTTGCACAAAAATTGATTTATTAAAACATTACTGATGTGTGCAGTAATCTCAAGTCTAAAGATGGCAGGCTTACTGACGAGTTGATGAGGTAAAAGTCACTGCTTGATTTTAGTTTTTAGTTTCTTGAAGGCAGGCCGATTATTATTTGTAGGTAAAGAAAACTATTACTTGGGAAGAATTTTGTATTGAAATTATTATTAACGATTATTATAAAGTAGCAACAACATGCCCAGGAACATCAACATCAACACCTGATTCAAGATTTGAATCAGCTGAATGGAGGAAGAAATCAGCTGATGGCAGAACATTCTAGCAGAAAACCAAAGGTCGATTTAAAAACAGCCAACAGGGAATGCTACTCCTTAAAAAACATACAAGCATTTCAATGATATAAATCGACGACTCAGACAGGATGAAGCACCTTGAAGCAGCACTCAAGGAAGATATGGAGATGGTTCTGAAGAACGGAATAACGAGTGAAAAAATTATAACCCAAAAATTTAGTTCAACAATTTAGTTTCAACAGTCACTGATTTATTTATTAGCAATTTATTGAAAAAGATTTCCATCAAGAAGAAAGAATCAGCTGATGACAGCAGAAGTCAAAAAGAACAGAAAGAGTGAACAAATTCAACAGCATTGGGAAGTATGTCAAGATCAAACAAGTGCACTTGAAGATGTCTATGTCATCAGATTTTAAATGTCTGTATTTATTCACATACAACTTGAAAAAGAAGAAACATCCACGGAAGAATGGCTCTTGAAGGCAGGCTGATTATTATTTGTAGGTAAAGAAAACTATTGACTTGAGAAGAATTTTTGTATTGAAATTATTATTAACGATAATTATAAAGTAGCAATAACATGCCCAGCAACATCAATCAACAGATTCAAGATTTGAATCAGCTGAATGGAGGAAGAAATCAGCTGATGGCAGAACATTCTAGCAGAAAACCAAAGGTCGATTTAAAAACAGCCAACAGGGAATGCTACTCCTTAAAAAACATACAAGCATTTCAATGATATAAATCGACGACTCAGACAGGATGAAGCACCTTGAAGCAGCACTCAAGGAAGATATGGAGATGGTTCTGAAGAACGGAATAACGAGTGAAAAAATTATAACCCAAAAATTTAGTTCAACAATTTAGTTTCAACAGTCACTGATTTATTTATTAGCAATTTATTGAAAAAGATTTCCATCAAGAAGAAAGAATCAGCTGATGACAGCAGAAGTCAAAAAGAACAGAAAGAGTGAACAAATTCAACAGCATTGGGAAGTATGTCAAGATCAAACAAGTGCACTTGAAGATGTCTATGTCATCAGATTTTAAATGTCTGTATTTATTCACATACAACTTGAAAAAGAAGAAACATCCACGGAAGAATGGCTCTTGAAGGCAGGCTGATTATTATTTGTAGGTAAAGAAAACTATTGACTTGGGAAGAATTTTTGTATTGAAATTATTATTAACGATTATTATAAAGTAGCAATAACATGCCCAGCAACATCAATCAACAGATTCAAGATTTGAATCAGCTGAATGGAGGAAGAAATCAGCTGATGGCAGAAAATTCTAGCAGAAAACCAAAGGTCAATGCCAACCCTGTCAAACGACAAAAAAAACACTTTTGAGAAAAGCATTTTTTTAAATTTATTATTAAAGATTATTATTATAAAGTAAGAAATGGAACATTCAATATACCAGACTCTTCCGAATAATATAACATGTCCAGCAACATATCTAAGCATGTATGATGCTTTACAGGAAACGTGGTCTAACAGGAACAGACAATAATACATTCAATCACGAAACACAGATTACTCTCTTACGATGGAGAAAAGATGATGGAAGAGAGATAGCATTGATGATTAGATGATTATTATTGATTGGGCTTGTCGGGATGGTAGGAGCACAGCAGGTTGAGGAGAGCTTGTCGAGTAAAATAGTAAAATAGAAGATAACTGCTGCTTGTGTGTGTTGTTTGTTGGCTCGCTGGCTGAAAATGATGCTTGTGACAGAATAATTATAGTTTGTCTTGGCAGCTGCACGCAGCCGGGGGACAGGAGACAGAAGGGAGCCGGAAAAGGAGGGAAAAAGAGGGGGGGGAAACCAACAAAAAAACCGAGAGCTCCTCCTCCCTCATTCATGATGCCTTGTTGTTCCCTCCTTCCTACTCTGATCATCAATCAGAATTACAAGTACATGTAGTAAAAAAAAAACACACACACAACAAAAAAACCCAAAAACACACAACCACATCCCACACATCACAGGAGACCAACCAGCCAGCCAGCCAGGCAGGCAGGGCAGGCAGGCAGGGCAGGCAGGCCAAGCCCAGAGATAGAGGCGATAGATTAGATTAGATCAGATACAGGCACCTCCTCAAATTTAGTCCTCAAAATGTAAATCCTCAAAATGTAGCCCTCCCGGTCCCACAAAAACACACACACACACACACACCCCAACAGTGCTGCGCCTGAATCAGGAAACAGGACAGGCATGCAAGAGGGGGGGGAAAAAGGGGGAAAAATTTGGAACAAAATATCAGACCTCGATTTTAAAATCAATTACCAAAAAGGTGCCAATTAAAAACTGCCACTCCAAACCAATCAACACCATTCGACAAACACACTCTAGCACATGCATGCCCGGCAGCCGCCAGTTCAGGATTCAGGATACAGCAAACAGGACATAGACATTCTTCGGCTTTTAACATTCAACATGCTTTTTAACATGGTGCTTGCTTGCTTGCTTGCTTGCTTGAGTTTAAGTTTAACCTTCAGCTTACATTATTTTTACCTTGGGATGGAAACCTTGGTTGGGGGGTGGGGGAACTCTATTTTAACATGGATTTTAACCTTCTTCATTTTTACATGGGGGTTTCTTTTAACTATATTTTACCCTTGATTTTACCCTTGATCATGGGCCAAATTTCCAAAGACCTTGACCCCCTGAATACAATGGCAATAACTGTAAAGGAAAAAGAAATTGTGACATTCCTTTACCAAATGTACAGGATTCAGGATTCAGGAGCAACTTTTGTGTTGAGAACTCTCAGAAATTGGACAGGAACGAAGGGTGAGAACCCTAATTATATATTTAATTTAACTATTGTGTAATGCATTGGTTGATACATTTTCTATAGTAACTATATCGTAAAATAATAAAAGAAATAAAAACATGAAAGAAATAAACAATATTTTAGTACGTAATATATACATAATAATACTTAATAGAGGTCTCACCCTTCGTTCCTGTCCAATTTCTGAGAGTTCTCAACACAAAAGTTGCTCCTGAATCCTGAATCCTGTACATTTGGTAAAGGAACGTCACAATTTCTTTTTCCTTTACAGTTATTGCCATTGTATTCAGGGGGTCAAGGTCTTTGGAAATTTGGCCCATGATTAGCACATTAGTGAGTGTTTTGGCTCTCGTGCACGTTGCCTCTAACCC
Source organism: Cladorhizidae sp. MBARI D1340-BT2 (assembly GCA_028752905.1). Lineage (NCBI taxonomy): Eukaryota > Metazoa > Porifera > Demospongiae > Poecilosclerida > Cladorhizidae > Cladorhizidae sp. MBARI D1340-BT2. The sequence continues at coordinate 49,290,595 of JAQNBH010000006.1, forward strand.
AGGCGAGGAGGTGCGCAGGGGGACCGCACATATTAGTGAGTGTGTTAGCACATATTAGTGAGTGTCTTAGCACATATTAGTGAGCGTGTTAGCACATATTAGTGAGCGTGTTAGCACATTAGTGAGCGTGTTAGCACTTGATGTCCACTACGTGTGCATGGCCCTCCATCCCCATGCGAGTGGAGCCCTGCTTGTAGGTCAGCAAGATCTGGAGTCTGTGGGGATTGTAATCAAGCAGACCCAGGACAGGAAGCTGGAGCTGGACAGAGAGGGATTTGAGGACTGCTCGCACACTGAGTGGAGGATAGCCACATCCAGTGAGAAGCACACATGGCAGACTGTCCCACAATCTCTGGCCGCAGAGGTATGTGAAGACTGCATCCTTCTCCACCACCAAGATAAACCGCTCTTGTCAACCTACTTCCAACCAGTTTCAAACCAGTGAGGTGTTGGTCCAGTGTGTCCCCATAGAGCTATTATCAACTGACTTCAACCTGTCTCAACCCATTGTGGTGTTAGTCCAGTGTGTGTCCCCATAGAGCTATTGTCAACCGACTTCAACCTGTCTTAACCCATTATGATGTTGGTTCAGTGTGTGTCCCCATAAAGCTACTGTCAACCTAATTCAACCTGCCTCCACCCAGTGTGGTGTTGGTCCAGTGCATGTCCCCATAGAGCTATTCCTACTTCAACCTGTCTCAACCCAGTGTGATTTAGGTCCAGTGTGTGTCCCCATAAAGCTACTGTCAACCTAATTCAACCTGTCTCAACCCAGTGTGGTGTTGGTCCAGTGCGTGTCCCCATATAGCTATTCCTACTTCAACCTGTCTCAACCCAGTGTGATTTTGGTCCAGTGTGTGTCCCTGTCATGGAAGTCGAGCCTGATATAGCCTCCTTATCAGCTGGACAGCCAAACAATCAGGCTAATGGGCGTTTATTACAGTTTGACCAGAATTATGTATCACCATAGATTGCATGCATGCACCATCACCCCAATTGTGTGTCACAACATCATTGGTAGGTAGCCGTGGTGTTATTAGATGCTGAGTTTTGTCCTTATTAGGTTATGTTTGTGAGCCAGCTCAGGGGCCTATAAAAGGCTGCCGGGCTGGACAAAGAGACAGTTCTTTCAACATTGAGATGTCAACTGCTGTATGTATCGCATGACTTTAAACTACTCTGTAGCTATGACGTGGCTGGGTTAGTGAGGACTTGGGCAAACTTGGGATCAGGCAATCGTAACAATCCCCATAGAGCCACTGTCAAACCTACTTCAACCTGCCTCAACACAATGTGATGTTGGTCCAGTGTGTGTCCCCATAGAGCTATTGTCAACCTACTTCAACCTGCCTCCACCCAGTGTGGTGTTGATCCAGTGCGTGTCCCCATAGAGCTATTGTCAACCTACTTCAACCTGCCTCCACCCAGTGTGGTTTTGGTCCTGTGCGTGTCCCCATAGAGCTATTGTCAACCTACTTCAACCTGCCTCCACCCAGTGTGGTGTTGTCCAGTGTATGTCCCCATAGAGCTATTGTCAACCTACTTCAACCCGGTGTGGTGTTGGTCCAGTGTATGTTCCCATAGAGCTACTGTCAACCTACTTCAACCTGTCTCAACCCAGTGTGGTGTTGGTCCAGTGTATGTCCCCATAGAGCTATTGTCAACCTACCTCCACCCAGTGTGGTGTTGGTCCAGTGTATGTTCCCATAGAGCTATTGTCAACCTACTTCAACCTGCCTCCACCCAGTGTGGTGTTGGTCCAGTGTATGTCCCTATAAAGCTACTGTCAACCTAATTCAACCTGTCTCAACCCAGTGTGGTGTTGGTCCAGTGCGTGTCCCTATAGAGCTTTTATAAACCTGCCTCATTATATCAAGTAAAATAGTGCATGTTAGACAGTGCACACCCATCACTAACGGCATTGTAATTTGCATGCTATTATGGAGTACGCTGCGAGTAGAATGGCCGAGGGATACCCACCTAAGAGGAAACTAATAGTTGTGGCATTTCCAGATGGGCTCAGATGATTGCCAATCTAGGCAGGTAGCAGCCTATGCAGGAACTATTTCTACTGGTAAGCTGGCTACACTACACAAGATGCAGAGGCTGGCAATATCCCTTTGTGAGGGGATGAAGCTGACCTGTGAGGGACGAAGCTGACCTGTGTGGGGATGAAGCTGACCTGTGAGGGATGAAGCTGACCTGTGAGGGACGAAGCTGACCTGTGAGGGACGAAGCTGACCTGTGAGGGACGAAGCTGACCTGTGAAGGATGAAGCTGACCTGTGAGGGACGAAGCTGACCTGTGAGGGACGAAGCTGACCTGTGAGGGACGAAGCTGACCTGTGAGGGACGAAGCTGACCTGTGAGATGAAGCTAACCTGTACGAAGCTGACCTGTGAGACAAAGCTGACTAAGCTGACCTGTGAGACGAAGCTGACCTGTGAGAGATGAAGCTGACCTGTGAGGGACGAAGCTGACCTGTGAGAGACGAAGCTGACCTGTGAGAGACGAAGCTGACCTGTGAGAGACGAAGCTGACCTGTGAGAGACGAAGCTGACCTATGAGAGACGAAACTGACATGTGAGACGAAGCTGACCTGTGAGACGAAGCTGACCTATGAGAGATGAAGCTGACCTGTGAGAGACGAAGCTGACCTGTGAAGGACGAAGCTGACCTGTGAGGAAGAGGAAACTTGCATAGACCAAGATCTAGATCTCTCCTATTACACCCGTGAAGCACACCCTCTATTTGGGTGTATCTCAAGCAGCAGACACAGCTAGGCAGGCATGTAATTAATAGAGATGCACATAATAATACGTTGTCTATTATTTAGTCCTGTAAGTTATAAGCTGGGCCACCCACAAGTATGTGCACATCTGCCAGTCCCTAAATAGTAACAGGAACTGTGTGCATGCACAAGAGTTCTAGCTGGCATCGTCAGGGAGTGTTCTAGCTGGCAGCATCAGGGAGTGTTCTAGCTGGCATCGTCAGGGAGTGTTCTAGCTGGCATCGTCAGGGAGTGTTCTAGCTGGCAACATCAGGGAGTGTTCTAGCTGGCATCGTCAGGGAGTGTTCTAGCTGGCATCATCAGGGAGTGTTCTAGCTGGCATCGTCAGGGAGTGTTCTAGCTGGCATCGTCAGGGAGTGTTCTAGCAGGCATCGTCAGGGAGTGTTCTAGCTGGCATCGTCAGGGAGTGTTCTAGCTGGCATCATCAGGGAGTGTTCTAGCTGGCATCATCAGGGAGTGTTCTAGCTGGCATCGTCAGGGAGTGTTCTAGCTGACATCGTCAGGGAGTGTTCTAGCTGGCATCATCAGGGAGTATTCTAGCTGGCATCGTCAGGGAGTGTTCTAGCTGATATTTATTGTTTATTGGAGGGGAAAGACAACAAAAAATCGTAAACTAATAGGCCAAGGTTATGATGGAGCAGCCACCTTTGCCGGAGAACGCAATGGAGTTCAAAAAAGGATGCGAACTCTAGCTGCACATTTCTTTTACATCCACTGTGCCTGCCACAGGCTTCAACTAGCAAGCATGCAAGCTGCTAACAGTGTTCCAGAGATCAAGAAGATGTTTGGAACTATAGGAAATATATGGAAGCTCTTCTTCTACTCGCCCAAGAAAGCAGAATCTCTCAAAGCAGTCCAGTCTGTCCTCAAGCTACCTGAGCTTAAGATTGTGAAGCCTAGTAATACCAGATGGCTCTCACACGAACGCTGTGTACGGGCTATTTACCGAGAGCTTCCTGCCCTTATCGTCACCCTACAACAGCTGTATGAGACATCAGGTGATGCTGAAGCATACGGTTACGGTATTGGTGCTCTCCTTGCTACTTACACTGGAGTTGCTAGTATCACAGAAGTTCTGGATATCCTGGGAAGGATGAATGTTTCGATGCAAAGAAAGCTACTCGATTTGAGCAGGTTACCGGTACTTCTGAAAATCACGACGGATCAACTCGAGCATCTAAAGGACGAAAGAAGTGAGTGGTTGAGTTCAGTCAAGTCTGAAATATCTCTGTTGAAGGAAAAAACACGATATAACACTCGGCACACATGGATCTGCACGAAGCTGTTGTTCTTCTACCACAACCACAGCCGAGTATCGAACTCTAGTTGCAATTCCATACGTCGATTCCCTTCTTCTAAATATTAAGAGTCGATTTACTGATTAAAAAACTGTGAAGATTTACTGCCATGTCCATATTCAGTCCCTTCCTATTACCCGCTGAAGCATCCTTACCATCATAACGGCAGTGAGCAAATCAAGATTCTTGCCGAATTCTATGGAAAAGAAGCAGAGGTTGAGTATGCGGGGATGACTTACACCTCACCTCCATTGCTTGATGGCGATGAGCTTCTTTCAGAGTGGAAGATATTTAGACGGGCTTTGCTAGTGGAGAAAAAGGCAATAATGGAACGTAAAGAAGAGTCGGTATCTCCTAGCATGCAAGAAATCCTGGACGAGATGAACAAGTCATATGTACGGAGGAATTTTCCCTGAGACGTGGAAGCTTTTGAACATTACAATGGCACTTCCTGTTGGCACAACAACAGTAGAGCGTTCCTTTAGTCAAATGAAGTTGATTAAAACTCGCCTACGCAGTTGTCTATCCGAGAAAATGTAATGAAAAATTGTATAGAGGGTCTGTAAAGTTTAATTTGTTCCCCCCCCCCCAAAGTTGTTCCCCCTTTATTGAAAGTATTGTTCACACCCTAGCCCTAACCCTAGCCCTAGCCCTTTATTTTTCAAGAGGGAACTTTTTTTTCAAGTAAAAAGTTCCAGGGGGAACATATTTTTTAACCCCCGAAAATGTATACCCCCTAAATGTGGAAAAACCACTCTAGTGGCTTTAACCCTCTCACTGGCATAAGCGACTTAAGTCGCGAAAACGGATTAACCGCGACGAAACAATTCATAAAAAATTAACCGTTCGCGGTATTAACTTCAAAAATTGTACGAATATGCCCAAAGCATGCCTCTAATATACCCCTGAATATCAGGAAAATACGGAATGAGGAAAGGGAAGTAAACATGCCAGCAAACATCACTTCCGGTTAATTCCCGGTCTCGAAGAAGAAATGGCGACTTGCTTTAGAGTAGAGACGAAGCGTTAGACTTCCTATTTGAGGATGACTTCGGCCTGTCCGAGATTGACGTTAGTGAAGGAGAGGAAGAAAGTGCCTGTGCTTACCTGGGAAGTGCCGTAGTTGACAGTGATGCTATGGACATAATGGTAGCTATAACAGAAGCTGTTGGCACCGACCACGAAGCAAGTTTTCAAAGTATAGATCGCCCTACTCTGCCAAGCGAAGCTTCAGACGATGGCAATGGTCATGGAGACTTCCCCCAAGGTAAGAATAGATAAGATTTGTATAGTAAAGCCTAGTAACTAGCATAATAATAAGAACTATTTCTCCTGGGAAGGTAGTTTCACTCATGGAGCTGGAGGAGGAGGATGAGGAAGCAGCAGAGGAGAAGACATGGTTGGAGGAGAGGTTATTTTACAAACAGTTGTTGTTGTTGACCCAAAGTTGACCAGCTAACATTGCTGGTTTCATGTGTAATATGAAATTGAGATGATATAAACCCGATATAAACCCATTTATTTTACTTCCTGTCTCTTATAACAATATTCACATTTCTGTGGTTTGTTGCTAAGCAACAAAAATTTAACATAACGTCCCTTCATGCATCAGCTATCACCTGATATATAGTTGTTGGGTACTTGTCTTCATCAGGTCCTCTATAAAAAAGATTATGTGAAATTGTGTCAATTTTTGTAAAATGTCCTCCGTAAATCTGCCAGTGAAAGGGTTAATTAAGCATGCTCAGTAACTATTGCACACTCAGCATTTTTTGAAAGTTTTGGCTACCATTTTGTAGAACACCTCATGGTGCATTCAGTGGACTTTGTTTTGTAGCTCTAGGTTCTTCCTACTCCAAGTTACAAGTTAGCATAACTTGACAACAATCACAAGTTGAAATCACGAGTAGATTACCAATCTACATATTGTATGCCGTTATATGTTACATTTTAACAATTTCGTTTATGTGTATCTGATGTTAAAATGTTTGAAAATTTATGATACTTGGTCATTGATGAAGTCTTATGGCATGGATTAAGGTATATATGTGCATTAGAAAAAGCGCAGCGAGAATTAAAATGTTCATCCACATTCAGTAGCCGAGCCACTATAGTGGCTTTTCCACATTAAAGGGTTAAAGAAAAAGTTCCAGGGTGAACCAAATATGGGAGGACCAAATTTGTCATGACAGGTCCTCCATTGACCGATGTGGACTTTAATGCAATTCTCGACATTTTTAAACAGAAAAATAGATGCATTTTATTTTAATTTAGTACTATATACTGAACTCGCTGTATTGTAATTTTCACCATATACATATTATAAATTGTTCTATTACTGTTGATCATCTTTGAATGCTATTGCTTCTATGTTCCCTTCTCTGTACTGCTCTTTTTTCCTGTTACTGTAATGTATTACATAAGAAATTTCATTAATATAAATTTTTATTGTGAAAATTCTTGGGGGGGGGGGAGAAATCGTTTTGGGGGGGGGGATATCCCAGGGCTTCCCCCCCTGTACGAAACCCTGACGCTGCATGTGTGGACATGCACGCTTTATGTGTAGACAAAACAATATTATATTCATACAGAAAAAGACATCAAAATATAAATTCTTGGGAAAAATGTCCTTCAATGTCAGCATTGTGGTAGAGCAAACTAAGAACTTGTATTTTCATCAGTAAGGCTCTCCCTTCTATTATTTAGCAAATGTTTGTAGTAGGAGCAACTCCGCTCCACGTCCACTGATGCTACTGGCATCCAGATAGCCTCTACAGCCACTGAGTGGAAACCGACCATGCATGGCCTCCCAAAGGCTAATGGGTGAGGAATAGCACTCTGCTGGAATTGAGTGTAAATGAGCCACTCTTCAAGTTGATCAGGTGTTGGATTCTTCAATCCAGGAACAACATCAAACTGAACAATGTCATGGTCCATAGTGGGAAGCTGACGAGGATAAAAAATGCGCACTTACTTATAGTTAAAGTAAGGATTAGCAGCATGTGGGTGGAGCTGACCTTCAATTTTTTTCAAGGACAAAGCAAACGCTGTTTGGAATGACTTCACATGTTTTTTTCCGCTCTGGTTCAGACAGCTTTGACAGTAAAGGATCAGTTTCCGTCCAATAGAAATTTTTACTTGTCCATATGCCATCAAGTCTTCCAGGAAGTTGAAAACTTTGCATGCCAATGGAGACTTCTTCTCTTCAAGAGATGTCAACACACAGATGAGCCTCTGGCATCTGGCAGTTCTAAGGTTAATAGGTAAAGTTGGAGACATATTTCCGGAAAGATTATCTTGTGAGTGAGGAGCCTACTATATGTTGTACAGCCGCTCCCTCGCTCCTCTCTGCTTTATAGAAACCTTCATAAAGATGTACTCTAGTTGCATGGTAAATGACAGCTTGGAACCACGAGTTCCATAGTGATGAAACTGGAGCAGGAGGAAGCTTAACAGAGCTAGCTATAATATAATCACCCAAGTATTTCAAATATCTCCTCTTTCGACCAGGATTTTTTTAACAATGATGATTTAATCATTGCTATGAGGTCCGACATGTGCTTGACATCAGAACAATGATGGAAAACTTCAGCTGAAAGGTTCACAATGTGGGCAAGGCACGACACATGCGTCGATTTGGGAAAAACAGCAGACAAAACCTCCCAATAGGCTTTCTTACAATATGCTACACTATCAGTAACTATGGCCATTACATCATGAAATGCAATACCCACGTCTGTGACTGATCTGATGATGGCCTGGCTGAAGGTGGAATGATTGCATGTGTCCATCTCAGTCACTCCTACAAGGTAAGGTTGACCCTGGACACTTGCAATCACATTCAAGATGCTGTGATCTCGAATATCGGTGGTCTCATCCGCAGCAATACTGACCTGCTTCCATTTGACCAACTCCTTGAGGGCTAAAAAATACAAATCGAACAATCTTGGGACATAAGCTGGTCAACTCCAGGCACAGCACCTGCATGTGCACAATGCTTTTGTAGGAAAGCTTTACCGCATCAGTTTTTTCAAGTGGAATGTCAGCTAGTGTGCACATTCTAATGTAGTCAAGAATGAAATCTTGCCGCAAATCCCTGGCTTTTACTCCACTAGACAGGGTTACTTGCCTGCTGCTGCCACACTCCCCCCAGAGTTGCTCAGCTGTGCCTTCTTATGTGAAGTATGCTTCTGGCTCTTCAGGTGATCTTTAATTGTGTCAACACTAACAAAGTCAACACAGTGCTCATAATACCTGCATAATACCTGCAAAAGAGCACCCCTCCATCAGCATACAAATCTTCTTGAAAATTTTTAGCTTGCTTTTCAGCTGAAACATGCACAGGAGCACTTCTCTTTGGCTTTTTTCTACAGTGGGGGCCAATACATGCCATTTTCTCTTGACCTTTTGGAACACATGGGCAAAGGTAGGCAGTGTTTGAAATCTCTCGGATGTTCAAATACTACATACCACCAACCTTTGCTCACATTCGAAAAGGTCAAGAGAAAAAGAAAAAACCCCAAGACAATTGTAGTGCTTGTGTGCTTGTTTTAGCTGAAGCAGCTAAACAGTAGATGATTTGTATGCTGGTGGAGGCTACCAATGCTGGGGGTGGTTATGTAGCTTGCATTATTCTATAAGTTCATACATGGAATTACATCTTTTACAATCTCAAGTATATATATAGGAAAAAATACAAGCAGCTGGAGTTATTACTTTTTTGGTGCTTAGATTCCGCATTTTTCCATGTTTTTTGTTTTCACGGAATCCCAGGGAGTCTAAACTTGTGAGATAATTATGTATATCTGTGGGAGTGTGTTAGCATTCTCTCTGTGTTGCCAAGAGTGGCACATATTAGTGCGTGTGTTAGCATTCCCTGTGTTGACAAGAGTGGCACGTATTAGTGAGTGTGTTAGCACATATTAGTGAGTGTGTTAGCACATATTAGTGAGTGTGTTAGCACATATTAGTGAGTGTTAGCACATATTAGTGAGTGTGGTAGCACATTAGTGAGTGTGGTAGCACATTAGTGAGTGTATTAGCACATATTAGTGAGTGTGTTAACACATTAGTGAGTGTGTTAGCACATTAGTGAGTGTATTAGCACATATTAGTGAGTGTGTTAACACATTAGTGAGTGTGTTAGCACATTAGTGAGTGTGTTAGCACATATTAGTGAGTGCGTTAGCACATATTAGTGAATGTGTTAGCACATATTAGTGAGTGTGTTGGCTCTCGTGCACGTTGCCTCTAACCCAGGCGAGGTGCGCAGGGGGACCGCACATATTAGTGAGTGTGTTAGCACATATTAGTGAGCGTGTTAGCACATATTAGTGAGCGTGTTAGCACATTAGTGAGCGTGTTAGCACATTAGTGAGCGTGTTAGCACATTAGTGAGCGTGGTAACACATTAGTGTGTGTTAGCACATATTAGTGAGTGTGTGTTGGGGAAATTACCCTCTCCTGAGGCCTTCCTGCCTCAACGAATAACACTGGTCCGAGCAGAGACTACTGCTGGTAATTTCCACCGCGACGCCTAGGAGCTCAGGGTACTGGCTACACCACCAATCACCCCTCCTAGACCTAACTGGACAAGCCGTACCTCCGCCTCTCTCTCTAGGCCCTTTACGGTCTTGCCCCTTTGGCTCCCTACCCTTCACTTGGGTAGATAAGTATTTGATTAAATACAAGTCAATGCCAAAGACACATACAGAGTATAGTCTCACTTCTCTCTACTCTCCTTATATACATACATTCAGTCACATGATAATGATAGCCAATCCAATACTATAGTTCATTCTATCTGTAATCTTGGTCTTGGGTGTTCTTGTGGTATTCCTTGTGGCTGTTCCCTTTTAGTCTTGGGTGTCTCCAATACTTGTGGTATTTACTGTGGCTGTTACCTTTTAGTTAATCTTAGTCTCTTGGGTGTATCCAATGCTTGTGGTAGTAGTGATCCATTAACTGTGGGTTGTGGTTATGGTGGGTTACTGTTTGAAAAGTCAGGGGGTGGTCCTGTTAATTTCCCTGACACTTCCCCCTCCTCTAGACGAGAGCTCTGCTCTCTGCTTAGTCCGTCAGCACTTGCATTCTTATGAAGGCCCGGCCAGTCGAGAGAGCGACGGATGGTTGCCATTGTGCGCTCCTGGCCGAAATGTCCTGCAATGGGGGAGCTGTGAGCCAATGCCAAAACCTCCTGTCGGTTGGGTTCGGGCACGGTGATGAGGGTTGGTCCTCCTTGCTCCAGTGGTCGATGTACGAGGAGTCCCTCCTCCCAATGGTGCTTCTTAGCTGCTCCATCGGCGTCCTCCCGAGCTGGTTTGAGTGTGGGGTCGGTGAGTTGGGATTTTCTTAAGTCCTCGGGGCTCACTCTTTCTGGCCACCATGGTGTGGTCGGTTTTTCCCTTGGCTTCCTCTGTCTTGGGGTCAAAAACACTTCCTCCTGGAAGTGAAAGGGAAACTCATCGTCTTCCTCCCGGGACTCTGGTGGAAGTGGCGAGTCCTCTGGGGGAAATGGGATGCTCTTTAGGCTCGGGGTGGGGGGGTCTTCGGGAGACGAGAGTCTTACTCCCGCTTCTTCCTGTTGCTCTTGGTCCTCTTGATCGTCGAGGGCCAGTTTGGCTGCCTGTGCCCTAGTGGTCACATATACTTGTTCTGGACTCATGTCTCCCAGGGTTGTCGGGGCCCTCGAGACCATCTTGTCGCTCAATAGTTGCTCCAGCTCGGGGACATCTTGTCCCACGAGCATATCAGTTTGCAGATGGGGTGATATCCCCACTATCAGTTCAGTGGCTTTTCCTCCAATATCCCGGGTAATCCTGGCTGCTGGGAAACGGACAACATTTGTGCTGGCGGTGTGGTATGGTATTTTCCATCCCAGCCTTTGGTTCGGTTGGACCACCCGAGGGTGGACCAACGATCTCGTGCAGCCCGTATCCAGCCACACTGTCGCTCGACGGTCGTTAATGCGAGCTTCCCTGATCCACTTGTTTGGTGAGGGGGGTTCCGGTTCTCCTTTGCACAGCTGGGCTCTTTCAGCTTTTACCCCACAGTCTCTTCGGAAGTGGCCCAACTGGTTACACTTGAAGCAGCGGACCTGAGCGAGAGGTGTTGAGTTGGTGTTTTGGGGTCTCTCGGCTGGATACCCTCCTCTCGGTTGAGGTCGCCTCTGGTATGCTGGGGTTTCTCTCCCCCTGGGGGTCTCATTCCTGGGGGGGTCGGATCTGATTTGCCTGTTGGGGTTTTGGGTCCTTGCAGCTCCTCGGTGGTCGTCCTCCCTTCTCGGTTGGTTGTTAAGGTGCCGACCGAGTGTCTCTACCAGCTCGTCATACGTGTGGAGTTCAAGATTCCGCATTCTGGCCTCCAGCCACTTTGGTAGACGAGAGAGGGTGGTTTCCATTAGCATGGTGTCCTCATGCGAGTGAGGGGAGGCATCCAACCACTGATGAAATGATTGTCGGTGGTGGGCACACCATGCTCCAGGGTTGGAGGTGTCAAAAGGTGTGTCAAACACCTTCCTTCTGTATGCCTCCGTAGTGACCCTATACTTGCGAAGTAGCTCGGTCTTCACTGTCTGGTAATCGTTCTGGTCTCGCCCTGGGAGTGCGGCTACTGCAGTCAGCCCTGCGCCTGATAGAGAGCCTCTAAGGATGATGGCCCACTGGTGCTGTGGCCAACCTCCTGCTCCGGCCGTTGCCTCAAAGGTGTCGAGGTATGCCCTCATGTCATCCGTTCCTTCCACAAACTTATGGACGGTGAGTCTGGGGGTGGTGAATCCAGGGGCTATTGCAGGGGGAGCTGGTGGGGGTGCTGTTTGTTGGGCGGTTGCGAGCAACTGCATCCACCGTTCCTGCTGCTGTTCTTGTCGGGTAGCTCGTCGCTCCTCCATTCGCTCCATCATCTGCAACAAGTCTCCAGTCAGGGTTGTGTGGGGGTTTGCTCGAGGGTCTCCCTCCTCGTCCACCTCTTGGGACAGTGGATTCATGATAAGAGCAGGTTCGTCCCCTACCTCCGGTAACTGAGACCTCGACGGGGAGTATCCACAAGGGGTCGACGGGGCTGGTGTCCTGTATGGCGTCGATGTGATGAAGGAAGAGACTCCGCTCCGAAGCTGTCGGTCGTGTCCTGCTGGCCGTGCTTGTCCCGTTGCCATGTCCAATTACTGACAGCAATCAAGCAAACGATCAATCAATCAATCAAATAATAAACTATTCTGAGAAAAATTAAAATTCAAAATTCTTTCTCCCTCTTCCTATCTGGTTAGGGTTTGGTTTTCAAGCCTCAGGGCCTAGCCCAGGCTATTTCCCTTAGCTAGCTAGCAACTCCTCTGCTCTAGCTAAGGCTGGTCCGGGATCTCCAATGCTGAGATCCCACCGCTGCCACCAATGTCGGGGAAATTACCCTCTCCTGAGGCCTTCCTGCCTCAACGAATAACACTGGTCCGAGCAGAGACTACTGCTGGTAATTTCCACCGCGACGCCTAGGAGCTCAGGGTACTGGCTACACCACCAATCACCCCTCCTAGACCTAACTGGACAAGCCGTACCTCCGCCTCTCTCTCTAGGCCCTTTACGGTCTTGCCCCTTTGGCTCCCTACCCTTCACTTGGGTAGATAAGTATTTGATTAAATACAAGTCAATGCCAAAGACACATACAGAGTATAGTCTCACTTCTCTCTCTCTCTCTCTCTCTCTACTCTCCTTATATACATACATTCAGTCACATGATAATGATAGCCAATCCAATACTATAGTTCATTCTATCTGTAATCTTGGTCTTGGGTGTTCTTGTGGTATTCCTTGTGGCTGTTCCCTTTTAGTCTTGGGTGTCTCCAATACTTGTGGTATTTACTGTGGCTGTTACCTTTTAGTTAATCTTAGTCTCTTGGGTGTATCCAATGCTTGTGGTAGTAGTGATCCATTAACTGTGGGTTGTGGTTATGGTGGGTTACTGTTTGAAAAGTCAGGGGGTGGTCCTGTTAATTTCCCTGACAGTGTGTTAGCACATATTAGTGAGTGTGTTAGCACATATTAGTGAGTGTGTTAGCACATATTAGTGAGTGTGTTAGCACATATTAGTGAATGTGTTAGCACGTATTAGTGAGTGTGTTAGAACATATTAGTGAACGTGTTAGCACATATTAGTAAGCGTGTTTGCACATATTAGTTAGCACGTATTAGTGAGTGTGTTAGCACATATTAGTGAGTGTGTTAGCACATATTAGTGAGTGTGTTAGAACATATTAGTGTTAGCACATATTAGTGAGTGTTAGCACATATTAGTGAGCATGTTAGCACATATTAGTGAGCGTGTTAGCACATTAGTGAGCGTGTTAACACATCAGTGAGTGTGTTAGCACATTAGTGAGTGTTTTAGCACATTAAGTGAATGTGTTAGCACGTATTAGTGTTAGAACATATTAGTGAATGTGTTAGCACGTATTAGTGAGTGTTAGCACATATTAGTGAATGTGTTATAGTGAGTGTGTTAGCACATTAGTGAATGTGTTAGCACGTATTAGTGAGTGTTAGAACATATTAGTGTGTTAGCACATATTAGTGAGTGTGTTAGCACATATTAGTGAGCGTGTTAGCACATATTAGTGAACGTGTTAGCACATTAGTGAGTGTGTTAGCACATTAGTGAGTGTGTTAGCACATTAGTGAATGTGTTAGCACGTATTAGTGAGTGTTAGAACATATTAGTGAATGTGTTAGCACATATTAGTGAGTGTCTTAGCACATATTAGTGAATGTGTTAGCACGTATTAGTGAGTGTGTTAGCACATATTAGTGAATGTGTTAGCACGTATTAGTGAGTGTTAGAACATATTAGTGTGTTAGCACATATTAGTGAGTGTGTTAGCACATATTAGTGAGTGTGTTAGCACATATTAGTGAGCGTGTTAGCACATTAGTGAGCGTGTTAACACATTAGTGAGTGTGTTAGCACATATTAGTGAGTGTGTTAGCACATTAGTGAATGTGTTAGCACGTATTAGTGAGTGTGTTAGAACATATTAGTGAATGTGTTAGCACGTATTAGTGAGTGCTAGCACATATTAGTGAGTGTGTTAGCACATATTAGTGAATGTGTTATAGTGAGTGTGTTAGCACATATTAGTGAATGTGTTATAGTGAGTGTGTTAGCACATTAGTGAATGTGTTAGCACGTATTAGTGAGTGTGTTAGAACATATTAGTGTGTTAGCACATATTAGTGAGTGTGTTAGCACATATTAGTGAGCGTGTTAGCACATTAGTGAGCCTGTTAACACATTAGTGAGTGTGTGTGTTGAGTGGATGGCAATGGGAGGGGAAAAACACATTTACATCTCTCGGCTAAAACTCACGGACTGCGAAAGCCAAACTGGTTGTTTGAAAGAAGAGGATGGATGAATTTTATGATCTCAGCATATATGATTGATCTGAGAAGTTTAGATAGCTGACAAAAGGAGTGGTTTCTATTTGGAATCAGAATAATTTTCCATTTATCTGGCAGAGAGCATGACCTGAATGCAGATATTGAGATGAGTTATAGGAATCAGCAGGGACTTTGCATGGGACTTCAATAGTAGTCGACTTATGCCATCTATGCCCGGAGCCTTAGAGCTGTTGAGGGCTGATAAGGATTCAAAGACATCTGAAGTGACGATAGAGTTTGCTGGAGGGAAAAGTGGCGACAAGGGAATGTCCATAGTTTAGAGGCAAGAATAGGAGACTATAATATGTTTTCAAGGTGGTGGCATCAAGACAGACCAGCTGTAATAACACATGTCCGTAGTTCAGGCAACAAAAATCCTGAAACATTAACAAAATCATGCAAAAACAAATACACCACAACCAGTCACTCTTGATCAGTGTACACTCCTACACTAGACACCAATACTCTACGGCTTATTATATCTCATGTGTAAAGCATATTGAAAGCATTATGCACTCATCTACTTGTGGAGTGAATTCTAACAGAATATTAAACTCTCTATACAATCTACTAGACGAGTTACTGGCAATGTTTGCTGCCCTACATGTACACACATGTAATATGCATGCAGTGATTCATAAGAACTTTCCTTCATTGAAGTTCCCCCCCCCCCCCCACACCCATCGTTGTTGACGTCGCTAGTGTAGACATCCTCCAATGATTAGGTGAAAACCGGTCGTGATCCATTTGAGCAATCGTAACTTGTCAACACTTAAGAGTTTGCAATTGACTGTCAGAATTAGTTTTCGTAGACATCTTCAAACTAACCAACTCTAGTTGTGTAATTTGTATTTCAAACCCATTGCGTGATGGTAATAGCAGCATGCACCAGCTAATAACTATGCAGCATGCACCAGCTAATAACTATGCAGCACGCACCAGCTAATAACTATGCAGCATGCACCGGCTAATAACTATGCAGCATGCACCGGCTAATACTATGCAGCATGCACCGGCTAATAACTATGCAGCACGCACCAGCTAATAACTATGCAGCACGCACCAGCTAATAACTATGCAGCATGCACCGGCTAATAACTATGCAGCATCAATGCAGCATGCACCGGCTAATAACTATGCAGCATGCACCAGCTAATAACTATGCAGCATGCACCAGCTAATAACTATGCAGCATGCACCAGCTAATAACTATGCAGCATGCACCAGCTAATAACTATGCAGCATGCACCAGCTAATAACTATGCAGCATGCACCAGCTAATAACTATGCAGCATGCACCAGCTAATAACTATGCAGCATGCACCAGCTAATAACTATGCAGCATGCACCGGCTAATAACTATGCAGCATGCACCGGCTAATAACTATGCAGCACGCACCGGCTAATAACTATGCAGCACGCACCGGCTAATAACATAGTTTCATATAATGTACAAGCTACTAAAAGTTCCAACACACCAACGAAACAATGGCGACCAAAAGACAGCGGCAAAAACAAAAAACAAAAGCAAGACAAAAACCACAAAAACCACAAAGTCCGAATCAAACGACACCATCCACAGCTGGAGAACGGATGGCCAATCTTCTTAGCGCTAATAACTATGCAGCACGCACCGGCTAATAACTATGCAGCACGCACCGGCTAATAACTATGCAGCACGCACCGGCTAATAACTATGCAGCATGCACCGGCTAATAACTATGCAGCATGCACCAGCTAATAACTATGCAGCATGCACCAGCTAATAACTATGCAGCATGCACCAGCTAATAACTATGCAGCATGCACCAGCTAATAACTATGCAGCATGCACCAGCTAATAACTATGCAGCATGCACCAGTTAATAACTATGCAGCATGCACCAGCTAATAACTATGCAGCATGCACCAGCTAATAACTATGCAGCATGCACCAGCTAATAACTATGCAGCATGCACCAGCTAATAACTATGCAGCATGCACCAGCTAATAACTATGCAGCATGCACCAGCTAATAGCTATGCAGCAAGCACCTGCTAATAACTATGCAGCATGCACCGGCTAATAACTATGCAGCATGCACCGGCTAATAACTATGCAGCATGCACCGGCTAATAACTATGCAGCATGCACCAGCTAATAGCTATGCAGCATGCACCAGCTAATAACTATGCAGCACGCACCAGCTAATAACTATGCAGCGGCTAAAAGTACATTTTGCAGACTATTTTGTGTACAATGGTGTTCTCCAGAGAGTCCAGCTCTCTGCCTATCCCGTTAATGGCTTCTGTTTCTGCCTTGAAGTGTAGTCTGTCCATGAGTCTGACCTCCCGTAAGTAGGCTGGCTCCATCATGAGCTGCACGCGTGCTTGCACTCCAGCAAACACACGCTCATCTGCGACACTCCAGGGTTGTAGTGAGGACGGAGCTACCTTCGGTGTGTGTGTGTGTTCGTCCACCATGATGTCGTCGTAATGGAGTCCCAGCCACTTGATGTCCACTGCGTGTGCATGGCCCTCCATCCCCATGCGAGTGGAGCCATGCTTGTAGGTCAGCAAGATCTGGAGGCCGTGGGGATTGTAATCAAACAGACCCAGGACAGGAAGCTGGAGCTGGACAGAGAGGGATTTGAGGACTGCTCGCACACTGAGTGGAGGATAGCCACATCCAGTGAGAAGCACACATGGCAAACTGTCCCACAATCTCTGGCCGCAGAGGTATGTGAAGACTGCATCCTTCTCCACCACCAAGATAAACCGTGCTCCCAGAGATTCAAACTTGACCTTGTCCACACAGCCCGGAATCTGAGCAGGGAAAAAATCACATGCTCAAACATACTGCCTGTGTCCCCATAGAGCTCTTGTCAACCTACTTCCTACCTGTTTCAAACCAGTGAGGTGTTGGTCCAGTGTGTCCCCATAGAGCTATTATCAACTGACTTCAACCTGTCTCAACCCATTGTGGTGTTAGTCCAGTGTGTGTCCCCATAGAGCTATTGTCAACCGACTTCAACCTGTCTTAACCCATTCTGATGTTGGTTCAGTGTGTGTCCCCATAAAGCTACTGTCAACCTAATTCAACCTGCCTCAACCCAGTGTGGTGTTGGTCCAGTGTGTGTCCTATTGTCAACCTACTTCAACCTGTCTCAACCCAGTGTGGTGTTGGTCCAGTGATGTCCCCATAAAGCTACTGTCAACCTAATTCAACCTGCCTCCACCCAGTGTGGTGTTGGTCCAGTGCGTGTCCCCATAGAGCTATTCCTACTTCAACCTGTCTCAACCCAGTGTGATTTTGGTCCAGTGTGTGTCCCTGTCATGGAAGTCGAGCCTGACATAGCCTCCTTATCGGCTGGACAGCCAAACAATCAGGCTAATGGGCGTTAATTACAGTTTGACCAGAATTATGTATCATCATAGATTGCATGCATGCACCATCACCCCAATTGTGTGTCACGATATCATTGGTAGGTAGCCGTGGTGTTATTAGATGCTGAGTTTTGTCCTTATTAGGTTATGTTTGTGAGCCAGCTCAGGGGCCTATAAAAGGCTGCCGGGCTGGACAAAGAGACAGTTCTTTCAACATTGAGATGTCAACTGCTGTATGTATCGCATGACTTTAAACTACTCTGTAGCTATGATGTGGCTGGGTAAGTGAGGACTTGGGCAAACTTGGGATCCGGCAATCGTAACAGTCCCCATAGAGCCACTGTCAAACCTACTTCAACCTGCCTCAACACAATGTGATGTTGGTCCAGTGTGTGTCCCCATAGAGCTATTGTCAACCTACTTCAACCTGCCTCCACCCAGTGTGATGTTGGTCCAGTGCGTGTCCCCATAGAGCTATTGTCAACGTACTTCAACCTGCCTCCACCCAGTGTGGTGTTGATCCAGTGCGTGTCCCCATAGAACCTACTTCAACCTGCCTCCACCCAGTGTGGTGTTGGTCCAGTGCGTGTCCCCATAGAGCTATTGTCAACCTACTTCAACCTGCCTCCACCCAGTGTGGTGTTGGTCCAGTGTATGTCCCCATAGAGCTATTGTCAACCTAGCCACCACCCAGTGTGGTGTTGGTCCAGTGTATGTTCCCATAGAGCTACTGTCAACCTACTTCAACCTGTCTCAACCCAGTGTGGTGTTGGTCCAGTGTATGTCCCCATAGAGCTATTGTCAACCTACCTCCACCCAGTGTGGTGTTGGTCCAGTGTATGTTCCCATAGAGCTATTGTCAACCTACTTCAACCTGCCTCCACCCAGTGTGGTGTTGGTCCAGTGTATGTCCCCATAAAGCTACTGTCAACCTAATTCAACCTGTCTCAACCCAGTGTGGTGTTGGTCCAGTGCGTGTCCCCATAGAGCTTTTGTAAACGTGCCTCATTATATCAAGTAAAATAGTGCATGTTAGACAGTGCACACCCAGCACTAACGGCATTGTAATTTGCATGCTATTATGGAGTACGCTGCGAGTAGAATGGCCGAGGGATACCCACCTAAGAGGAAACTAATAGTTGTGGCATTTCCAGATGGGCTCAGATGATTGCATTGCTCCAATCTAGGCAGGTAGCAGCCTATGCAGGAACTATTTCTACTGGTAAGCTGGCTACACTACACAAGATGCAGAGGCTGGCAATATCCCTTTGTGAGGGGATGATGCTGACCTGTGAGGGACGAAGCTGACCTGTGAGGGGATGAAGCTGACCTGTGAGGGACGAAGCTGACCTGTGAGGGACGAAGCTGACCTGTGAGGGACGAAGCTGACCTGTGAGGGACGAAGCTGACCTGTGAGGGACGAAGCTGACCTGTGAGGGACGAAGCTGACCTGTGAGGGACGAAGCTGACCTGTGAGATGAAGCTGACCTGTGAGAGATGAAGCTGACCTGTGAGGGACGAAGCTGACCTGTGAGAGACGAAGCTGACCTGTGAGAGACGAAGCTGACCTGTGAGAGACGAAGCTGACCTGTGAGAGATGAAGCTGACCTGTGAGAGACGAAGCTGACCTATGAGAGACGAAGCTGACCTGTGAGACGAAGCTGACCTATGAGAGATGAAGCTGACCTGTGAGAGACGAAGCTGACCTACAAGAGATGAAGCTGACCTACGAGAGATGAAGCTGACCTACGAGAGATGAAGCTGACCTATAGGGGAGACGAAGCTGACCTGTGAGAGACGAAGCTGACCTGTGAGGGACGAAGCTGACCTGTGAGGAAGAGGAAACTCGCATAGACCAAGATCTAGATCTCTCCTATTACACCCGTGAAGCACACCCTCTATTTGGGTGTGTCTCAAGCAGCAGACACAGCTAGGCAGGCATGTAATTAATAGAAATGCACATAATAATACGTTGTCTATTATTTAGTCCTGTAAGTTATAAGCTGGGCCACCCACAAGTAAGTGCACATCTGCCAGTCCCTAAATAGTAACAGGAACTGCGTGCATGCACAAGAGTTCTAGCTGGCATCGTCAGGGAGTGTTCTAGCTGGCATCATCAGGGAGTGTTCTAGCTGGCATCGTCAGGGAGTGTTCTAGCTGGCATCGTCAGGGAGTGTTCTAGCTGGCATCGTCAGGGAGTGTTCTAGCTGGCATCGTCAGGGAGTGTTCTAGCTGGCATCGTCAGGGAGTGTTCTAGCTGGCATCGTCAGGGAGTGTTCTAGCAGGCATCGTCAGGGAGTGTTCTAGCTGGCATCGTCAGGGAGTGTTCTAGCTGGCATCGTCAGGGAGTGTTCTAGCTGGCATCGTCAGGGAGTGTTCTAGCTGGCATCGTCAGGGAGTGTTCTAGCTGGCATCGTCAGGGAGTGTTCTAGCTGGCATCATCAGGGAGTGTTCTAGCTGGCATCGTCAGGGAGTGTTCTAGCTGGCATCATCAGGGAGAGTTCTAGCTGGCATCGTCAGGGAGTGTTCTAGTTGATATTTATTGTTTATAGGAGGGGAAAGACAACAAAAAATCCAAAATTGACTTGCCAAAAGGTTACGACATGTAAACCACAAACATTTAGAGGACCTTTCATTCTTTAAAACCATGTATACTGTGTGTGTGTGAATGTTTGTGTGTGAGTGTGTGAATGTTTGTGTGTGTGTGTGTGAAAGTTTGTGTGTGTGTGTGTGTGAATGTTTGTGTGTGAGAGAGTGTGTCGGTGTGTGAGAGTGTGTCTGTGACATGATATAAACAGTGCCAGATTAAACTTAAACTGTACCCTTTTCCCACTCATTGAAGCTGAGCAGTCGATGGCTTCTGTTCCCTCTTCCTGTAAATGAGTACATACACAAGTGTAGCACATTACAGACATTGACCTGCTCATTGGCCTTTCAAAATTATTTCCTTGGTACTCAACTAATACAATAGTATGGATCCGTTAAGCTGTCTTCACCTAACACCTAATTAGTGATTTTGACCTTCATCATGACCTTTTCAACTGTTCCTGGTAGGTACTTCATCTGCCTACCAAGTTTGGTAATCCAACGAGCCATTTTTGAGCCTTCATAAAGGCCCAAACCATTAAAAACACTGAAATTTCATCTCTAAGATCTTGCATATACCTCTCCACTTTCCCCTCCTGCCACACATAACTTGCATTCAATATGCACGTTCATCATAATTTTAACTATATAGAAGACTCCACACTGCCAATGCATTGCAATGACTAGCAAAACACCCAAAATAGGTAAAGTATTTATACATCATAAACGCACTTAACAGCACAAACCAAAATAATATAAGATGTATGTGTCTATAGGCAAGTAATAGTTCTGGTGTTACCCTCTGAGTAAATTCTTGTAAGTGACAGAAACAAGACGACAAAAATGTAAAAACCAAAAATAAATGTTGGATTGGGAATTTATGATTGTCCCTTTATATTGAAGATTAAAAATGAAGATTGAAAAAACTGAAGTTCTTGTGTTGGGTCTTTTGTGGTCCACATCACTAAATTATTGTATTTATTTTTATATAAAATGTTCGTGGTCCACATCATTAAATTATTGTATTTATTTTATGTTTGTGCATCCACATCATTAAATTATTGTATTTATTTATGTTTGTGGTCCACATCACTAAATTATTGTATTTAAAAATGTTCGTGGTCCACATCACTAAATTATTGTTATATAAAAATCTTTGGGCCACATCACTAAATTATTGTATTTATTTTATATAAAAATGTTTGTGCTTCCACATCACTAAATTACTAAATCATTGTATCTATTTTATATAAAAATGTTCGTGGTCCACATCACTATCCACATCACTAAATTATTGCATTTATTTTATTTGTGGTGGTCCACATCACTAAATTATTGTATTTATTTTATATAAAAATGTTTGTGGTCCACATCGCTAAATTATTGTATTTATAAAAATGTTTGTGGTCTACTTATCACTAAATTATTTATATAAAAATGTTTGTGGTCCACATCACTAAATTATTGTATTTATTTCATATAAAAATGTTTGTGGTCCACATCACTAAATTATTGTTATATAAAAATGTTTGTGGTCCACATCACTAAATTATTGATATAAAAATGTTTGTGGTCCACATCACTAAATTATTGTATTCTTTTTGTTTCACATTTTTGTCTTGCAAGTTATTTATTTATTTATTGACTTGTCAAAAAATAGGTGGAACAAGAATTTACAAATGTAGACCACGAACAAGTTTCTTGACAAACACATTTAGAGGAATCTCTAATATTACAACTGCCAGACTGGAGTATATAGCTCTCAATATATTGTATATAGACAATACTATATACAAATAATAATAATAATAATAATAAATAAATAAAATTGTATATAAACAATATTATATAGAGGCAACATAATACAACATAATAAAACAGACAAAAGTGTTTTATTTAGCTACCATATTTCCTTGATTAGACCACACCCTCGATTAGACTGGAGGCCATTTACTATTTTAAGTGAAATAGTGTGAGCTCTCGATTAGAACATGCACGCCCACCTATAATTGCATTGCTACGTGCATGCCCACCTATAATTGCATTGCAACATGCACGCCCACCTATAATTGCATTGCAACATGCACGCCCACCTATAATTGCATTGCAACATGCACGCCCACCTATAATTGCATTGCAACATGCATGCCCACCTATAATTGCATTGCAACATGCACACCCACCTATAATTGCATTGCAACATGCATGCCCACCTATAATTGCATTACAATGTGCCTGCACGCCCACCTATAATTGCATTGCACCATGCATGCACGCCCACCTATAATTGCATTGCAACATGCATGCCCACCTATAATTGCATTGCAACATGCATGCCCACCTATAATTGCATTGCACCATGCATGCACGCCCACCTATAATTGCATTGCAACATGCATGCCCACCTATAATTGCATTGCAACATGCATGCCCACCTATAATTGCATTGCACCATGCATGCACGCCCACCTATAATTGCATTGCAACATGTACGCCCACCTATAATACGCCCACCTATAATTGCATTGCAACATGCATGCCCACCTATAATTGCATTGCAACATGCATGCCCACCTATAATTGCATTGTACCATGCATGCACGCCCACCTATAATTGCATTGCAACATGTACGCCCACATATAATTGCATTGCAACACCTATAATTGCATTGCACCGTGCATGTCCACCTATAATTGCATTGCACCATGCATGCACGCCCACTTATAATTGCATTGCAACATGCATGGACGCCCACCCATAATTGCATTGCAACATGCACACCCACCTATAATTGCATTGCACCATGCATGCACGCCCACCTATAACTGCATTGCAACATGCACGCCCACCATTGCAACATGCATGCCCGCCTATAATTGCATTGCACCATGCATGCACGCCCACCTATAATTGCATTGCACCATGCATGCACGCCCACCTATAATTGCATTGCTACGTGCACGCCCACCTATAATTACATTGCTACGCACTCATAAGCTCAAACATACAATCATGATAATAGTATGAATCTGTGAGTAGACTAGCTCAGAAGATAACATCCACTACATGTCTTGGCTGATAGCAGCAAGCACAGCACCTGCTATCCTATCACCGGGGAGACAATCTAACTGCATAATCTTTGCATGGAGGGAAGCTTGCCTGGAAGTAATAGCACAAAGCCATACAAACCAAGGTATTGTTACCTGACCGAGATCTGATGACTTGTTACATGCATGCAGATACTGAGGCTTGCATGCTAAATTAATAAAGCATGCTCTCTATGAGAATGCACAGCTAGAAACTCAAGAAATTATGTCTTCAAGCCGGCATGGCATTAGCTGTAACAACAATATTTGATTTGTGATCAGTACTTGTGTTCTCACCAAACTCCCAGTTGACAGTGAGTGTAGATACAACCACTTTCTCAATGATCGATCATTCACTCAATATTTAGGCTAGATGCTCTAGCCTTCACAGAGACAGTGAGCATCTCATTATTCCTGATGAAAGCTAGATGCTCTAGCCTTCACAGAGACAGTGAGCATCTCATTATTCCTGATGAAAGCTAGTTGCTCTAGCCTTCACAGAGACAGTGAGCATCTCATTATTCCTGATGAAAGCTAGTTGCTCTAGCCTTCACAGAGACAGTGAGCATCTCATTATTCCTAATGAAAGCTAGATGCTCTAGCCTTCACAGAGACAGTGAGCATCTCATTATTCCTGATGAAAGCTAGATGCTCTAGCCTTCACAGAGACAGTGAGCATCTCATTATTCCTGATGAAAGCTAGATGCTCTAGCCTTCACAGAGACAGTGAGCATCTCATTATTCCTGATGAAAGCTAGTTGCTCTAGCCTTCACAGAGACAGTGAACATCTCATTATTCCTGATGAAAGCTAGATGCTCTAGCCTTCACAGGGACGGTGGGCATCTCATTATTCCTGATGAAAGCTAGATGCTCTAGCTTTCACAGAGACAGTGAACATCTCATTATTCCTGATGAAAGCTAGATGCTCTAGCCTTCACAGAGACAGTGAGCATCTCATTATTCCTGATGAAAGCTAGATGCTCTAGCTTTCACAGAGACAGTGAACATCTCATTATTCCTGATGAAAGCTAGGGCATCTAGCAGAAACGTCGAGTGAGTAAATTATCCAGAAAATCATTGTAAATACTTACATTACTTCCCTTTTTTTATACTGGCAGTGCCGGGTACTCAGAGACCTCATGGACTGATCCAGACAAAGCTTTGTGTGGTGTCCAAGGAAGGCCTAAAGGGGAGGCATGGACTGATCCAGGCAAAGCTTTGTGTGGTGCCCAAGGAAGGCCTAAAGGGGAGGCATGGACTGATCCAGACAAAGCTTTGTGTGGTGTCCAAGGAAGGCCTAAAGGGGAGGCATGGACTGATCCAGACAAAGCTTTGTGTGGTGCCCAAGGAAGGCCTAAAGGGGAGGGACTGTACCTCAAACCACAAAAAGTGGGGAACATATTTGTAACTTTTCTCCCTTCTGCTTACTCGGTGGCTTTCCACTGATAAGTTGCATAGCTCTATAGGCACATTTGCTTGGAAGTTATAGCCACTAACATCAAGGCCACTCACAAACTGCACCTCATCTGTGGATATAGCTCCCCAGTGTGTGTGTGGGGGGGGGGGGGTTACAGCTCCCAGTATGGGGGGTGGATACAGCTCCCCAGTGTGGGGGGTGGATACAGTTCCCCAGTGAGAGGGATCAAAGGCTCAAATTTGTTCTGTGGCTTCCTGAAACATTAGCCTTGGAATGGAATTGGCTCCACAAGCCCATAAATTGTGGCAAATGCAGGCACAAAACCAATTAAGACACAGAGGTCACCTTTTCTAATGACCCTAGCTTGGCAATGATTGTTGTAATTGACACACCCACATCACAGAGCACTAAAAGAGTTCGCAAACAAAAAAAAATGAATGAACTAAGGCAAAGGTTATGACTGTTGTCAGGCCTCAGCCCTGACTAGCTGCAGAGCAGCCCTGCAAAGATCAAACTATAAATAGAATTTATAACTAGAGCTAGATAGAATTTATAAATAGAGCTAGAACTCATGACCTCAGACTATCAACACATAGGACAATCATGATATCATCTCACACTCTTAGATAAGTCCTGTAGGGACATACAGTAATTCTACTACTCTCACACTGTTATCAACACCATAAGCTGTGAAATAATGACTAGTGCTCTAACCTTCAATCAGGAATAATGACTAGATGCTCCAGCCTTCATCAGGAATAATGACTAGATGCTCTAGCCTCCATCAGGAATAATGACTAGATGCTCTAGCCTCCATCAGGAATAATGACTAGATGCTCTAGCCTCCATCAGGAATAATGACTAGATGCTCTAGCCTCCATCAGGAATAATGACTAGATGCTCTAGCCTCCATCAGGAATAATGACTAGATGCTCTAGCCTCCATCAGGAATAATGACTAGATGCTCTAGCCTTCATCAGGAATAATGACTAGATGGTCTAGCCTCCATCAGGAATAATGACTAGATGCTCTAGCCTCCATCAGGAATAATGACTAGATGCTCTAGCCTCCATCAGGAATAATGACTAGATGCTCTAGCCTCCATCAGGAATAATGACTAGATGCTCTAGCCTCCATCAGGAATAATGACTAGATGCTCTAGCCTTCATCAGGAATAATGACTAGATGGTCTAGCCTCCATCAGGAATAATGACTAGATGCTCTAGCCTCCATCAGGAATAATGACTAGATGCTCTAGCCTCCATCAGGAATAATGACTAGATGCTCTAGCCTCCATCAGGAATAATGACTAGATGCTCTAGCCTTCATCAGGAATAATGACTAGATGCTCTAGCCTCCATCAGGAATAATGACTAGATGCTCTAGCCTCCATCAGGAATAATGACTAGATGCTCTAGCCTTCATCAGGAATAATGACTAGATGCTCTAGCCTCCATCAGGAATAATGACTAGATGCTCTAGCCTTCATCAGGAATAATGACTAGATGTTTTAGCCTTCATCAGGAATAATGACTAGATGCTCTAGCCTTCGTCAGGAATAATGACTAGATGCTCTAGCCTTCGTCAGGAATAATGACTAGATGCTCTAGCCTTCATCAGGAATGCTCTAGCCTTCATCAGGAATAATGACTAGATGCTCTAGCCTTCATCAGGAATAATGACTAGATGCTCTAGCCTCCATCAGGAATAATGACTATATAGATCTACTAGATGCTCTAGCCTTCATCAGGAATAATGACTAGATGCTCTAGCCTTCATCAGGAATAATGACTAGATGCTCTAGCCTTCATCAGGAATTTTATTTTGCTTTTTGGATGGAGGAGCTCATTTTGGACCTTTTTTGTGGCACTTTGGCCTCCTGTGAGTTTCATTTCCCTCATTTTTTAACCCGGACACACCAGACATTAGGGGGGAGGGGTTTTGTAAACGTGGTTTCGTTCTGAAGTATCATTATGTTAGCTGCTGTGGTCCTCATTCATATACCAAAATGTAGCCCAGTCAATATGCTTTCTAATGGCAATTGTTTTTCCATGAGGTTTTTCTTTTAGAACTGCAGGCTGCAATGTGAAATGACCACACGTTCCATCTCCATCTTCCAGCATCAAGTCTTGAGTGGTGATTGCTAGAGCAATACTAACACTAGAGAATGTGCATTTTGATTTTTTTTAACGTAAGTCAACTTATGTTCATATGAAAGAAGGGAAGAGGGAGGGAAGTGACTAAATTTAATACAGAACTTGTGGTTTTGACTTTGAAGGTCCATAGATTCTGCACACTTCACTATATGAATTTGATATATAGATGACCTCTCTGTGTGCTCTCTTCTGATACTAAAACATGTTGCAACTGTGCACAAAGTGGGGGCACCTCAAAATCTGAATGTCTGCAGTTGTGGTTCCTGATTGGAAAGTGCTAGCCAATTGAAATTGGTATTTGTGCAAGAGGAAACCTGCTCTACAAAACAAGTGGTTTCATTAGGTGTTAAAATGTGATAAAGTGGTCAAGCATGGGTGCTAAAAATAAATCCCCTTCCCCTCCCCGTTGTGATTTTCAGTGTGCATGCTGTTTGTAGAGTATAAGGCTTCCTCCTGCCTGATATTTGGCCAGCACTTTCCAACCAGGAGCCTCGACTGCAGCGAGTCAGATTTTGAGGTCCCCCCCAACTTTGGCTGCAGGTCACTTTGACATAATTTACTTATGCACCATTTTTTAATCATAAGCGAGCACACAGAGAGGTCTATATTTTGAGAAGTTCACAAAGTGAAGTGTGCAGGATCTATGGAGCTCCAGTCGTAATCACAAGGCTGATTAGTATTAGCCCTCTCCCTCCCCTCGTATGAACATAAGTAGACTTATAAAACTGCTCATTCTCTAGTATTTGTATTGCTCTAGCAATCTCAGTTGATAGCCACTCAAGACTTGATGCAACAGAGTCTGTGAGTGATACACTTCACATTCCTATATACTTGTCGTTCCAAAGATCAACTTGCACATGACAAAACAAAAATACCATTTGAATTGGCTACATTTTGTATATATATCAGAACCATAATAATTATGAATGTGTGCAAAGATGTACTTTACAAAACCACACATTTGCAGACCCTCTCCCCCACAGAAGATTCAGGTACATTTACAGGTTGTCTTAAAATGGAGAAATGCTCAGTTTTGGCAGTTTTGGGACATGTTCGCCGCCCAGTAAGTCAGGTTCACTATCTGGTGCATTTACAGGTTGATTTTGCGTTTAAAAATGCCAACGCTTGCATCACTTCTCTATTCCTGTCCAGGCAACACCTGGGTATCCCTGCTAGTGTATGAATAATGTTGTATCTCTTGACTATTATAGTCGATGCTTGCATCACTTCTCTATTCCTGCCCGGGCAACACCCGGGTATCCCTGCTAGTGTATGAATAATGTTGCATCTCTTGACTATTATAGTCGAGCCTTTGGTCAGCATGATAATGTTGAGAGCTACTCCAGCCCAGCAGTTGCCATGTCAAGAGCTCTACCATCAGTCTTTCAGTCCGAGCCCTGTGACTCCAGAATGAGCTTGTCTTCTTAGTAACTTGTTTTTCTAACTTGTCTCATTTTCATGTGCCTATGTAGACCACGACCACCTCATTATCAGGTAAAATTAGACCAACTAGTTAGATGACCCTTTACTGTTTAAAATCTAAAATCTGGATATAAATGGTGAAGGGTAATAAACCACAGGCATTCATTGTCCTTGCATTTCTTTCTTTCTTTGCCTTTACGAAGAGCTTGCTATAAATGCTGCAGTGCTAAATTGCACTGATCTAAAGCTACCAACTATAACAGCAGTATTCAAGAACAAGTGGGCATGATGCAGTGTAACATACACACTTGCTGCTGCTTTCAGATACATCTCCAGAACCAGTAGGGTGAGAGGGGTCTTGGCAGCGACAGAACCACACCCACTTTCACTGTTTGCCTTGCATTTTTTCTTTGAAACTGTATGTGTTCACAATGTCTAATGTAACTAACCTGACTATGTGTCCACTATGTCTAATGTAACTAACCTGACTATGTGTGTCCACTATGTCTAATGTAACTAACCTGACTATGTGTGTCCACTATGTCTAACGTAACTAACCTGACTATGTGTCCACTATGTCTAATGTAACTAACCTGACTAAGTGTGTCCACTATGTCTAGTGTAACTAACCTGACTATGTGTGTTCACTATGTCTAATTAACTAACCTGACTATGTGTGTCCACTATGTCTAATGTAACTAACCTGACTATGTGTGTCCACTATGTCTAATGTAACTAACCTGACTATGTGTCCACTATGTCTAATGTAACTAACCTGACTATGTGTCCACTATGTCTAATGTAACTAACCTGACTATGTGTGTCCACTATGTCTAATGCAACTAACCTGACTATGTGTCCACTATGTCTAACGTAACTAACCTGACTATGTGTGTTCACTATGTCTAATGTAACTAACCTGACTATGTGTGTCCACTATGTCTAACGTAACTAACCTGACTATGTGTGTCCACTATGTCTAATGTAACTAACCTGACTATGTGTGTCCACTATGTCTAACGTAACTAACCTGACTATGTGTGTCCACTATGTCTAACGTAACTAACCTGACTATGTGTGTCCACTGTCTAATGTAACTAACCTGACTATGTGTGTCCACTACGTCTAATGTAACTAACCTGACTATGTGTCCACTATGTCTAATGTAACTAACCTGACTATGTGTGTCCACTACGTCTAATGTAACTAACCTGACTATGTGTCCACTATGTCTAATGCAACTAACCTGACTATGTGTCCACTATGTCTAATGCAACTAACCTGACTATGTGTGTCCACTATGTCTAATGTAACTAACCTGACTATGTGTGTCCACTATGTCTAATGTAACTAACCTGACTATCCACTATGTCTATTGTAACTAACATGACTATGTGTCCACTACCAGTAAGTTGAGTTATACATACATCTTCTTGACCTTTAACAAACCTTCCCACAGCTAGCTTCTGCTGTGGATGCTATTTTCCTGAGCTCATCTCTCCCACAGATACAAGTGAATGTACAACTCAGTGAATGATGTCTTTCTAAATGCCATCAATGACTCAATTTGGCAGTCTCATTTGTTAGTCCAAAGGTGACTATAGTAGAGTAAAAATAACAGGCCATGGAGCGTCCGTGGCTTGATTAGGCTGAGCAATCCAGCCAGCAGTTCAGATGTATTCCCAGTGACCAGACCTTACTTCTCTCTCCCCCCTCCAGACAAATACACACAGGTCAGCTCTGATTCACAAGGAATATTTCCACACTTCCATACATGTAGCCTTCAGTCACCTTCCATAAGAGACATCCTGCAATGGCTCCCGAACTACTGGCATAGAGACCCAGAGAAGATCGAGTGCTTCCTGTCAGGGCCACCACATCTGTATGCACACACACACACACACACATCATATATAATGCACATCATCTACACATGCGTACTGTACATATCTAAGGTAGGTTTTCTATAATATAAAAATTATCATATGCAAGTTTTAAAAAACGAAAAAAACTTGACCCCAAATTTGTTGTTGTGTTGTGGTTGTCATTATTATTATACTATTACTACTACTTATTAGTAAGTAATACAATAATTTTATTTTAAGTGTCCAAATATAATAATTAATAAATATTATATGTATATTTCAAAAGAGTGCACACCAAACACACACACAAACACACCCAACATATAGCCCATATGCCAGCTATTCATTCTGGTAGCTTCATAGTATCCTAAACAATGGCTTCATCTGGTTTTAGCTCCAAAAACAATTCCAGCATGCCTGAATCCTTTGCTAAGGTAGTAAACCAGCAGCACCAAAAATTGTTAGCACAAAGAATTCCCCAACTTCCTCTATAAAACCTCCACATCCACACAGACTTACTTCTGCTCAAAACTTTTCTGTCACCTCTTACAAGCCAGCAATTGGAATCACCATGGCAACCTATAACTAGTTGCATGATACTGATGTGTGCCATGCTTTAAGTTGCAATCTCATGGAAAGTTTATTTGTTATTGCGCTATGTGAAAAGATGATAGTATTCCAGTGTTTCTGCCACATCCAAAGGAGGATGATGGTATTCCAGTGCTTCTCTGCCACATCCAAAGGTGGATGATGGTATTCCAGTGCTTCTCTGCCACATCCAAAGGTGGATGATGGTATTCCAGTGCTTCTCTGCCACATCCAAAGGTGGATGATGGCACTCCAGTGCTTCTCTGCCACATCCAAAGGTGGATTATGGTATTCCAGTGCTTCTCTGCCACATCCAAAGGTGGATGATGGTATTCCAGTGCTTCTCTGCCACATCCAAAGGTGGATGATGGTATTCCAGTGCTTCTCTGCCACATCCAAAGGTTGGTGATGGTATTCCAGTGCTTCTCTGCCACATCCAAAGGTGGATGATGGTATTCCAGTGCTTCTCTGCCACATCCAAAGGTGGATGATGGTATTCCAGTGCTTCTCTGCCACATCCAAAGGTGGATGATGGTATTCCCAGTACTTCTCTGCCACATCCAAAGGTGGATGATGGTATTCCAGTGCTTCTCTGCCACATCCAAAGGTGGATGATGGTATTCCAGTGCTTCTCTGCCACATCCAAAGGTGGATGATGGTATTCCAGTGCTTCTCTGCCACATCCAAAGGTGGATGATGGTATTCCAGTGCTTCTCTGCCACATCCAAAGGTGGATGATGGCACTCCAGTGCTTCTCTGCCACATCCAAAGGTGGATTATGGTATTCCAGTGCTTCTCTGCCACATCCAAAGGTGGATGATGGTATTCCAGTGCTTCTCTGCCACATCCAAAGGTGGATGATGGTATTCCAGTGCTTCTCTGCCACATCCAAAGGTTGGTGATGGTATTCCAGTGCTTCTCTGCCACATCCAAAGGTGGATGATGGTATTCCAGTGCTTCTCTGCCACATCCAAAGGTGGATGATGGTATTCCAGTGCTTCTCTGCCACATCCAAAGGTGGATGATGGTATTCCCAGTACTTCTCTGCCACATCCAAAGGTGGATGATGGTATTCCAGTGCTTCTCTGCCACATCCAAAGGTGGATGATGGTATTCCAGCTGCCACATCCAAAGGTGGATGATGGTATTCCCAGTGCTTCTCTGCCACATCCAAAGGTGGATGATGGTATTCCCAGTGCTTCTCTGCCACATCCAAAGGTGGATGATGGTATTCCCAGTGCTTCTCTGCCACATCCAAAAGGTGGATGATGGTATTCCAGTGCTTCTCTGCCACATCCAAAGGTGGATGATGGTATTCCAGTGCTTCTCTGCCACATCCAAAGGTGGATGATGGTACTCCAGTGCTTCTCTGCCACATCCAAAGGTGGATGATGGTATTCCAGTGCTTCTCTGCCATAACCATGGCTAAGCACCTTAATGTTCATTAACATGCATTGGATAGGTGTGATTTAAATGCTATTTTAAGAACACTAGTAGAGATACCCTGTTCTCAGTGCATGTTCTCAGTGCATGTTCTCAGTGCATGCATGTTTTCAGTGCATGTTCCCGGTGCATGTTCTCGGTGCATGTTCTCGGTGCATGTTCTCGGTGCATGTTCTCGGTGCATGTTCTCGGTGCATGTTCTCGGTGCATGTTCTCGGTGCATGTTCTCGGTGCATGTTCTCGGTGCATGTTCTCGGTGCATGTTCTCGGTGCATGTTCTCGGTGCATGTTCTCGGTGCATGTTCTCGGTGCATGTTCTCGGTGCATGTTCTCGGTGCATGTTCTCGGTGCATGTTCTCGGTGCATGTTCTCGGTGCATGTTCTCGGTGCATGTTCTCGGTGCATGTTCTCGGTGCATGTTCTCGGTGCATGTTCTCAGTGCATGTTCTCAGTGCATATTCTCAGTGCATGTTCTCGGTGCATGTTCTCGGTGCATGTTCTCGGTGCATGTTCTCGGTGCATGTTCTCGGTGCATGTTCTCGGTGCATGTTCTCGGTGCATGTTCTCAGTGCATGTTCTCAGTGAGCGCATGCTGTTCTCGGTGCATGTTCTCAGTGAGCGCATGCTGTTCTCGGTGCATGTTGTTCTAAGTGCATGTTCTCAGTGAGCGCATGCTGTTCTCGGTGCATGTTGTTCTAAGTGCATGTTCTCGGTGCATGCTGTTCTCGGTTGTTGAAAGGTTTGAGAGGACAGGAATGTCAAATATTTGTAAGGGATTGGAGGTCTTGGCCCTCGGCAAGGCAGTGTTTTTAGCAGCATTAATTGGACAGAAAAGTAGTATCTAATGCTAGGATCTGTTCCCAGGCCCTTTGTTTCAAGACCTAGCTGGTATCTTGAACACTCCAGCATATCACAAGGCCAAGTCCAAGCTGAAGGAGGGAGGTGGGCCAGGAATAAAACAACAGATGGAGTTGGGGAACACGTAAAGTTGTACAAGCTCTGCTTGACCTTGTAGGTCTAGCTGATGCCTCCCTCATCTCAAGAAGATGAAGATACTTGCACTCAGAGAGACATAGCTCCTTACAGCACCACCAGCTCAAGCAAGGGACATGATTGTTCTGGCGATGTTAACCTTCACTTTACCATACAAGATGCTTGGTAATCATCTGAGAACTCAGAGCAACCATCTTTCATAGCTTAGCCACCGAGTATGTCAGGCTTTACTCTAGCCCCCCCCCCCCCCCCCCCCCATTATTTCAATCTCCTTAAATTTCAGTTTGAGTTAGCATTATCACGCTCTAATTGCAAAGATGCGCTATCACTTTTTTTGTGCTGTTTTGAGGTATTTGTGCAGTGACCATCAAAACTTGCTTGCTGTTAGGCCAGCCAGCCAGCCAAATAGAACTAGCACCTATCAACACGGATTGACGGAACAGCACACATGTTAATGTGACTGGCCACTCTAGTTACATCTTACTTGTAGTGGATAGAACTTTACTATAATCTCATTGGTTCGTTGTTGCATGATCCTGCCTTTATTTTGTCATTGTAAAACCTCTGCTGGGCTAATCTATTTAAAGGAGGTCTGGCAGGAGGTTATGAGATTGATCTCACTTTTTTAATTTAGTCAGACTTAGCTATGTTGTGTTGTAGTCACTGCTAATTAAATTATCTTTGATTTAAAAAAATGACCTAGCTTAGGCTGAAGTAGATAGGTAAGATAAGGGGACCAAAACTCAACATATGGTGGCAGCCTACTATGATCAAACTCAGCCATTGATTAGACTCCTCAGACCAGCAGCTATTAGACTGGTACAGTAAGGCTATTCATAGCCTCAGACTAGTGCCATTTTGTTTTGAACTCACTCACCACCGGCAACTCATCATCAGAGATACACTAGCCTACACTATTAGACTTAAGCCAGCTCCGTGTTAGTGACGGGAGATAGTGTGAAGAGTGATTGTGTACAAAGTTACTATTAAGACGTAAACGATTTGAGATCAACCAGAAGCCCATCATGACCATGCAGACTGGAAGCCATGGATAGAGGGACGAACCACAGACATCTGACCCTGAAGTTAAAGTTCCTACAGAAGCCTATGCCCACCACATCCTTACTACTCAGCTGCTGCACATGCTTGTCCGACAACAACAACAAACAGAAGCAGTGAGAGAGCAGAGACATAGAGAACAGATGGAGCAGGCTACTGTGCAGCTCCAAGAAGAGATGAGTCGTATGATGGAGTTTTTCACCAGGATCACCGAACAGCATAGCCAGCCACAACACAAACCTCCTAAACTCAAAGTCATCTGAGGAGGAGACAGAATCGACTCCTGCCTCACCAGATTTGAGCAGCACATAACCACTTATAATGTCCTGAAGGATGAATGGCCAGCATAACTCCGGGCCCTACTAGAAGACGATGCCCTCGCAGCTTTCTTAGCTCTCACAGCTGTGGAAGCCAAAGACTATGACACTATCAGGTGGCCCTACTCGAAAGAATGAGAATCACAGCAGAGAGCCGCAAAAGCATTGGTGGGAGGCTACCATCAAACCTAACGAGACAGCTACCCAGGGGACGGCACACTTATGGGATTTAACAAGTTAATGCGCTACAGACTGTACCACGCCCATGAAAGCTGGTTAGAAGTTCGCCACAGAACATGCCCTCCGGATGCTACCCAGCAATGTAGCGTTGTGGGTGTGGACACAGAAACCTCAGACTCTAAAACAAGTTGGCAGACTAACAGATCAGTACCTGCGAGATCACATGACTATAGCATCCTCAAGAAGCAGAAGAGGTGGATGCCTTACCAACAGCCATCATATGGATGGCAAGAGACCGACCACGCCCACCGACCATGCCTTCAGAAGTTGACAAACCCAGCGGCACAGACACTGGCCAAGGCACAGCCCCTCCCACACAACCAACCAGCAAATGCCTTTCTGACAGTGGAGGCAAGCATCATCTGCCAAGATACTTTGACAAGGCTAAGGGACCCTTTTGTTTTGGATGCAAAGACTGGGCACACAACATCTCATTGTCACAAGAAAACTGTTTTTGCTTGTGAGCCAATATGCAAGCATAGAGACGACTACCTCATCTGAGACAAACTCAATGGAGGTGATGCCCAGTTAAAGCTGGACATAGCTGCATCACTCACTCGTCTCTCGCTCCACTATCTCCAAGGACTCCCTGGTGTGGGTTAAGGGCCCACCAGTAGAATTCGACTTGGCAGAAGTCGGCATAGGCATAGATGGAACTCAAGCTGACATTGCAGTTGCTGTCACTGGTGACATGGGCATGGATGCATTGCTGGGCCAAGACATTCCCTTCATAAATCAGCTACTCAAGCCCATGGGATGAAAGGAGCAAGATGGAAGTTCCTCTCTGCTCGCTG
This sequence comes from Cladorhizidae sp. MBARI D1340-BT2, assembly GCA_028752905.1. Classification (NCBI taxonomy): domain Eukaryota; kingdom Metazoa; phylum Porifera; class Demospongiae; order Poecilosclerida; family Cladorhizidae; species Cladorhizidae sp. MBARI D1340-BT2. The sequence continues at coordinate 49,326,438 of JAQNBH010000006.1, forward strand.
CAGACAAGGAAGGAAACAGTCGAGCAGCAACAGCAGATAACTGATGATGACCCAAGCATCTGCTCAGTCACATGCAATTGTCATTCCCTGGCACCAGCTTGTTGAACTTGGCACTGGTATGATAGTTCCAATCAAGCACAAGATCAAGATGTCTCCATCTCAGAAGAGGCAAGAAGTTCACAGATGAGCAAACACTCAGCAGGCAGATGCAGTTGACCACCTTAAACAGAACACAGCCATGGATGAGGATGCAGACTCATCACCCAGGGATGCTTTCGACCAAACCTATCATAGCCAGCACAGTTTTCTGGTAATGCCACCATGTTGCATTATTTGTGAGCTTCCATTGGGAGTATAAAAAATGTTTGCATATCTACATCCATAGACAAAATAGCTGATGATCACAGCTGCCATTTTTGGCAATTGTGGCTTCCAGTGAGCTTGGAGTCCAATGTTCCCTAACGTAACATAGCCAATGTCTGTCCCAGTGTAGAAGTGCACCTTCATGCAAAGTTTGAACTTCCTAGCTTCAAAAGTACACACACATACACACACACACACACACAGATAATTTCTTGTGCGTAGTGTGTTTCTCTTCCAATCAGCTTTTGTGTTGTTTTCATTGCCAACACAACACAGGACACCTACACTTGCTGGCAATCACAATGCAGGACACCTACACTTGCTGACAATCACAATGCAGGACACCTACACTTGCTGACGATCACAATGCAGGACACCTACACTTGCTGACAATCACAATGCAGGACACCTACACTTGCTGACAATCACAATGCAGAACACCTACACTTACTGACAATCACAATGCAGGACACCTACACTTGCTGGCAATCACAATGCAGGACACCTACACTTGCTGGCAATCACAATGCAGGACACCTACACTTGCTGACAATCACAATGCAGGACACCTACACTTGCTGGCAATCACAATGCAGGACACCTACACTTGCTGGCAATCACAATGCAGGACACCTACACTTGCTGACAATCACAATGCAGGACACCTGCACTTGCTGACAATCACAATGCAGGACACCTACACTTGCTGACAATCACAATGCAGGACACCTACACTTGCTGGCAATCACAATGCAGGACACCTACACTTGCTGACAATCACAATGTAGGACACCTACACTTGCTGGCAATCACAATGCAGGACACCTACACTTGCTGGCAATCACAGTTAATGTAGTATGCTGACATGTCTAGTCTTAAGGTCATGAGATAGCCATGCCTACAGTTAAGGCTCTCTAGGGGATGTGTTCTGATAGAGATTTTGATTTGTTTTGGAATTAAAGTGAATAGAGTCCAATTGGACATTGAAGAAGCTCCCCTACCAAGAAGGCACAAGAGACCACATCACTATGAAGAAAGAGTTAGTGAAGCAGAGTTTCCAGCAACACCAAAAGGTCTATATAGACTAAGTCTGGATTTAGTTGTGGTGAGTATAACTGACCAACCTGGGTTCAAGGTTTACTCAAACGTAGAACAACTCCTTTCTAAAGCATGTCCTGGCGAAGACTGTGAGAGTGAACTGCTTGCTGCATGTAACTTTTATCCATGGTGGCCACTCTCACCAGCACACTCCATGGTGGCCACTCTCACCAGCACACTCCATGGTGGCCACTCTCACCAGCACACTCCATGGTGGCCACTCTCACCAGCACACTCCTTGGTGTCCACTCTCACCAGCACACTCCATGGTGTCCACTCTCACCAGCACACTCCATGGTGTCCACTCTCACCAGCACACTCCATGGTGGCCACTCTCACCAGCACACTCCATGGTGGCCACTCTCACCAGCACACTCCATGGTGGCCACTCTCACCAGCACACTCCATGGTGTCCACTCTCACCAGCACACTCCATGGTGTCCACTCTCACCAGCACACTCCATGGTGTCCACTCTCACCAGCACACTCCATGGTGGCCATTCTCACCAGCACACTCCATGGTGGCCATTCTCACCAGCACACTCCATGGTGGTGAAGATCTTAACTTCCATGATCTTCAATCTCATCCCAGGACTTGGCGAATGTTGTATGCTAAAAGGAATGAGAAATCCAATTTCTGCACTGAAATGTGTTCTTCAGAGTCAAGTCCAGCTCAGAGACATGGTTTGCACACATGCCAACTACTTATAGCTATGCCTGCTATGAATTGTATTTCTGAAAGATCTTTCAGTGCCCTTTGAAGGTATTTGAGGAGCACCATGTCACAAGCACGACTCAACTACATGGTGGTCCTTCATTTCACCAGGACAGTACGTATAATTGGGACATAAATGTCATAGCCAATGAATTTATTTGTGCAAAGAAATCATGTCAGCATATTATATTTGCTACGTTTTAATTGATATTACTCTGAATTTTATGTTGTAAATATAAACTTCAATTGGTCTTTGTTATTTTAGTTGTGAATTTCAATGGATAACATGCTCTCTTTGTGATAACATGCTCTCTTTGAGATGCAATTTAATGGCGAGATTTTTTCCCTTTTTTCGTGCACCCTCTCCTTGCCATTTATGTGGAGCTCGAACCCCATCAAAATCCTAATTCAAACCGGACCATTCCAATTTTCTTCACTTCGCCTGTTCCACTAATTAAGTACAACTGTCACCAGCTACACTCACCTTGTAGAGTATTGTTGAATTCAATCTGGTTCTTGAAGTGCTGCACTAGAGTGTAATAGGCTTCTCTCTGAGTGACCAGCTTATCCTCCAGTAACAACCTCTGGACCAGAGCTAACACTTGCCAGACTGTACATAATGATTATGAGTTACAAAATGAGATAAAATACCACAGAAATATGTGCAGGAGGAAGAGAACACCAGATATTCACAGTGCATGCTCTATGCTACCTAGACGCACTCTTTGCAAATTTCTCTGCTCCAACCCCTTTGTTGCCAAACAGCAATTTGACTGTCTTTCGTTGGCCCAAGTGGGTGTTGCCTCTAGTATCCCTGACCACATTCTTCTCTGATCGATTAGTCTACATAAACCATTCCTTCATTAAATACACAGTAAGCATTGTAACAATAGATGCATACAAGGAACAGAGATGGGTCTGCTCCTTCAGCCAGTGCTTCTACCAGTTGTAGCGTAAGTGTCTCTATCACATCTAGGGTTTCATCTCTGGAGGTTCGCTTGGCAACAACAACCTGGAGCTCTTCAGAAAAACCCTCCCTATTATTGTACAAGGCCATAGTCAATTTGATTGCCAAGGTAACTTGAAGTAAGAACTACCTAGCGCGCGAGCTAGCGGACGTGAAGAAGACACGTGGTATTACAGCTGCCGAGTCCTGGGTCAGCTCGGTCCGTTACACGCGATGAAGGGAGGGAAAGTTCTAGCTGTGGCAGCGAGGACTGTGTCGCAGCTAAATTGGAAGAAGCAATGGAGAAAGATTTCCTTCCCAGTTTGTCTGGCCAATAGTGGACAGAAGTGTCGTCCTGTGCATTCTTCTGTAATGGTCACGTCGTCCCCTCAGCACAGATACCCCTGGGCTATCCAACCTATGGTCAGCCTCATGGAGAGGGAGGAGAATGTAGACAATATTTTAGTGGGATCTACATTGGAAGAGCTGCAACATGCTGCACAGCTTCTGTTTGACATGAAAAAGGAAGCATACTTGGGTGAGTGTGGGTGCCCTTAAATAGTCTCCTATCTCAGCTGTAGTTGGAAGACTGACCATAAGTCGACTTAATACTCATGCCAACCTGCACCAGGTTAAAGTCTGGTTCAGATACCACCATTATTCTACCAGAGGTTTAAAAAAGTGTATAATTTGTTCTTATGAAGATATGCTGGAGCCAAAACTTTACTAAACTTTACCTTCAAGGAAGCACTTCTGTAAAAAGTCTACGGTTGCTGACTGGGATGTGGAGCTGAAAGTAAAGTCCCTTACTGCTACCATTATGTTCTATACACTAAAGCCTCTCAAAATTATGTCGTGGGCTAGCAAGTGGGGCAGTACAAGAGTCACAACATTTATGCTTGGTTGCACAGTGTGCATAGGTAAAGTGTTGGTTCAGCAGCAACCGCTAGTCACCACCTCCACTAGTTGTGCAGCCTCGTGACAATTACAATATGCTGACAGTGCAGAAAAAGGTTAGTTACTTAAAGTGAGTGTACCAAGTCCTCACTTCCTACTGAAGGGCTGGCTGCTTGAGACTAGTTAAGTCATGCATGGGCCAGGGCTTGCATGGGCCAGGGCTTGCATGGGCCAGGGCTTGCATGGGCCAGGGCTTGCATGGGCCAGGGCTTGCATGGGCCAGGGCTTGCATGGACTAGGGCTTGCATGGACCAGGGCTTGTATGGGCCAGGGCTTGCATGGGCCAGGGCTTGCATGGGCCAGGGCTTGCATGGGCCACGGCTTGCATGGGCTAGGGCTTGCATGGACCAGGGCTTGTATGGACTAGGGCTTGCATGGACTAGGGCTTGCATGGGCCAGGGCTTGCATGGGCCAGGGCTTGCATGGACTAGGGCTTGTATGGGCCAAGGCTTGCATGGACTAGGGCTTGCATGGGCTAGGGCTTGCATGGGCTAGGGCTTGCATGGGCTAGGGCTTGCATGGGCTAGGGCTTGCATGGGCCAGGGCTTGCATGGCCAGGGCTTGCATGGGCCAGGGCTTGCATGGGCCAGGGCTTGCATGGACTAGGACGTGCATGGGCTAGGGCTTGCTTGGGCCAGGGCTTGCTTGGGCCAGGGCTTGCATGGGCCAGGGCTTGCATGGACTAGGGCTTGCATGGGCCAGGGCTTGCATGGGCCAGGGCTTACTTGGGCCAGGGCTTGCTTGGGCCATGGCTTGCATGGGCCATGGCTTGCATGGGCTAGGGCTTGCATGGACTAGGGCTTGCATGGGCCAGGGCTTGCATGGGCCAGGGCTTGCATGGGCCAGGTCTTGCATGGACTAGGGCTTGCATGGACTAGGACGTGCATGGGCTAGGGCTTGCATGGGCTAGGGCTTGCATGGGCTAGGGCTTGCATGGGCCAGGGCTTGCATGGGCCAGGGCTTGCATGGGCCAGGGCTTGCATGGGCTAGGGCTTGCATGGGCCAGGGCTTGCATGGGCCAGGGCTTGCATGGACTAGGGCTTGCATGGGCCAGGGCTTGCATGGGCCAGGGCTTGCATGGGCCAGGGCTTGTATGGGCCAGGGCTTGCATGGGCTAGGGCTTGCATGGGCCAGGGCTTGCATGGGCCAGGGCTTGTATGGGCCAGGGCTTGTATGGGCCAGGGCTTGTATGGGCCAGGGCTTGTATGGGCCAGGGCTTGCATGGGCCAGGGCTTGTATGGGCCAGGGCTTGCATGGGCCAGGGCTTGTATGGGCCAGGGCTTGTATGGGCCAGGGCTTGTATGGGCCAGGGCTTGTATGGGCCAGGGCTTGCATGGGCCAGGGCTTGCATGGGCCAGGGCTTGTATGGGCCAGGGCTTGTATGGGCCAGGGCTTGCATGGACTAGGGCTTGCATGGGCCAGGGCTTGCATGGGCCAAGGCTTGCATGGACTAGGGCTTGCATGGGCTAGGGCTTGCATGGGCCAGGGCTTGCATGGGCCACGGCTTGCATGGGCCAGGATTTGCATGGGCCAGGGCTTGCTTGAATTGGCTAGGGCTTGCATGGGCCAAGGCTTGCTTGCTAGATAAGGCTCACAGGGACAAGGTCATCTCGACATTTTAAAACACTATTATGTGGTAGAGGGTCTCTATATTCAATTTTTTGCCTGGCCATAGTGTGTAAGAATATCCAGTGCTTGTGTAGGCTTAATTACACTTGTGACGTGATTATGTAGGCTTAATTACACTTGAGTGATACCTCATCAGCGATACCTTATCAGTGCTACAGTTTAGTATTGGTACATGATTGTGTAGGCTTAATTACACTTGAGTGATTCCCTTCAGTGCATAAGTGATGTAAGGTCCATGGAATATGAGAGCAGATTTTTTTATACTTACATAGACCTTTGACCTCAGACTTAAGTTTGTTATGTATGTGATCGGAGATCACTCCATATTGGTTTGACCATGTCTGGAGTCCTAGATGTGTGTGCATGTACCAGGCAGTGTGCTAGCACTCCATATTGGTTTGACCATGTCTGGAGTCCTAGATGTATGTGTATGTACCAGGCAGTGTGCTAGCACTCCATGTTGGTTTGACCATGTCTGGAGTCCTAGATGTATGTGTATGTACCAGGCAGTGTGCTAGCACTCCTGTTGGTTTGACCATGTCTGGAGTCCTAGATGTGTGTGCATGTACCAGGCAGTGTGCTAGCACTCCTGTTGGTTTGACCATGTCTGGAGTCCTAGATGTGTGTGCATGTACCAGGCAGTGTGCTAGCACTCCATGTTGGTTTGACCATGTCTGGAGTCCTAGATGCTTGTGCATGTACCAGGCAGTGTGTAGCACTCCTGTTGGTTTGACCATGTCTGGAGTCCTAGATGTGTGTGCATGTACCAGGCAGTGTGCTAGCACTCCATGTTGGTTTTACCATGTCTGGAGTCCTAGATGTGTGTGCATGTACCAGGCAGTGTGCTAGCACTCCATGTTGCCTCATCCAGTTTTTTTTAAATGTCAGACAGGAACTCCCTTCCCTCCAAATTATACATATATTTATATGTATATTATATATCGCATCAAATCTAAAATGCCATTAGCAACTTCTTGGCAGGCTAAATGGTATCCAGGGTGTCTAAATGGTATCCAGGGTGTCTTGAGTCCTTCCTTAAGATAATAAACTGGCATACCTAAAGAAGTCTTGAGGGTCTTTAGTCTTCTCCTCCGCACACATATCTTGCATACAAAAGGTCCGTCCATTCAAACAATTATAGCACCAAAGACTCCAAATTATGACAAAGAAAAATGCTGAAGATTGTGATGTTGGTAAGGTGAGTAGCTTATGTGCTGTATTATAAGTGACTGTGCAGTTGATAAGGTGAGTAGCTTATGTGCTGTATTATAAGTGATAGTGCAGTTGGTAAGGTGAGTAGCTTATGTGCTGTATTATAAGTGACTGTGCAGTTGATAAGGTGAGCTAGCTTATGTGCTGTATTATAAGAAGAACAAGTGACCGTACAGTTGGCTTACTAAGAATCTTGTTTTTAGTTATTGTTGTTTGTGGAGTTCTCCTGAGCAACTCTCACCAAGTCCTTAGGAAACTAGAGCTGATCCTCTACCGAGGGGATGACTAACAAAACAGTGCATAAGGTATGGTATGAGTGCAGTGCACAACAAGCAGTGTTGATAAGGTATGGTATGAGTGCAGTGCAGTGTTGATAAGGTATGGTATGAGTGCAGTGCACAACAAGCAGTGTTGATAAGGTATGGTATGAGTGCACAACAAGCAGTGTTGATAAGGTATGGTATGAGTGCAGTGCACAACAAGCAGTGTTGATAAGGTATGGTATGAGTGCAGTCTACAACAAGCAGTGTTGATAAGGTATGGTATGAGTGCAGTGCACAACAAGCAGTGTTGATAAGGTATGGTATGAGTGCACAACAAGCAGTGTTGATAAGGTATGGTATGAGTGCAGTGCACAACAAGCAGTGTTGATAAGGTATGGTATGAGTCCACAACAAGCAGTGTTGATAAGGTATGGTATGAGTGCAGTGCACAACAAGCAGTGTTGATAAGGTATGGTATGAGTGCACAACAAGCAGTGTTGATAAGGTATGGTATGAGTGCAGTGCACAACAAGCAGTGTTGATAAGGTATGGTATGAGTGCAGTCTACAACAAGCAGTGTTGATAAGGTATGGTATGAGTGCAGTGCACAATAAGCAGTGTTGATAAGGTATGGTATGAGTCCACAACAAGCAGTGTTGATAAGGTAGGTATGAGTGCAGTGCACAACAAGCAGTGTTGATAAGGTATGGTATGAGTGCAGTCTACAACAAGCAGTGTTGATAAGGTATGGTATGAGTGCAGTGCACAACAAGCAGTGTTGATAAGGTATGGTATGAGTGCAGTGCACAACAAGCAGTGTTGATAAGGTATGGTATGAGTGCACAACAAGCAGTGTTGATAAGGTATGGTATGAGTGCAGTGCACAACAAGCAGTGTTGATAAGGTATGGTATGAGTGCAGTGCACAACAAGCAGTGTTGATAAGGTATGGTATGAGTGCAGTGCACAACAAGCAGTGTTGATAAGGTATGGTATGAGTCCACAACAAGCAGTGTTGATAAGGTATGGTATGAGTGCAGTGCACAACAAGCAGTGTTGATAAGGTATGGTATGAGTCCACAACAAGCAGTGTTGATAAGGTATGGTATGAGTGCAGTGCACAACAAGCAGTGTTGATAAGGTATGGTATGAGTCCACAACAAGCAGTGTTGATAAGGTATGGTATGAGTGCAGTGCACAACAAGCAGTGTTGATAAGGTATGGTATGAGTCCACAACAAGCAGTGTTGATAAGGTATGGTGGTATGAGTGCCACACACAAGGTGATGAAAATGTGATGGTCACGGGAGGACCAGACAATTTTTTCCTTCATTTTTTCTTCTTCATTGTTTTACACCTCACTGATATACTGACTGTGTTTCAAGTTTCAGCTCATTATTGTCGCCATTCATGCGTAATGTACTTTTATACTGCCATTTTGTTGAGAAATGGATGAGAAGAAGCATGAATAACATGGCTTCCCATAGAAGTACATTAGATGATTCTAATTGTTTTCCTTGTTAAATAACTTTGGTATCCTCTTTATTTTTTCTCTATCATGTGAATGATCAGTTCTTCAATTCATCTCATGAGATAGAGTCCAGTCTGTGTATGTGCTCACTTCACATGCTATTATTGAAAATGGGCTAGTAGGGGAAGTCATTCACTGTATCTGTGATAACTCTGCTAGCTGGCAAGTGTTGATGACCCTCAGGAGTATCAAGTTCTTTCCAAGTTGTTTTTTATCGACTAATGCAAATAATTAGACTGTGGTTGATATTGCAAGTGATTAGACCATGGTGGATTCAAACAACACTATGCCAAGCACACAGAAGAGGCAATTTTTTTAGACCAAAATGATTGAAAATTATGGTCGGGTCCTCCCTCAAGTTCCTTTCAACTTCAAACTTTCAAGTAAGGATCAGCAGAAATTAAATTACACTGAAAATGAAGCAGAAAGCTGCAGAAAGCTACACACTTGTAGCTTGTTATACGAAGTTGGGCTTGAATGTATTTAACCAGAATTGTAGTTTGGCCCAAGGCCCAAGCCTTCCTAGTGTATGCTTGGTTTCATACAGGGGGCAGGGAAGGGAGGGAAATCTCTCCCCTTGAAATATCCCCATCCTTCACCAGGCAAGTGTTTGACGATTAAACAACTACAGTTCAATTTGTCTGTTTTTCATCTCGAAAACCTGTCAAATCTCTTCCAATGGAGTATTTCTGGACCTTCAACAACCATCTTCAGTAGTCTTTCCAAATTACAGTCCAACTGGCAGAGACAAGGATGTGGATAATAGTGCGAGTGTGTCGAAAGATTCTTCTGTAGCCTTCAGTGGCTTGCATAGATATCAATTCGTCCTGCAAACTAGGTGGCTTTTTGCATGGACTCATGATTCTTCTGAAAACTTTCCATTCAGAGAGCAGTTCATCACGAGCTAATCAAGGAGGTGATGTGTGTGTAATCCCAAGGTGGTTGACAGAATCAGTGCCATGGAAGTCAGACAAAAAACCATTGATCTGTTGAAGAGCCTATAGATAGCTCAGCTGGATTAAAAATACGTGTTGCTTCGTTTGAAAATCGTTGGTTGGTGTTTTCAATGAAGGAATTGGGTATAGGACGACCACATGTTCCTGATAGTCCTTGGTTGTGTGGCTGGTCATGAACCTTGATTAAGCTGATCCAGTGTAGGGAATCAAGGTATAAGACGACCACGTGTTCCTGGTAGTCCTTGGTTGTGTGGCTGGTCATGAACCTTGCTTAAGCTGATCCAGTGGTGTGCCCTCCAATGTCAATAGCCAACTCTACTTGTAGTGTATTTAAGGCTGATTCAGTCGAGGAACACTATTCAGCTTTTTCCTCTTTCAAAGATTTCAATTCATCCATTGTGGACTACAGAAATATATAACCTGCTGAAGTTAGCTGTCCTTCTTTGAATGGAAGCATTCATATGATCTATGATGTTAAGACCTCGGGAAGAAATGTGATGCTTGCAATACCAGTGAAGCTAGTGTTGTACTTGCAACACTAGTGAAGCTAGAGACAAGTGTGGTACTTGCAACACTAGTGAAGCTAGAGACAAGTGTGGTACTTGCAACACCAGTGAAGCTAGAGACAAGTGTGGTACTTGCAACACTAATGAAGCTAGAGACAAGTGTGGTACTTGCAACACCAGTGAAGCTAGAGACAAGTGTGGTACTTGCAACACTAGTGAAGCTAGAGACAAGTGTGGTACTTGCAACACTAGTGAAGCTAGAGACAAGTGTGGTACTTGCAACACTAGTGAAGCTAGAGACAAGTGTGGTACTTGCAACACTAGTGAAGCTAGAGACAAGTGTGGTACTTGCAACACCAGTGAAGCTAGAGACAAGTGTGGTACTTGCAACACTAGTGAAGCTAGAGACAAGTGTGGTACTTGCAACATTAGTGAAGCTAGAGACAAGTGTGGTACTTGCAACACCAGTGAGGCTAGAGACAAGTGTGGTACTTGCAACACTAGTGAAGCTAGAGACAAGTGTGGTACTTGCAACATTAGTGAGGCTAGAGACAAGTGTGGTACTTGCAACACCAGTGAAGCTAGAGACAAGTGTGGTACTTGCAACACCAGTGAAGCTAGAGACAAGTGTGGTACTTGCAACACTAGTGAAGCTAGAGACAAGTGTGGTACTTGCAACACTAGTGAAGCTAGAGACAAGTGTGGTACTTGCAACACTAGTGAAGCTAGAGACAAGTGTGGTACTTGCAACACCAGTGAAGCTAGAGACAAGTGTGGTACTTGCAACACTAGTGAAGCTAGAGACAAGTGTGGCACTTGCAACACTAGTGAAGCTAGAGACAAGTGTGGTACTTGCAACACTAGTGAAGCTAGAGACAAGTGTGGTACTTGCAACACCAGTGAAGCTAGAGACAAGTGTGGTACTTGCAACACTAGTGAAGCTAGAGACAAGTGTGGTACTTGCAACATTAGTGAAGCTAGAGACAAGTGTGGTACTTGCAACACTAGTGAAGCTAGAGACAAGTGTGGCACTTGCAACACTAGTGAAGCTAGAGACAAGTGTGGTACTTGCAACACCAGTGAAGCTAGAGACAAGTGTGGTACTTGCAACATCAGTGAAGCTAGAGACAAGTGTGGTACTTGCAACACTAGTGAAGCTAGAGACAAGTGTGGTACTTGCAACACTAGTGAAGCTAGAGACAAGTGTGGTACTTGCAACACTAGTGAAGCTAGAGACAAGTGTGGTACTTGCAACACCAGTGAAGCTAGAGACAAGTGTGGTACTTGCAACACTAGTGAAGCTATAGAGACAAGTGTGGTACTTGCAATACCAGTGAAGCTAGAGACAAGTGTGGTACTTGCAACACTAGTGAGGCTAGAGACAAGTGTGGTACTTGCAACACTAGTGAAGCTAGAGACAAGTGTGGTACTTGCAACACTAGTGAAGCTAGAGACAAGTGTGGTACTTGCAACACTAGTGAAGCTAGAGACAAGTGTGGTACTTGCAACACCAGTGAAGCTAGAGACAAGTGTGGTACTTGCAACACCAGTGAAGCTAGAGACAAGTGTGGTACTTGCAACACCAGTGAAGCTAGAGACAAGTGTGGTACTTGCAACACCAGTGAAGCTAGAGACAAGTGTGGTACTTGCAACACTAGTGAAGCTAGAGACAAGTGTGGTACTTGCAACACTAGTGAAGCTAGAGACAAGTGTGGTACTTGCAACACCAGTGAAGCTAGAGACAAGTGTGGTACTTGCAACACCAGTGAAGCTAGAGACAAGTGTGGTACTTGCAACACTAGTGAAGCTAGAGACAAGTGTGGTACTTGCAACACTAGTGAAGCTAGAGACAAGTGTTGTACTTGCAACACCAGTGAAGCTAGAGACAAGTGTGGTACTTGCAACACCGAGACAAGTGTGGTACTTGCAACACTAGTGAAGCTAGAGACAAGTGTGGCACTTGCAACACCAGTGAAGCTAGAGACAAGTGTGGTACTTGCAACACCAGTGAAGCTAGAGACAAGTGTGGTACTTGCAACACTAGTGAAGCTAGAGACAAGTGTGGTACTTGCAACACTAGTGAAGCTAGAGACAAGTGTGGTACTTGCAACACTAGTGAAGCTAGAGACAAGTGTGGTACTTGCAACACCAGTGAAGCTAGAGACAAGTGTGGTACTTGCAACACCAGTGAAGCTAGAGACAAGTGTGGTACTTGCAACACTAGTGAAGCTAGAGACAAGTGTGGCACTTGCAACACTAGTGAAGCTAGAGACAAGTGTGGTACTTGCAACACTAGTGAGGCTAGAGACAAGTGTGGTACTTGCAACACCAGTGAAGCTAGAGACAAGTGTGGTACTTGCAACACTAGTGAAGCTAGAGACAAGTGTGGTACTTGCAACACCAGTGAAGCTAGAGACAAGTGTGGTACTTGCAACACTAGTGTGAGGCTAGAGACAAGTGTGGTACTTGCAACACCAGTGAAGCTAGAGGCAAGTGTGGTACTTGCAACACTAGTGAAGCTAGAGACAAGTGTGGTACTTGCAACACTAGTGAAGCTAGAGACAAGTGTGGTACTTGCAACACTAGTGAAGCTAGAGACAAGTGTGGTACTTGCAACACTAGTGAAGCTAGAGACAAGTGTGGTACTTGCAACACTAGTGAAGCTAGAGACAAGTGTGGTACTTGCAACATTAGTGAGGCTAGAGACAAGTGTGGTACTTGCAACACCAGTGAAGCTAGAGACAAGTGTGGTACTTGCAACACCAGTGAAGCTAGAGACAAGTGTGGTACTTGCAACACTAGTGAAGCTAGAGACAAGTGTGGTACTTGCAACACTAGTGAGGCTAGAGACAAGTGTGGTACTTGCAACACCAGTGAAGCTAGAGACAAGTGTGGTACTTGCAACACTAGTGAAGCTAGAGACAAGTGTGGTACTTGCAACACCAGTGAAGCTAGAGACAAGTGTGGTACTTGCAACACTAGTGAAGCTAGAGACAAGTGTGGTACTTGCAACATTAGTGAAGCTAGAGACAAGTGTGGTACTTGCAACACTAGTGAAGCTAGAGACAAGTGTTGTACTTGCAACAGAAGCTAGAGACAAGTGTGGTACTTGCAACACCAGTGAAGCTAGAGACAAGTGTGGTACTTGCAACACCGAGACAAGTGTGGTACTTGCAACACTAGTGAAGCTAGAGACAAGTGTGGTACTTGCAACACTAGTGAAGCTAGAGACAAGTGTGGTACTTGCAACACCAGTGAAGCTAGAGACAAGTGTGGTACTTGCAACACCAGTGAAGCTAGAGACAAGTGTGGTACTTGCAACACTAGTGAAGCTAGAGACAAGTGTGGTACTTGCAACACTAGTGAAGCTAGAGACAAGTGTGGTACTTGCAACACTAGTGAAGCTAGAGACAAGTGTGGTACTTGCAACACTAGTGAAGCTAGAGACAAGTGTGGTACTTGCAACACCAGTGAAGCTAGAGACAAGTGTGGTACTTGCAACACTAGTGAAGCTAGAGACAAGTGTGGTACTTGCAACACTAGTGAAGCTAGAGACAAGTGTGGTACTTGCAACACTAGTGAAGCTAGAGACAAGTGTGGTACTTGCAACACTAGTGAAGCTAGAGACAAGTGTGGTACTTGCAACACCAGTGAAGCTAGAGACAAGTGTGGTACTTGCAACACTAGTGAAGCTATAGAGACAAGTGTGGTACTTGCAACACCAGTGAAGCTAGAGACAAGTGTGGTACTTGCAACACTAGTGAAGCTAGAGACAAGTGTGGTACTTGCAACACTAGTGAAGCTAGAGACAAGTGTGGTACTTGCAACACTAGTGAAGCTAGAGACAAGTGTGGTACTTGCAACACCAGTGAAGCTAGAGACAAGTGTGGTACTTGCAACACTAGTGAAGCTAGAGACAAGTGTGGTACTTGCAACATTAGTGAAGCTATAGAGACAAGTGTGGTACTTGCAATACCAGTGAAGCTAGAGACAAGTGTGGTACTTGCAACACTAGTGAGGCTAGAGACAAGTGTGGTACTTGCAACACTAGTGAAGCTAGAGACAAGTGTGGTACTTGCAACACTAGTGAAGCTAGAGACAAGTGTGGTACTTGCAACACTAGTGAAGCTAGAGACAAGTGTTCGGGCACGGATCTCCTTCCCTCTCAAGAAACTTCTGCAATCTGAAAGTAATCTCAACCATGTCTCATTTGAACTAATTCATTTCCATTAACACTCTTATCAATGCTTTATGTATGTATGTCTCTCCACTCACATGATCTTTTCTCACTTCCAAATATGGACATTGCATTCTCCTCACACCTTTTAGTTTACCAATCAGATCCCTCCATTCACTTCTATAAAACCCCTTTGAGTTCTATCCCACCTGAGATAACTGTCTTGATTTACTTGTTCAAGTATTGTCTCTGCTCTATTCGATTATGAATTAACCTCACCTTCATTCAAGCCTCTAAGACTTAGAGCCAGGGAGAGCCTTTGCTGAATTCTCAGACCTCAAACTATAAGACTTACAACCTGATAGGGGAAAACAAAGAGGGCAACCTTCCTGTTCGTACATCTTTTCTGGTCCTTCGAGCCGGATATCCTGAAGCAGCCACCTCACTCTCCAGCTATTCGGAACTCTATTCAACTCTACTCAACTCTCTTCATCCTTCCATCTCCATCCTCAACAAGCTAAGTTGTCTAACTGACTTGTTCTCTCTTATCCTGTAGTATGTCCTTCAGCGGAGCCACTCCTCTCGACTTGAGGGAGCTCCGACGCATGCGCAGGACCCTCACCAAGGAGGTGCAGATGACCAGGGCCGAGTTGTCTCCACTCAAGTCCCAACCACCTCAGTCCTATTCAAACCGACTCCTCACCAGTTCCAAGGATTCTGTCCAAGAAGCCCTCAAGGACTTCAAGGAGACAGTAGACAGAGTCAACACTCTCAGGCAAGAAGAAGATGAGAATGCTCTGACTCTTGAGCCTGACGATGAGTACACAGCCTTCAGAACCTTCAAGAAGGAAGGCAATGCAGTGTTCGATCTGATTGACGAACTGAAGGTCTCCAAACACCTTGCCGAGAATCTCATTCACCTCAGAGGACTCACAGAGCAACTCCAAGAGACTCTGGATGAAGATTCTTCACTCAACCAGTCGGATGATGTCGATAATGCTTGCAAGATTCTCGATTCCATTTCAAGTGACATCTCCCACCTTGCCTTAGATCCTGGCCACAACCTCTCCAGAGAGAACAATTCTCTCACCAAGGTGTTCCGTCGACTTCGGACAGACATCAATACCAGGCACACGGCAACCCTCACTCGAGTCTCGGCAGACACTTCTCTCAGCTCAACCGATACCAGCTCATGCAAGCTACCCAAACTTGACTTACCCAAATTTGATGGAGACATCATGAACTGGGCCTCATTCTGGAGAGAGTTTGAGAGCAATGTCGATAGCAAGACCAACCTGAGCCAATCTGACAAACTGTCATACCTTCGCAAGGCCATGGCAGATGCCGAGGTAGATGAGCTCCTCAAGTCAGGCACTGACAATCCTGACTTTTACCCGGAAATAGTGGAACGCATCAAGGTTCGTTTCCACAGACCTCGTGAGATCCACAAGATCTACTGTCTCCGACTCGCTCAGCACCCCAAACTTCTATACTATCGGAAGGAGATGCAAGACGGATTGGACAAGCTCAAGTCCATAATCTGCAGTCTGAGGAGATCGGGACAGTATGATGGTGACTCCATTGCCTATTCACTCATATCCGACCTCATTCCTCAATCAGTGATGTCAATCTGGGAGCAACATTCAAAGAAGCTCAAGGGAGTGCCACCGGTCGACAAGCTCTTTGACTATGTTCAAGATCATGTCGAAGCTATGGACTCTACTCTATGTCCTCTTGCCAAACTTCCAAACCATCCAGACAAGAAGCCTGTCAAACAAAGGGCTTTTAAGGTGCCTAACCATGCTACTTCACCTGTTGTGTCTTCGTTCAGATATGAATGCTTTCTGTGTGCGCCGGACAAACATCCTCTCTATTCCTGTCCGAAGTGGGAAGCTCTCACTGTTCCACAACGGCTCACTCATATACACGAAAGGAACATGTGTCACAATTGTCTGTCCATTGGACACATTGCTGCTGACTGCCGGAGCTCCTATACTTGCAGAGTCTGCCGGCAGAAGCACCACTCCACCATCCACCAGGAGCAGACAATCACTCCCTCCTACTTCAACATCACCTGGTCAGAACATCCTCCCAAGGCACTTCTGATGACCGTTAACCTGCTCATTCATTCCCCCTCCGGTCAAATGCTCAAGGCAAGAGCACTCATTGACCCTGGAGCAGGACTCAGCATGCTGTCCAGTCGCATGGTCAAGCTGCTGAATCTGCCTACCTTTCCAGCCAACATCTCGTTCATCGCTGTTCAAGGCACCATTTGCAAGACGTCCAAACATCGGACCCAGTTGGCCATCTCTCCTCTGGATGAAAGGGCCAAGAAGCTAGAATGTGAAGCCGCAGTAGTCGACACTGTAACCCACGACCTGCCCTTCACAGAGATGTCTTCCTTGCCAAAGCTCCAACATCTACAAGGACTTCCATTGGCTGATGACAAGTTTCACATCCCTGGAAGAATCGATCTACTCCTCGGATCCGACATGCTCTACCAGGTTCTCACTCCCTGTGAAACCATCATTAAGGGCCATGGCAAGGTTCCAGCAGCTCAGCAGACCATCTTTGGATGGGCTGTTGCTGGAGCACTCCAACCGGACTCATCCGATTCTACTTCTGCTCCATCTATTCCACTCTTCCACACCATCACTCATGTTACAGATGATCAACTGAGTGAACAAATGAGCAGATTCTGGCAGCTGGATCAGACCAACTGTCAGCAGGCTGAGCTATCCTCAGTTGAGGAGATAGTTCAAGCCAACTACTCTGAGACTACTTCATATGATCCTACCTCATGCAGATACCGTGTAGCTCTGCCTAAAAGAGATGATCTTCCACCATTGGGAAGCAGTCGAACCCAGGCAGTGAACAGGTTCATGAACAATGAACGGTCGATCATCCGGAAGAAAACGTGGCCACAATTCCAGCAAGTCATTCAGAGCTATCTCGACCTCAACCATGCAGAGGAAGTCCCTGCCTCTGAACTGGACAACCACCCAAGCTACTATCTGCCCATGCATGCTGTCATGAAGGACAGCAGTACGTCAACCAAGCTCAGAGTAGTCTTCGACGGCAGTGCAGTGACATCCTCCGGGGTGTCCCTCAACCAATGCCTGCTGTCTGGACCTACTCTTCACCCTTCACTCTATCAGATT
Organism: Cladorhizidae sp. MBARI D1340-BT2; assembly: GCA_028752905.1. Classification (NCBI taxonomy): domain Eukaryota; kingdom Metazoa; phylum Porifera; class Demospongiae; order Poecilosclerida; family Cladorhizidae; species Cladorhizidae sp. MBARI D1340-BT2. The sequence goes on from JAQNBH010000006.1 coordinate 49,343,950, forward strand.
CTACTCAAGTTCCGGTCGTATCCCATCGCCATATCTGCAGACATCAGTAAGATGTACAGGGAGGTCGAGCTAAACATCCCTGACAGAGATCTCCACCGATTCGTGTGGAGAGCAAATCCTCAGCAACCTCTGACAGACTACAGGATGACCAGGGTCACCTTTGGTGTAAGTTCATCTCCCTACCTGGCTGTCAGAACCTTGCAACAAACTGCACTCGACCATGGCGCTTCTCTCCCAACTGCAAGTTATCATGTGCATAACTCATTTTATGTCGATGATTTACTAGCAGGCGCCCAAACAAAGGAAGAGGCCCTCCAGCTCCACCACGATCTGAGGAGGCTGCTATCTCAAGGGGGTTTCAACCTCTGCAAGTGGCGGAGCAGCTCTCCTGCGGTCTTGAATGAAATCGCAGACGACCTGAAAGAGAAGTTGCCAGTCAAGGAAGTCATTGACTCTACCTCCATTAACCATCCGCGAGCCCTCGGACTGAACTGGGACTCTCTCTCAGACGTGATGACCCCACACATCCAAGTAGATCCAAGCTACCTCTCGACTAAACGGGGCATCATCTCCGATGTCTCGAAGACATTCGATGTACTTGGATGGATTTCCCCAGCTCTACTCTCCATGAAGTTGGTTTACCAACACCTCTGGGAAATCAGGATAGACTGGGATGATGAGGTGCCCTCTGACCTCGCAGACCAACACCGAGCCTGGAGAAATGAACTGTCTCTCCTATCCCAGCGTCAGCTGCCAAGGTTCCATCTCAGACATGGAGCCAAATTGAATTCCATGGAGCTGCACGGCTTCTCGGACGCCTCCGAGAAGGCCTACGGTGCAGTTCTCTATCTAAGGTCAACCTATGCCGACCAACCTCCATTCATTGCCCTCATCACCTCCAAGACTAAAGTCGCTCCGCTCAAGCCTCTCTCCATTCCTAGACTTGAACTCTGTGGAGCTCTGATGCTGGCAAACTTGCTCACGTCTGTCGGAGGCGTCCTGAAGATCTCGAAGGACAGACTTCATGCCTGGACGGACAGCTCCATTGTTCTCTGCTGGTTGGATGGCCACCCCCGGGAGTTTCAGACCTTTGTCTCTAACCGGGTGGCATCCACACTGGAGCTGATCCCTCCCGCCTCTTGGATGCACGTCCCAACCAAGTCAAACCCAGCAGACTGTGCATCAAGAGGCATGATGCCAGAGGAACTTCTGCATCATAGCCTGTGGTGGGATGGCCCACCATGGCTCCAGTCTGATCCTGTTAATCGTCCTCCTCAACCTCCCAGGAAGACAGCCAACCTGCCTGAAGTGCGTCTCCCTTGCCATCTGGTAGTCCCTGCTCCAGTCGACTGGTTGGAGACCAAGTTCTCCGACTACTACCTCCTCATCAAGGTCACTGCTTGGTGCATGAGGCTGGTGGACAAGGCAAGGAAAAGAGCCACTCCAGGACGTCCTCAACTGACAAGTCGTCTCAGCTCCAGAGAGATCGTGAGAGCAGAGCTACAACTAGTCAGACTGTCTCAGAACCGGGCATTCCACTCAGAACTGCAAAGGCTCTCCAACGGACGTCCCATTCCTCCCAGCAGCAGACTCAAGTCCCTGACTCCACTGCTAGACTCTGAGAAACTCCTCAGAGTTCAGGGCCGTCTTGCCAATTCTTCCTTGTCCTATTTCGAGTCTCGTCCTCTGATTCTCTGTGGCAAGGACATATTACCCCGTCTCATGTATAACCATTCTCATATTCGTTTAGGACACTGTGGTCCTTCCCTCTTACTGTCATACGCAGATTCCAGTTACCATGTCATTGGTGGCAGACGACTCTCCCGAGATGTCACCAGCCAGTGCAGGATCTGTCGCAGGGCCAAGGCAGCCACTCAGCCACAGATGCAGGCCGACCTACCAGCAGAGAGGGTGAGAGCAAGTCCAGTGTTTTCAGTTGTCGGCATAGATTATGCAGGTCCATTCTACTCCAAGCGAGGCCACACCAGACATCCGACCATCGATAAGTCTTACATGGCAATCTTTGTGTGCTTCTGCACAAAGGCGGTCCATGTCGACATGGTGTCCGACCTGACAACCGAATCGTTCCTGGCTTGCCTCAAACGATTCATCTCACGCAGAGGCTGCCCAACTCTCATTCAGACCGACAATGGCTCCAATTTTCGAGGAGCCAAGGCAGACCTCTACACTCTCTATCAATTCCTCCAGAAGGAACAGACTCAATCTTCCATCGCCCAGTGTCTTCTTTCATATCGAATCGAGTGGAAGATGATCCCAGAGCGTTCTCCACACTTTGGAGGCCTCTGGGAGGCAGCAGTCAAATCTGTAAAGAAACATCTCGCCAGAATCATCGGAAAGCGAACACTCACCTTTGAGCAGTGGACCACAGTCACTGCTCAAATTGAAGCCATTCTAAATTCACGTCCACTCTGGCCCATCACCTCTCCAACTCCTGACGGCATCCCTGTTCTCACTCCAGGACACTTCATTATTGGCAGAGCTCTTACTGCCTATCCAGAGACCAACCTACCTGAAGATCTGGATCGACTTCGAACCTGGAATCTCTGTCAGGGCATAGTTCATCTCTTCTGGAGACGCTGGCATAAGGAGTATCTCCAAACCCTCCAGAAGAGAAACAAGTGGCAGTCTCCACGATCTAACTTCCAAGTGGATGACATTGTAATTATCAAGGATAATCAAACGTTCTCATGTCACTGGCCACTTGGAAGGATTCTCCAAACCTATCCCGGAAGGGACGGGCTCATTCGTGTCGTCAAGGTCCGGACAGCTACAAGCACCCTCAAGCGATCAATCGTGAAAATCTCCCTCATCCACCGAGAAGAGAAGATTCCTCAGCCACTTCCATCGGCAGCCCCGGGAGTATGTTCGGGCACGGATCTCCTTCCCTCTCAAGAAACTTCTGCAATCTGAAAGTAATCTCAACCATGTCTCATTTGAACTAATTCATTTCCATTAACACTCTTATCAATGCTTTATGTATGTATGTCTCTCCACTCACATGATCTTTTCTCACTTCCAAATATGGACATTGCATTCTCCTCACACCTTTTAGTTTACCAATCAGATCCCTCCATTCACTTCTATAAAACCCCTTTGAGTTCTATCCCACCTGAGATAACTGTCTTGATTTACTTGTTCAAGTATTGTCTCTGCTCTATTCGATTATGAATTAACCTCACCTTCATTCAAGCCTCTAAGACTTAGAGCCAGGGAGAGCCTTTGCTGAATTCTCAGACCTCAAACTATAAGACTTACAACCTGATAGGGGAAAACAAAGAGGGCAACCTTCCTGTTCGTACAACAAGTGTGGTACTTGCAACACTAGTGAAGCTAGAGACAAGTGTGGTACTTGCAACACCAGTGAAGCTAGAGACAAGTGTGGTACTTGCAACACTAGTGAAGCTAGAGACAAGTGTTGTACTTGCAACACCAGTGAAGCTAGAGACAAGTGTGGTACTTGCAACACTAGTGAAGCTAGAGACAAGTGTGGTACTTGCAACACTAGTGAAGCTAGAGACAAGTGTGGTACTTGCAACACCAGTGAAGCTAGAGACAAGTGTGGTACTTGCAACACTAGTGAAGCTAGAGACAAGTGTGGTACTTGCAACACTAGTGAAGCTAGAGACAAGTGTGGTACTTGCAACACTAGTGAAGCTAGAGACAAGTGTGGTACTTGCAACACCAGTGAAGCTAGAGACAAGTGTGGTACTTGCAACACTAGTGAAGCTATAGAGACAAGTGTGGTACTTGCAATACCAGTGAAGCTAGAGACAAGTGTGGTACTTGCAACACTAGTGAGGCTAGAGACAAGTGTGGTACTTGCAACACTAGTGAAGCTAGAGACAAGTGTGGTACTTGCAACACCAGTGAGGCTAGAGACAAGTGTGGTACTTGCAACACTAGTGAAGCTAGAGACAAGTGTGGTACTTGCAACACTAGTGAAGCTAGAGACAAGTGTGGTACTTGCAACACTAGTGAAGCTAGAGACAAGTGTGGTACTTGCAACACCAGTGAAGCTAGAGACAAGTGTGGTACTTGCAACACCAGTGAAGCTAGAGACAAGTGTGGTACTTGCAACACCAGTGAAGCTAGAGACAAGTGTGGTACTTGCAACACTAGTGAAGCTAGAGACAAGTGTGGTACTTGCAACACTAGTGAAGCTAGAGACAAGTGTGGTACTTGCAACACCAGTGAAGCTAGAGACAAGTGTGGTACTTGCAACACTAGTGAAGCTAGAGACAAGTGTGGTACTTGCAACACTAGTGAAGCTAGAGACAAGTGTTGTACTTGCAACAGAAGCTAGAGACAAGTGTGGTACTTGCAACACCAGTGAAGCTAGAGACAAGTGTGGTACTTGCAACACCGAGACAAGTGTGGTACTTGCAACACTAGTGAAGCTAGAGACAAGTGTGGCACTTGCAACACCAGTGAAGCTAGAGACAAGTGTGGTACTTGCAACACCAGTGAAGCTAGAGACAAGTGTGGTACTTGCAACACTAGTGAAGCTAGAGACAAGTGTGGTACTTGCAACACTAGTGAAGCTAGAGACAAGTGTGGTACTTGCAACACTAGTGAAGCTAGAGACAAGTGTGGTACTTGCAACACTAGTGAAGCTAGAGACAAGTGTGGTACTTGCAACACCAGTGAAGCTAGAGACAAGTGTGGTACTTGCAACATTAGTGAAGCTAGAGACAAGTGTGGTACTTGCAACACCAGTGAAGCTAGAGACAAGTGTGGTACTTGCAACACTAGTGAAGCTAGAGACAAGTGTGGTACTTGCAACACTAGTGAAGCTAGAGACAAGTGTGGTACTTGCAACACCAGTGAAGCTAGAGACAAGTGTGGTACTTGCAACACCAGTGAAGCTAGAGACAAGTGTGGTACTTGCAACACTAGTGAAGCTAGAGACAAGTGTGGTACTTGCAACACCAGTGAAGCTAGAGACAAGTGTGGTACTTGCAACACCAGTGAAGCTAGAGACAAGTGTGGTACTTGCAACACTAGTGAAGCTAGAGACAAGTGTGGTACTTGCAACACTAGTGAAGCTAGAGACAAGTGTGGTACTTGCAACACTAGTGAAGCTAGAGACAAGTGTGGTACTTGCAACACTAGTGAAGCTATAGAGACAAGTGTGGTACTTGCAACACCAGTAAAGCTAGAGACAAGTGTTGTACTTGCAACACCAGTGAAGCTAGAGACAAGTGTGGCACTTGCAACACCAGTGAAGCTAGAGACAAGTGTGGTACTTGCAACACCAGTGAAGCTAGAGACAAGTGTGGTACTTGCAACACCAGTGAAGCTAGAGACAAGTGTGGTACTTGCAACACTAGTGAAGCTAGAGACAAGTGTGGTACTTGCAACACTAGTGAAGCTAGAGACAAGTGTGGTACTTGCAACACTAGTGAAGCTAGAGACAAGTGTGGTACTTGCAACACTAGTGAAGCTATAGAGACAAGTGTGGTACTTGCAACACCAGTGAAGCTAGAGACAAGTGTGGCACTTGCAACACTAGTGAAGCTAGAGACAAGTGTGGCACTTGCAACACTAGTGAAGCTAGAGACAAGTGTGGTACTTGCAACACCAGTGAAGCTAGAGACAAGTGTGGTACTTGCAACACTAGTGAAGCTAGAGACAAGTGTGGTACTTGCAACACTAGTGAAGCTAGAGACAAGTGTGGTACTTGCAACACCAGTGAAGCTAGAGACAAGTGTGGTACTTGCAACAGAAGCTAGAGACAAGTGTGGTACTTGCAACACCAGTGAAGCTAGAGACAAGTGTGGTACTTGCAACACCGAGACAAGTGTGGTACTTGCAACACTAGTGAAGCTAGAGACAAGTGTGGCACTTGCAACACCAGTGAAGCTAGAGACAAGTGTGGTACTTGCAACACCAGTGAAGCTAGAGACAAGTGTGGTACTTGCAACACCAGTGAAGCTAGAGACAAGTGTGGTACTTGCAACACTAGTGAAGCTAGAGACAAGTGTGGTACTTGCAACACTAGTGAAGCTAGAGACAAGTGTGGTACTTGCAACACTAGTGAAGCTAGAGACAAGTGTGGTACTTGCAACACTAGTGAAGCTAGAGACAAGTGTGGTACTTGCAACACTAGTGAAGCTAGAGACAAGTGTGGTACTTGCAACACTAGTGAAGCTAGAGACAAGTGTGGTACTTGCAACACCAGTGAAGCTATAGAGACAAGTGTGGTACTTGCAACACTAGTGAAGCTAGAGACAAGTGTGGTACTTGCAACACTAGTGAAGCTAGAGACAAGTGTGGTACTTGCAACACCAGTGAAGCTAGAGACAAGTGTGGTACTTGCAACACTAGTGAAGCTAGAGACAAGTGTGGTACTTGCAACACTAGTGAAGCTAGAGACAAGTGTGGTACTTGCAACACTAGTGAAGCTAGAGACAAGTGTGGTACTTGCAACACTAGTGAAGCTAGAGACAAGTGTGGTACTTGCAACACTAGTGAAGCTAGAGACAAGTGTGGTACTTGCAACATTAGTGAAGCTATAGAGACAAGTGTGGTACTTGCAATACCAGTGAAGCTAGAGACAAGTGTGGTACTTGCAACACTAGTGAGGCTAGAGACAAGTGTGGTACTTGCAACACTAGTGAAGCTAGAGACAAGTGTGGTACTTGCAACACTAGTGAAGCTAGAGACAAGTGTGGTACTTGCAACACTAGTGAAGCTATAGAGACAAGTGTGGTACTTGCAACACCAGTAAAGCTAGAGACAAGTGTGGTACTTGCAACACTAGTGAAGCTATAGAGACAAGTGTGGTACTTGCAACACCAGTAAAGCTAGAGACAAGTGTGGTACTTGCAACACCAGTGAAGCTAGAGACAAGTGTGGTACTTGCAACACTAGTGAAGCTAGAGACAAGTGTGGCACTTGCAACACCAGTGAAGCTAGAGACAAGTGTGGTACTTGCAACACCAGTGAAGCTAGAGACAAGTGTGGTACTTGCAACACCAGTGAAGCTAGAGACAAGTGTGGTACTTGCAACACTAGTGAAGCTAGAGACAAGTGTGGTACTTGCAACACTAGTGAAGCTAGAGACAAGTGTGGTACTTGCAACACTAGTGAAGCTAGAGACAAGTGTGGTACTTGCAACACTAGTGAAGCTATAGAGACAAGTGTGGTACTTGCAACACCAGTGAAGCTAGAGACAAGTGTGGCACTTGCAACACTAGTGAAGCTAGAGACAAGTGTGGCACTTGCAACACTAGTGAAGCTAGAGACAAGTGTGGTACTTGCAACACCAGTGAAGCTAGAGACAAGTGTGGTACTTGCAACACTAGTGAAGCTAGAGACAAGTGTGGTACTTGCAACACTAGTGAAGCTAGAGACAAGTGTGGTACTTGCAACACCAGTGAAGCTAGAGACAAGTGTGGTACTTGCAACACTAGTGAAGCTATAGAGACAAGTGTGGTACTTGCAACACTAGTGAAGCTAGAGACAAGTGTGGTACTTGCAACACTAGTGAGGCTGGAGACAAGTGTGGTACTTGCAACACCAGTGAAGCTAGAGACAAGTGTGGTACTTGCAACACCAGTGAAGCTAGTGGTCATCCCACGTGGCAGGAGCTGTTGCTGAACATTTGCAAGTGTTTTGTGCATTTCCAGGGTCCTCTTCAATGTGAATCGGTCCCATAGCAACCTGGAGGGTTATCTTCGGATTTGGTGTTTAACCAAGAAGTACACTGAGCTCAAGAATTTAACAAGCATCGTCCCTACTACTGTATTCCCTCTTTTCGATAATATTGCGTGCATCTACAGCATGTTGGAGCTCAAACATACGTACTTCCCTGTCCTGCCTTCTCGGCGTCGTAGCTGTGTCTTAAGCCAACTAGTTTCACTGGGACTTGAGGAGCAGTTGTGTGTCGTGGTTGCAGGCAGATGTACCTCGTGACGTCCATGCCCCAAAGGCACTTGCACTGGTTGTTTCCAAATCTCTGACAAAGATGGCAAAAACATCTCAACCTTTGCACCCTCACTATGTACCCAAGGCTATTTACACTCCCACTGACGTCTATAAGTGCTTGGATTGGATTTGGAGACCATATTTTAAGCAGCTTTGGTGCTGGTACCCAATGCTTTCTGAGTTAGTAGGCGTTGGATTGACTACTTCAGTTTCCTCACCTTCCTGGTCATTAGATTGAAGCACTTTATAGATCTCTTCTTCTTTATAAGCTTTTTTCTTGGACAGAAGTCCATTTACTCACAACTGATATAGTAAGTGCTACCACTTAGTGCAGTTTACACTTTGACCCAATAGGGTGTGGTTTGTAAAAGGGCAAAAAATCTGCACACCCCTTCCTATGAAAACCTGGTATGTAGTAACTCAGCTACCATACCTGCACAGTGTGTGTAATAGTTGAGCTACCATACCTGCCCAGTGTGTGTAATAGTTGAGCCACCATACCTTCCCAGTGTGTGTAATAGTTGAGCTACCATACCTGCCCAGTGTGTGTAATAGTTGAGCCACCATACCTGCCCAGTGTGTGTAATAGTTGAGCCACCATACCTGTCCAGTGTGTGTAATAGTTGAGCTACCATACCTGCCCAGTGTGTGTAATAGTTGAGCCACCATACCTGCCCAGTGTGTGTAATAGTTGAGCTACCATACCTGCCCAGTATGTGTAATAGTTGAGCTACCATACCTCCCAGTGTGTGTAATAGTTGAGCCACCATACCTGCCCAGTGTGTGTAATAGTTGAGCCACCATACCTGCCCAGTGTGTGTAATAGTTGAGCCACCATACCTGCCCAGTGTGTGTAATAGTTGAGCTACCATACCTGCCCAGTGTGTGTAATAGTTGAGCTATACCTGCCCAGTACCTGCCCAGTACCTGCCCAGTACCTGCCCAGTATATACCATACCTGCCCAGTGTGTGTAATAGTTGAGCTGCCATACCTTCCCAGTGTGTGTAATAGTTGAGCCACCATACCTGTCCAGTGTGTGTAATAGTTGAGCTACCATACCTGCCCAGTGTATGTAATAGTTTAGCTACCATACCTGCCCAGTGTATGTAATAGTTGAGCCACCATACCTGTCCAGTGTGTGTAATAGTTGAGCTACCATACCTGCCCAGTGTATGTAATAGTTGAGCTACCATACCTGCCCAGTGTGTGTAATAGTTGAGCCACCATACCTGCCCAGTGTGTGTAATAGTTGAGCCACCATACCTGCCCAGTGTGTGTAATAGTTGAGCCACCATATCTGCCCAGTGTGTGTAATAGTTGAGCTGCCATACCTTCCCAGTGTGTGTAATAGTTGAGCCACCATACCTGCCCAGTGTGTGTAATAGTTGAGCTACCATACCTGCCCAGTGTGTGTAATAGTTGAGCCACCATACCTGCCCAGTGTGTGTAATAGTTGAGCTACCATACCTGCCCAGTGTGTGTAATAGTTGAGCCACCATACCTGCCCAGTGTGTGTAATAGTTGAGCTACCATACCTGCCCAGTGTGTGTAATAGTTGAGCCACCATACCTGCCCAGTGTGTGTAATAGTTGAGCCACCATACCTGCCCAGTGTGTGTAATAGTTGAGCTACCATACCTGCCCAGTGTGTGTAATAGTTGAGCTACCATACCTGCCCAGTGTGTGTAATAGTTGAGCTACCATACCTGCCCAGTGTGTGTAATAGTTGAGCCACCATACCTGCCCAGTGTGTGTAATAGTAATAGTTGAGCCACCATACCTGTCCAGTGTGTGTAATAGTTGAGCTACCATACCTGCCCAGTGTATGTAATAGTTGAGCTACCATACCTGCCCAGTGTGTGTAATAGTTGAGCTACCATACCTGCCCAGTGCGTGTAATAGTTGAGCCACCATACCTGCCCAGTGTATGTAATAGTTGAGCTACCATACCTGCCCAGGATGTGTAATAGTTGAGCTACCATACCTGCCCAGTGTGTGTAATAGTTGAGCCACCATACCTGCCCAGTGTGTGTAATAGTTGAGACACCATACCTGCCCAGTGTGTGTAATAGTTGAGCTACCATACCTGCCCAGTGTGTGTAATAGTTGAGCCACCATACCGGCCCAGTGTGTGTAATAGTTGAGCCACCATACCTGCCCAGTGTATGTAATAGTTGAGCTACCATACCTGCCCAGTGTGTGTAATAGTTGAGCCACCATACCTGCCCAGTATGTGTAATAGTTGAGCCACCATATCTGCCCAGTGTGTGTAATAGTTGAGCCACCATATCTGCCCAGTGTGTGTAATAGTTGAGCCACCATATCTGCCCAGTGTGTGAGCCACCATACCTACCCAGTGTGTGTAATAGTTGAGCTACCATACCTGCCCAGTGTGTGTAATAGTTGAGCCACCATACCTGCCCAGTGTGTGTAATAGTTGAGCTACCATACCTGCCCAGTGTGTGTAATAGTTGAGCTACCATACCTGCCCAGTATGTGTAATAGTTGAGCCACCATACCTGCCCAGTGTGTGTAATAGTTGAGCTACCATACCTGCCCAGGGGTGTAATAGTTGAGCTACCATACCTGCCCAGTGTGTGTAATAGTTGAGCCACCATACCTGCCCAGTGTGTGTAATAGTTGAGCTACCATACCTGCCCAGTGTGTGTAATAGTTGAGCCACCATACCTGCCCAGTGTATGTAATAGTTGAGCTCAGACTTGCCATTTGTCTGCAAATATTTAGAGACAAGAGCCAAAAGTGTTTTTCAATGACAACATTTTGTTATGTTTTTACTGTTTTCAGGAATGTAATAATAATTGGCTGCAGTGATGTAAGCTGAGACAAGCTAGTCGTGCTAGCTCTAAACAAGCACGTGCTAGAAATATGAAGGATTTAGAATAGCTCCAGGTAGGCATAAATATATGATTTAGAGTTGACTCCAGATAGGGACAAGTATATGATTTAGAGTGACTCCAGGTAGTAGGCATAAGTATATGATTTAGAATGACTTCAGATAGCATAAGTATATGATTTAGAGTGACTCCAGATAGGCATAAGTATATATGATTTAGAGTGACTCCAGATAGGCATAAGTATATGATTTAGAGTGATTCCAGGTAATAGGCACAAGTATATGATTTAGAGTGACTCCAGATAGGCAATAAGTATATATGATTTGGAGTGACTCCAGATAGGCGTAAGTATATATGATTTAGAATGACTCCAGATAGGCATAAGTATATGATTTAGAGTGACTCCAGGTAGGCATAAGTATATGATTTAGAGTGACTCCAGGTAGGCATAAGTGTATATGATTTGGAGTGACTCCAGATAGGCATAAGTATATGATTTAGAGTGACTCCAGATAGGCATAAGTATATGATTTAGAGTGACTCCAGGTAGGCTCAAGTATATCTGATTTAGAGTGATTCCAGGTAGGCTCAAGTATATCTGCAGCTTTCCTCAGATGAAGAGCTACCAGAAACAACTGAATTGCCCTCCTAGAAGAGACATCCGAGGCAGCAGTTTTGATCAACTGGCATTTCCTCTCTGTAGCGTGCACAGAGTTCTGCTGGAGGCAGTTAGGGCCTAGTTCATGGAATTATATCAGCTAATACACACTTATGAAGGCCAGTTAAGGCCTAGTTCATGGAATTATATCAGCTAATACACACTTATGGAGGCCAGTTTAAGGCCTAGTTCATCGAATTATATCACGCTTATGGATGCCAGTTAAGGCCTAGTTCATGGAATTATATCAGCTAATACACACTTATGGAGGCCTAGTTCATGGAGCTAATACACACTTATGGAGGCCAGTTAAGGCCTAGTTCATGGAATTATATCAGCTAATACACACTTATGGAATTATATTAGCTAATACACACTTATGGAGGCAGTTAATATGGAGGCAGTTGAGGCCTAGTTCATGGAATTATATCAGCTAATACACACTTATGGAGGCCAGGTTCATGGAATTATATCAGCTAATACACACTTATGGAGGCCAGTTAAGGCCTAGTTCATGGAATTATATCAGCTAATACACACTTATGAAGGCCAGTTAAGGCCTGGTTCATGGAATTATATTAGCTAATACACACTTATGGAGGCCAGTTTAGGCTGGTTCATGGAATTATTATATCAGCTAATACACACTTATGAAGGCCAGTTAAGGCCTGGTTCATGGAATTATATTAGCTAATACACACTTATGAAGGCCAGTTAAGGCCTGGTTCATGGAATTATATCAGCTAATACACACTTATGGAGGCAGTTAGGGCCTGGTTCATGGTTTTATGTCAGCTAATACACACTTGGCTAACTTATGGAGGCAGTTAGGGCCTGGTTCGTGGTATTATATCTGCTAATAAACACTTATGAAGGCAGTTACGGCCTGGTTCATGGTATTATGTCAACTTATGGAGGCAGTTAGGGCCTGGTTCGTGGAATTATGTCAGCTAATACACACTTATGAAGGCAGTTAGGGCCTGGTTCATGGAATTATGTCAGCTAATACACACTTATGGAGGCAGTTAGGGCCTGGTTCGTGGTATTTTGATGCAATCATACAAGTGCAGGGAACACAAGAGGAGATCTATTCTACAATGCACTTACACAAGACCATCACATTTGGGGCACCTTGCATCATGGTCGGAGGCACCTTGCATTATGGTGGGAGGCACCTTGCATCATGGTGGGAGGCACCTTGCATCATGGTGGGAGGCACCTTGCATCATGGTGGGATGCATCATGGTGGGAGGTGCCTAGCATCATAGTTAGTGGGAGCCACGCCCATACATCATAATGGGGGTCGGCATGTCTAAGTGTACTGCTTGGGGAGGTGAGGGTCTGTTGATTAGTCTGCATGTAGCATTTGGGAGGTCCCAATGGTGATGGTGTTAATGCATTTGCAGCTGAGCTACAGAAGTTCTCTGCCAACAGCCACGCTGTGTTCACCAACAGTGAGTTCTCCCTCAAGTACGTGGATGTGTATGGCTTTGACTTGGACTACACATTAGTGCAGTACACCAGTGAGCTGCACAAGTTCATATACAATCAAGCTAGGGACACACTCGTCAAGAAACTGAACGTGAGTTGATTGGTGGAGTGTGTGTGTGTGTGCTTGAGTGACATCTGAGACACCCTCACTGGAATGACCTTCATCTTTACTCGTGGTCTGGTAGGTGGTGTTTGCATTCCATCTGCTCTTTGTAATCCTTGCATATTAAGTTCGTGTTTGTGTTGTATGCTGGGCCCACTACATGTATGTACATGATGTGTGTTGCATGCTGGACCCACTGCATGTATGCACATGATGTACATTGCATGCTGGACCCACTGCATGTATGCACATGATGTACATTGCATGCTGGACCCACTACATGTATGCACATGATGTGCATTGCATGCTGGACCCACTACATGTATGCACATGATGTGTGTTGCATGCTGGACCCACCACTACATGTATGCACATGATGTGTGTTGCATGCTGGACCCACCACTACATGTATGTACATGATGTGTGTGTGTGCATGCGCAGTACCCAGCCCTGCTGAAGGGGATGGACTATAACCCCAACTTTGCCATCCGTGGGCTGCACTGTGACTCTAAGAACGGACTGCTCATGAAGATCGATGCTTACAACCACATTCAAGTGGGGACTGTGTACAGGCAAGCCCTCCCAACCCTTCCCTTCTCACCATTGTCTCCCTTGCTATCCCCATGCTCCTGTCACCACACTCATGCACAATACACTCACCACACTCACGCACAGTACACTCACCACATCCACACACAATACATTCACCATAATAGACCACATCCACACACAATGCACTCACCACACTCACACACAATAGACTCACCACATCCACACAGTGCACTCATCACACACAATACACTCACCATGCTCACATAATCTACTCACCACACTCACACAATGCACTCACCACACACACAATAGACTCGCCACATCCACATACAATGCACTCACCACATCCACGCACAATGCACTCGCCACATACACACACAATGCACTCGCCACATCCACACACAATGTACTCACACAATAGACTCACCACATCCACACACAATGCACTCGCCACATCCACACACAATGCACTCACACAATAGACTCACCACATCCACACACAATGCAATCGCCACACTCACACACAATGCACTCACCACACTCACACATAATACTGTCGCCACGTGCATGGAGAATAATAGGTTGTTTGCACTTTCTTCAGAGGTCACTCTGCAGTGAGCAAGGAGGAGTTATTTGAGCTGTACGGAGGCCTGCACGTGCCCATGCACGTCATGGACCACTACTCTACCAGCTCCAAGTGGAACCTCACTCAGTTCCTGGACATGTTCTCTCTGCCTGAAGCCACACTCTACGCTGATGTCAGCCAGGTCTGCAATGATAGTGGCACACGCATGCACGCACACGCTCTGTCAGTAGGTTAGCAGAGGATCTGGTACGACAGCTACACCCTTGCTAGGTGGTTGCTGTTTTTGTTGTTGTTATAGTTTCTGATGGAGCACGGTATCAACTATGATCCTGGGAACTTGTATGAAGACATCCAGGCCACCATCTTTGAACTGCATGTGTCTGGGAAGATGCACAATGAGATATTGTCAGATATGGGTAAGTTGATCATGACATGTCTCTACATCAGATAGCGTCAGTTTATGACATGTCTGCACATGTGTCAGATATGGTGAGCTCATGTCTGTACATAGTGTCAGATATGGTGAGCTCATGTCTGCACATGTGTCAGATATGGTGAGCTCATGTCTGTACATAGTGTCAGATATGGTGAGCTCATGTCTGCACATAGTGTCAGATATGGTGAGCTCATGTCTGCACATAGTGTCAGATATGGTGAGCTCGTGTCTGTACATAGTGTCAGATATGGTGAGGTCATGTCTGTACATAGTGTCAGATATGGTGAGCTCATGTCTGTACATAGTGTCAGATATGGTGAGCTCATGTCTGCACATAGTGTCAGATATGGTGAGCTCATGTCTGCACATAGTGTCAGATATGGTGAGCTCATGTCTGTACATAGTGTCAGATATGGTGAGCTCATGTCTGTACATAGTGTCAGATATGGTGAGCTCGTGTCTGCACATAGTGTCAGATATGGTGAGCTCATGTCTGTACATAGTGTCAGATATGGTGAGGTCATGTCTGCACATAGTGTCAGATATGGTGAGCTCATGTCTGTACATAGTGTCAGATATGGTGAGCTCGTGTCTGCACATAGTGTCAGATATGGTGAGCTCATGTCTGCACATAGTGTCAGATATGGTGAGCTCATGTCTGTACATAGTGTCAGATATGGTGAGCTCGTGTCTGTACATAGTGTCAGATATGGTGAGCTCATGTCTGTACATAGTGTCAGATATGGTGAGCTCATGTCTGCACATAGTGTCAGATATGGTGAGCTCATGTCTGTACATAGTGTCAGATATGGTGAGCTCGTGTCTGTACATAGTGTCAGATATGGTGAGCTCGTGTCTGTACATAGTGTCAGATATGGTGAGCTCGTGTCTGTACATAGTGTCAGATATGGTGAGCTCGTGTCTGTACATAGTGTCAGATATGGTGAGCTCGTGTCTGTACATAGTGTCAGATATGGTGAGCTCGTGTCTGTACATAGTGTCAGATATGGTGAGCTCATGTCTGTACATAGTGTCAGATATGGTGAGCTCATGTCTGTACATAGTGTCAGATATGGTGAGCTCATGTCTGTACATAGTGTCAGATATGGTGAGCTCATGTCTGTACATAGTGTCAGATATGGTGAGCTCATGTCTGTACATAGTGTCAGATATGGTGAGCTCATGTCTGCACATAGTGTCAGATATGGTGAGCTCATGTCTGCACATAGTGTCAGATATGGTGAGCTCATGTCTGCACATAGTGTCAGATATGGTGAGCTCATGTCTGCACATAGTGTCAGATATGGTGAGCTCATGTCTGTACATAGTGTCAGATATGGTGAGCTCATGTCTGTACATAGTGTCAGATATGGTGAGCTCATGTCTGTACATAGTGTCAGATATGGTGAGCTCATGTCTGTACATAGTGTCAGATATGGTGAGGTCATGTCTGTACATGTAGTGTCAGATATGGTGAGCTCATGTCTGTACATAGTGTCAGATATGGTGAGCTTATGGCATGTCTACATCGACGTGGGCGTCGAGACCGTTATGGGCAGGAAGTAACTGTTATGGGCAGGAAATGACTACAGGAAGATACCAGTATGGCCAGGAAGTGACTGTTATGGGCAGGAAGATACCATTGTGGACAGGAAGTGACCGTTATGGACAGGAAGTGACTGTTATGGCCAGGAAGATAGTGACTGTTATGGACAGGAAGTGACTGTTATGGCCAGGAAGTGACTGTTTTTGGCAGGAAATGACTGTTATGGCCAGGATGTGACTTTTATGGTGGCAGTTGCCACCGTTGGTCATTTATAATATAAAGTTTAGCTGAAGTCAAGTTTTTAGTGACTATTTCATATCAATACAGCAGTCTACTGGACATGTGCAGGAATAATGTGTGAGGTAGTGCCTGCAGGTGCTTGTGGGGCGGCCAAGCAGATATTACCAAGTCATGCAATACTTACCAAGTCAATGCAATACTTGACCAATGCAATACTTGACCAAGTCATGTAATACTTGACCAAGTCATGTAATACTTGACCAAGTCATGTAATACTTGACCAAGTCAATGCAATACTGACCAAGTCAATGCAATACTTGACCAAGTCATGTAATACTTGACCAAGTCAATGCAATACTTACCAAGTCATGTAATACTTGACCAAGTCAATGCAATACTTGACCAAGTCAATGCAATACTTGACCAAGTCAATGCAATACTTGACCAAGTCAATGCTATAATAACAATAGTGGAAGTCAGTTATCTGTCCACCTTTGGGGACCAGAGGGTATTGGGGACCAGAGGGTATTCAAATATGAATGAAGTCGCACTATTTGTCACGTCACAGAACTTGAGCTTATTTTTTATTTTAAGGACAACCCTTGTTTCTGTTTTGAGTGGGTGTGGCAATGCTCTGCTTTGACTCAGAGAGATAAGAATCGGAAGAAAGTGCTGACAGAGCTTCTACGCGGAGCAGATGACTAGTCGCTGTGCAAAGGAATTTATGAGAA
Source organism: Cladorhizidae sp. MBARI D1340-BT2 (assembly GCA_028752905.1). Taxonomy (NCBI): domain Eukaryota; kingdom Metazoa; phylum Porifera; class Demospongiae; order Poecilosclerida; family Cladorhizidae; species Cladorhizidae sp. MBARI D1340-BT2. Next base: position 49,361,098 of record JAQNBH010000006.1, read on the forward strand.
AATGAAGCAGCCAACATTGTCTGAGCGTGGCTTCTTGTGAGGTGAGGTTGACCAGATAACTAACCTATTATAATAACAATAATTATAATTATAAGAACCTGCTCCTCCGAAATAATTATATAAGAACCTTTTCCTCCGAGATAATTATATAAGAACCTGCTCCTCCAAGATAACTATATAAGAACCTGCTCCTCCAAGATAATGATATAAGAACCTGCTATATACTCCAAGATAACTATATAAGAACCTGCTCCTCCAAGATAATTATATAAGAATCTGCTCCTCCAAGTTAACTATATAAGAACCTGCTCCTCCGAGATAATTATATAAGAACCTGCTCCTCCAAGATAATTATATAGAACCTGCTCCTCCAAGATAATTATATAAGAACCTGCTCCTCCAAGATAACATATAAGAACCTGCTCCTCCGAGATAATTATATAAGAACCTGCTATATACTCCAAGATAACTATATAAGAACCTGCTCCTCCAAGATAATTATATAAGAACCTGCTCCTCCAAGTTAACTATATAAGAACCTGCACCTCCGAGATAATTATATAAGAACCTGCTCCTCCAAGATAATTATATAAGAACCTGCACCTCCGAGATAATTATATAAGAACCTGCTCCCCCAAGATAATTATATAAGAACCTGCTCCTCCAAGATAATTATATAAGAACCTGCTCCTCTGAGTTTCCTGACCTTATATAGCATTCAATTCAGAAGTGATGTCAGAGGACAGGTAATTGCACAAGCAATCATATACATTGGAGTAGTTGGCTACAGCCCTTTTACAGACCTAGCCTGCCGGATTGAGATAGTTGTGACTATTTAGATACGTGCCGGCTGCTTGAATCCTCAAGACCTGCCACCTCTCTTGTGTGGCCATATATATATATATGTATATATATGTATACAGGGTTGTATACAGAAATTTTGCCAAGGGGGGGCGAACTTGAGATATGGAAAAATAAGGGGGGGCGGAGAGCCTGGATGGTGCGGAAAGGGGACGTGCACCCTGGGCTTCCGCGTGGAGTACGAAAGTGTTTTACCCACAGGTATTTTTGCAGTACTAACTGTATATATAGCTGCTACTTATGATGGCATGCACTTTTTCTAAAATCTTTAGTACAACATTCCATCTTAAATATTTGCTGAAGTTGCATGCTACGGCAATCAGCATATATAGATTAGATATACTCACTTGTCACTCGTATAAGTCGTAAAAGGGGGGTCTGGGGGGAAGATCCCCCCATATTTTTTTTTGCTTTTACAATGTCTGAGGATAGCTATTTTGACTGACTACCAATGGCATTATGCTATACCGAACTATGGCTAGACTGTATATATTTCTCATGATATTGTAGCTGCTTGGAAAAAGGAGAGCATGTGTCATGACACGATGACATCACACACCACCACGTGCTCTCCTTTGTAGGTTTGTCACTTCTTTTGTTTCTCCTTCTTTCCCACTCCCTCTCTCTCAGTATTTTTAACTCAGTCCATTATGTCATGGTCTTCAAGTCTAATCTTAGACATGATGTCATCACACGCCACCACGTGTTCTCCTTTGTAGGTTTGTCACTTCTTCAGTTCCCTCCTTCTTTCCCACTCTCTCTCAGTATTTTTAACTCAGTCCATTATGTCATGGTCTTAAAGTCTCTATAAAAGAAACCTTACTAGCTGATTTCTCTTCATATTAATATGGATATTCGCTCATACTTTGCAAGTACTTCTCAAGCCTCTTCTCATGCTAATAGCAGCGATAGCGAAGATAGCAGAACAGATAGCTCTGAGCATGTCGAGGCATCTAGTCCTAGCCTTAGTCCTCCACCTTCAAAGAAAAGCAAGCAAAACAAACACCGCTCTTCTGTATCCACGAAGAGAAAATACTCTAAGAGCTGGGAGAAAGATTTCAGTTGGCTCTATTATGACGAGGATAGCGATGGTGCCTTTTGCAAGGTTTGCAAGCAATCTGGTCTGCAGCGTACTGGAGGAGTGTGGGTCACACAACCTTGCAGAAATTGGAAGAAAGCTGTTGAAAAAATGAAAGCTCATGCGAGAAGTGACTTCCATATCCATGCAACTCAAGCTCTTTTTGCAGCTAAAGGAGCAGCCAAAGGTGGAACAGTTGTACAGCAACTCCAGAATGTTTTAGCTCGCAAAAGAGCTCAGAACAGAGCTGCAGTGAAGTGCCTGATCCTACTCACTCATTTTCTTACGAAAGAACAAGTTGCACATTCGACAAAATTTGAGAAGCTGGTTGACGTGGTGGTTCGATGTGGCAGCCAACATTTGAAGCAATTCTTAGAAACTGCACCAAGAAATGCTGTGTACACATCAAGAGTGGCTGTGGTTGAATTCATCGAATCATTGGGGACATGGGTGGAGGAGTCGATTCTGAAGCGACTTCAAAAGGCACCTATGTACAGCCTCATGGCAGATGAGTGCACAGATGTCACCAACGTAGAAGAATTGTCTGTGTTTTGCCGCTGGGAGGAAGATGGTGTATCAGTAGAGTGCTTTCTGGAGCTTATTCCATTGAAGAAGGCTGATGCAGAGACCATCTATTCTAATCTCATCGATTGTTTAAAGAAGAAAGGTCTACAAGTCGGAAGAATAGTTGGATTGGGATTTGATGGAGCTGCAACTTTTTCTGGACGAAAGACCGGGGTTCAGGCACGTATCAAGAAACATACTCCTCACGCTCTGTTTATACACTGCCACTGTCACTTACTGCAGTTGGCTTGTGTGCAAGCTGCCAATAAAACTCCTGGAATTGCTCATGTTTACAGAACATTGACTACTCTTTGGAAGCATTTTCGCAATTCCCCCAAGCGAGCAGAGTGTCTGAAGGAGGTACAGCACGTTCTTGAACTTCCAGAAATGAAAGTGATCAAGCCATCTGATACACGCTGGCTGGCACATGAAAGGTGTGTCAAAGCTGTCAAAGCAAGTTATTCTGCAATTGTAATCACCATTGGGAACATCTACGAGACGTCCCACGAGCCAGAAGCTCTTGGAATCCATGGTGCCCTCTGCAAATTGTCTACGATTGCAGCTATATATTTGCTTGATTTCACTCTACCACAAGTAGCCAAGCTCAGCAAAGCACTTCAGGCAGAGCAGCTTGACCTCTCGTTGATATCATTCCTTGTTGATGCTACTGTTAAATCCTTGGATGATGCAGTTTTGCCTGGAGCGAACTGGGTGTTGGAGCTTCTTGAAAACGTTGAAGACTTGAAGTCATCTACAAAGGTGTCTATTGACGCTGATAAAATACTTTCGTTCCAGAATGTTGTTGGTAAGCCTTTTGTTGCTGATTTAAAGGCCAACATAACAAGCCGATTTTCTTCATCCAACGCTGTTGTATCAGCATTCTCTATATTCGATCCACGGAAAGTTCCAAAACCAGATTCAGTATCTTTTCCCACTTATGGAGACACGTCTGTTGAGAAACTGATTGCTCACTACGGAGAAGATAGAGATGCAGAAACATTGGATGGAGAAGAAACAGTGAAGACAGCCATGATTTCCACTGAAATACTTACAGAGTGGAAAACATTCCGCCAGCTGTTAGTCAAGCAACCACGGGATACTACTGCATCACAGCTGAAAGAACTTGTTTCAAACGACATGCTCAAGGCCATGTTTCCCAATTTGCACAAGATTGCCTCCATCTGCTTATCGATTCCAGTTTCTACTGCTTCTGTGGAGAGAAGCTTCTCACAGATGAAGATGATCAAGACTCGTTTGCGTAATTCTCTAAGTGACTGCAGCCTTTCTCACCTTATGAGGATTGCTATAGAGGCACCAGAAGTACTCTCTGAGAGCGACCTTGAAGAGATTGTGGACGTATGGCAGAGAAAACCAAGAAGAACCTCAGTTTGACATTCCTATCATTTGAACCTGATATCATAAGCTTATTACACCTTTCTTGTATTACACCTTTCTTGACATTATTAAAAAAAAAATCTCTAATTTCAAGGGGGGGGGGGGCGAGAATGATACAAGGGGGGGCGAATTCCCCCCCCCCCGCCCCCCCCTAAATACACCCCTGGTATATATATGTGTACCTTGAGTGTTGATATACATTATATATATATATAGCCAAGTTTCAACTGAAGCATTTGGTTGAAGATTAGAAGGGAAATCCCTGCTATCAATGTATATGCAGTGGTGGGGGTGTGGCTACCTCACATGCAGTGGTGGGGGTGTGGCTACCTCACTCCACACATGCAGTGGTGGGGGTGTGGCTACCTCACTCCACACATGCAGTGGTGGGGGTGTGGCTACCTCACTCCACACATGCAGTGGTGGGGGTGTGGCTACCTCACTCCACACGTGCAGTTGTGGGGGTGTGGCTACCTCACTCCACACATGCAGTGGTGGGGGTGGGGCTACCTCACTCCACACATGCAGTGGTGGGGTGTGGTTACCACACATGCAGTGGTGGGGTGTGGTTACCACACATGCAGTGGTGGGGGTGTGGTTACCTCACATGCAGTGGTGGGGGTGTGGCTACCTCACTCCACACATGCAGTGGTGGGGTGTGGTTACCACACATGCAGTGGTGGGGGTGTGGTTACCTCACATGCAGTGGTGGGGGTGTGGTTACCTCACATGCAGTGGTGGGGGTGTGGCTACCTCACTCCACACATGCAGTGGTGGGGTGTGGTTACCACACATGCAGTGGTGGGGGTGTGGCTACCTCACATGCAGTGGTGGGGGTGTGGCTACCTCACTCCACACGTGCAGTGGTGGGGGTGTGGTTACCACACATGCAGTGGTGGGGGTGTGGTACCTCACTCCACACATGCAGTGGTGGGGGTGGGGTTATCACACATGCAGTGGTGGGGGTGTGGCTACCTCACTCCACACATGCAGTGGTGGGGGTGTGGTTACCTCACTCTGGGATACACGTCTATGTATGTAGTGGTGAATGTGTGCTATTGTCCTTGCAGAACGTTATCTGGTAAGTCAGCACCAGCTCCCTCACTTCCTACACAAACTCAAGGCTTCTGGTAAACAACTCTTCATCATCACTAACAGCCCCTACTTTTTCCTGTGAGTGTGTGCCTGAGAGAGTGTGACTGGTGTGTGTGTGATGGTGTGTGTGTGGTAAGTGGAGAGCTTTGTAAAATGAATAAGTGACTTAATCTACACTGTATTTTATGAATAGAGAATACAGTTGCTCTTCATCTCAATGTGTTAATACTTCTAGTGTGATGGCTGTCATGTGTAATGCTTCTAGGATGATGACTGTCGATGTGTGTGTTGCTGTGGCTCACCTCTCCTTATAGATGTTTGCTGTGGCTCACCTTATAGATGTTTGCTATGGCTCACCTCTCCTTATAGATGTTTGCTATGACTCACCTCTCCTTATAGATGTTTGCTATGGCTCACCTCTCCTTATAGATGTTTGCTATGGGGCTCACCTCTCCTTATAGATGTTTGCTATCTCCATATAGATGTTTGCCATGGCTCACCTCTCCTTATAGATGTTTGCTATAACTCACCTCTCCTTATAGATGTTTGCTATGGCTCACCTCTCCTTATAGATGTTTGCTATGGCTCACCTCTCCTTATAGATGTTTGCTATGGCTCACCTCTCCTTATAGATGTTTGCTGTGGCTCACCTCTCCTTATAGATGTTTGCTATGGCTCACCTCTCCTTATAGATGTTTGCTATGACTCACCTCTCCTTATAGATGTTTGCTATGGCTCACCTCTCCTTATAGATGTCTCACCTCTCCTTATAGATGTTTGCTATGGCTCACCTCTCCTTATAGATGTTTGCTATGGCTCACCTCTCCTTATAGATGTTTGCTATGGCTCACCTCTCCTTATAGATGTCTCACCTCTCCTTATAGATGTTTGCTATGGCTCACCTCTCCTTATAGATGTTTGCTATGGCTCACCTCTCCTTATAGATGTTTGCTATGGCTCACCTCTCCTTATAGATGTTTGCTATGGCTCACCTCTCCTTATAGATGTTTGCTATGACTCACCTCTCCTTATAGATGTTTGCTATGACTCACCTCTCCTTATAGATGTTTGCTATGGCTCACCTCTCCTTATAGATGTTTGCTATGGCTCACCTCTCCTTATAGATGTTTGCTATGACTCACCTCTCCTTATAGATGTTTGCTATGGCTCACCTCTCCTTATAGATGTTTGCTATGGCTCACCTCTCCTTATAGATGTTTGCTATGGCTCACCTCTCCTTATAGATGTTTGCTATGGCTCACCTCTCCTTATAGATGTTTGCTATGACTCACCTCTCCTTATAGATGTTTGCTATGACTCACCTCTCCTTATAGATGTTTGCTATGGCTCACCTCTCCTTATAGATGTTTGCTATCTCCATATAGATGTTTGCCATGGCTCACCTCTCCTTATAGATGTTTGCTATGGCTCACCTCTCCTTATAGATGTTTGCTATGGCCCACCTCTCCTTATAGATGTTTGCTATGGCTCACCTCTCCTTATAGATGTTTGCTGTGACTCACCTCTCCTTATAGATGTTTGCTATGGCTCACCTCTCCTTATAGATGTTTGCTATGGCTCACCTCTCCTTATAGATGTTTGCTATGGCTCACCTCTCCTTATAGATGTCTCACCTCTCCTTATAGATGTTTGCTGTGGCTCACCTCTCCTTATAGATGTTTGCTATGGCTCACCTCTCCTTATAGATGTTTGCTATGGCTCACCTCTCCTTATAGATGTTTGCTATGACTCACCTCTCCTTATAGATGTTTGCTATGGCTCACCTCTCCTTATAGATGTTTGCTATGACTCACCTCTCCTTATAGATGTTTGCTATGGCTCACCTCTCCTTATAGATGTTTGCTATGGCTCACCTCTCCTTATAGATGTTTGCTATGGCCCACCTCTCCTTATAGATGTTTGCTATGGCTCACCTCTCCTTATAGATGTTTGCTATGACTCACCTCTCCTTATAGATGTTTGCTATGGCTCACCTCTCCTTATAGATGTTTGCTATGACTCACCTCTCCTTATAGATGTTTGCTATGACTCACCTCTCCTTATAGATGTTTGCTATGGCTCACCTCTCCTTATAGATGTTTGCTATGACTCACCTCTCCTTATAGATGTTTGCTATGCCTTATAGATGTTTGCTATGGCTCACCTATCCTTATAGATGTTTGCTATGACTCACCTCTCCTTATAGATGTTTGCTATGCCTTATAGATGTTTGCTATGGCTCACCTATCCTTATAGATGTTTGCTATGGCTCACCTCTCCTTATAGATGTTTGGTATGGCTCACCTCTCCTTATAGATGTTTGCTATGACTCACCTCTCCTTATAGATGTTTGCTATGGCTCACCTCTCCTTATAGATGTTTGCTATGACTCACCTCTCCTTATAGATGTTTGCTATGGCTCACCTCTCCTTATAGATGTTTGCTATGACTCACCTCTCCTTATAGATGTTTGCTATGCCTTATAGATGTTTGCTATGGCTCACCTATCCTTATAGATGTTTGCTATGACTCACCTCTCCTTATAGATGTTTGCTATGGCTCACCTCTCCTTATAGATGTTTGCTGTGGCTCACCTCTCCTTATAGATATTTGCTATGACTCACCTCTCCTTATAGATGTTTGCTATGGCTCACCTCTCCTTATAGATGTTTGCTATGGCTCACCTCTCCTTATAGATGTCTCACCTCTCCTTATAGATGTTTGCTGTGGCTCACCTCTCCTTATAGATGTTTGCTATGGCTCACCTCTCCTTATAGATGTTTGCTATGGCTCACCTCTCCTTATAGATGTTTGCTGTGGCTGCAGCCATGCTAGTTGCACATTTTCCGCCACTTATGGTGTTGCTTTGGCTAAGATTTCAGCCAACATTGGCATGTTCAGGACAAGAGATTAGGAGGACAAAAGTTCCCAAAGAAGCCTGCAAACAAGCACAAGCATGCACTACCTTGGGCCATGTCCCCTCACAGACAACTTGGGCCATCTCTCCTCACAGACAACTTGGGCCATGTCCCCTCACAGACAACTTGGGCCATGTCCCCTCACAGACAACTTGGGCCATGTCCCCTCACAGACAACTTGGGCCATCTCTCCTCACAGACAACTTGGGCCATGTCTCCTCACAGACAACTTGGGCCATGTCCCCTCACAGACAACTTGGGCCATCTCTCCTCACAGACAACTTGGGCCATGTCCCCTCACAGACAACTTGGGCCATGTCTCCTCACAGACAACTTGGGCCATCTCTCCTCACAGACAACTTGGGCCATCTCTCCTCACAGACAACTTGGGCCATGTCCCCTCACAGACTACTTGGGCCATGTCTCCTCACAGACAACTTGGGCCATCTCTCCTCACAGACAACTTGGGCCATCTCTCCTCACAGACAACTTGGGCCATGTCCCCTCACAGACAACTTGGGCCATGTCTCCTCACAGACAACTTGGGCCATGTCCCCTCACAGACAACTTGGGCCATGTCTCCTCACAGACAACTTGGGCCATGTCCCCTCACAGACAACTTGGGCCATGTCTCCTCACAGACTACTTGGGCCATGTCTCCTCACAGACAACTTGGGCCATGTCTCCTCACAGACAACTTGGGCCATGTCTCCTCACAGACAACTTGGGCCATCTCTCCTCACAGATAACTTGGGCCATCTCTCCTCACAGACAAGCACACTTGCAGGCTATAAGGCACAATGTTAGGCCTTGCCGACCAATAGATATGTCAGTAGCAACAGAACAACTTCAGCCACCCCCATCAGATTTTCAATGAAGATGTGCAACTCTATCTTACCTGTTGTAGTCGATAGTTAGACGCACTTCATGCCATAGCTACAGACATGTGGGAACATGGTGTGTATCTAGAGCACACCCTACTCCACTAACTGAGAAGCTCTCCACCTTCTTAACTCTCCTTTCTGCTGCAACTTGCACCCCCACTAACTGCACGTCTGTCTCCAGTTGCTGCGAGTGTTTGCTTTAGTCTACTAGTGGACACGACTGGTCCTGTAGAGTGTTCTAGTATCCAGGCAACCGATGGGATGGTCCAGTTTTCTCCCCTTGAGCACAGAGGATTGAACAGAGCTAATGAGCAATGAGCTAGATAAGATTGTGCCTTGGCAACCCCTAAAATGGTGAATCTTATCATGTCCGCAGAAAGTGTGATGGTATTATATGCTTTGCACTTACAACAGGAGGTGACTCAGCAATCATTGTATCTAACTTGTGTGTGTGTGTGTTCTGATTATTGCAGGCATGAGATGCTGACCTACCTGCTGAAGTCCAGCCAGTGGAGAGATGTGTTTGACGTGGTGATAGTGGGAGCCAGGAAGCCTAGCTTCTACAGAAACTCACATCGGTCAGTCAGTGTGACTCTAGAGCTGGGGTCGGCATGACATAAAGTGCCAGTTTGAAATGATCTAGTTAATTAGTGTGCCATATCAACAATAAAATACCTATAGGCTACAATAAATGCATAGCAACAACATTTTAAAGACTCTCATAATCAGGTCTTTTTAATGATAATTTTTTTAACGACACCAACATCAACTACTTGTCTTGTTTGTTGTATCAACCAGAAATACCAGTAGGCCTACTATACAAGAATGCTGCCATCCTCAAACATCCATATATCTGTGTTGGGGAAAGAAAAGAGATGGAGACAAACAGCTACTCTGCAAGTTCAAGTTCACATCCAAACACATATGTAGGAAAATAAACAGTTGCCTACCGGTCAGTGTGATCCCTGGCCCTGTTTTGCATTGCTGAGCTCCGTTATCTGGGGGCTGTAGTTAGTCACTTTAAGTTGCACACATGCTTCGGAGTAGTCGGTTGTCAAATGACTGTGGGAGGGGCTGAGCACGTCTTTCATGTGCGAGAGGATCTCTTCGTATGTTGACCCCAAGACTGTCAGCAAAGCCAGTGCAACATTCCGAAGACAGCTGAACTTCTTCGGTACAGATGTCCAGCAGGTAAAGATGCAGGTTCCGTGATCTTTCACTGCCGTAGTTTCTAGTTGTTTCCATAGCTCTGCGAACTTGGTCACCCACAGTGTTGAACTCTTCAACTCGATCAGCTGCATTTCTATGTCCTGTGTATCCAACCAGTCTATCATCCAATTCATGTCCATTAAAGCTGTCTGGCTTGATCAAGAAAGAGAACATGTGTCCATACTTCTTAAAGTCCCCAAATCGTCTTGTGAACTCCGACTCAAGCTCGCTCATGTATTTGCATATTTCAGCGGTGCTGATGCTGCGCTGCGAGGACAGCTCCTTACGTGTCTGAAGTAACGGAAAGTGGAAGTAGCAACATCGTTTGAAAAGATTGCTAGCCTGCCGACAAAAGCCGTCCATGTGTCGAACATGTCCAAAACAGTGTGCCCTGCACCTTGCAGTCGGAGATTGAGCTTGTTGAGGTGTCCCGTGAGAAACATCAGTTTCACAACCCACTTCTCATCCTCAAGTTCAGGTTAGTCTTGGCCCTTTTCAGCCAGGAAGGCCTTGATGGCATCAAAGCAGCCAACAAACCTCTCCAAAACTTTTCCACAGCTTAGCCACCTAACCGCTGAGTGGAGAGGGAGATCTTTGTATGCACATTCCGTTTCCTCGAGTAGGGCCTGGAACTGTCGGTGTGTCAGAGCAGATCTCTTAATATGAAGTTAACAATCTTTGCCACCGTAGCCATAACCTCATTAAGCTCTGAGTTTGACATCTTTGCACTTTGCACAGAGGGTTTTTTTGGTGTATTGGAGTTTCATGATAGGGTGACCAACTTCTTCCTCGACTAATTTGACCGCTCCCTTCTGTTTCCCGACCATGGTGGGTGCCCTGTCTGTTGTCACTGCAAAAATCTTCCTGATATCAATCCCTCTCTCCTCAAAGTGTTCCATAAACACCTTGGCTATGTCCTCGCCTTTTGTTGTGTCAGTCATTGGCTTTAAAAAGAGCAAAGCTCCTCTCTCAGTCGAATCACAGTACAGTAGACCCTCACTAATCCGAATAGCCTGGGGATCTGAGTAGTTCGGATTAGTGAAATTTTCGGATTAGTGAAATGTATGAATATCATTATATTGAACTCTAAATCTGTTTATTTTTTGCAGGTGTGGATACTGGGAGTACAAGTAATTTTTAATCATTATGTTCCCATCCCATCCTCATTCTTTTAGCAGAACTCAGGAATCCCATCTCAGTCTTCTTCCTTTTGCATCCTCACAACTCGCTGCCCTTCTTCTTTATGTCTGAGATGTGGAGACTCCAACTCCATACTGTTTAGCTAGTAACTTGTAGCTTTCCTTCCTGAGCTGGGCCAGGATCTCGACCTTCTCCTCAATGGTAAGGCTCTTGTGTGCTCTTTTCTTCTCCATATCACTGCAGCTGCATCGTATGATATGCTCGTGGTAGGTTCAAAGTTCAATCAAAGTTCAATAATGTCACGCATTTTGAATTTTTTTTTTTTTTTTTTTTTTTTTTTTTTTTTTGCTACTAATGCCGTTCGGATTAGCGAGGTTTCGGATTAACGGGGTCCGGATTAGCGAGGGTCTACTGTATATTAGCAAGGTTTCGGATTAACGGGGTCCGGATTAGCGAGGGTCTACTGTATCTTGCTATGACTGCCAAACGTGGTATGTCATTGACATCCATGCTCTCGTCAAGTGCAATGCTAAACACCGCAGCATCTTTTAACCCAGCTGTTTGCTGTGCTCTGACATTTTCTGCCATTTCTTCAATGCGTCGCTCAACACTTCTAGCTGACATGGGGATACATTTTATCCTTGATTTGATTGTCTCTTTGTTTGGTAAGCCTTCAAACAGAACCTCTGAGCTACAGAGAAAAGCCTCCTTGATATATTCTCCATCAGTGAATGGCTTTCCACGTTTCGCAATGCAATGAGCTATGCGATAGCTTGCTTCAGTCGCATGGTTTTTAGTAGTGGTGAATACTTTGAGGGTGCTGGCTTCCCATACCTGGACACGGCACGTTTGATGGATTCTGCCTTGTCCGCCTGATCTTTGAAAGTTTCCTTATGCTTGGTCTCAAAATGGCGCTTAACACTTGACGTTCGGCAAACAACATTTTCCAAACATAAAGCACACACAGCACGGTCCTTCTGCTTCTGACAAACAAAACCTTACTCTTCTGTCCACAAGGCTGGAATGCCCGAACTTCCTTTACTTTAGCTTTCTTAGCTAGCGGGGTTGCCATCATGACATATAGACCTACCGAACTCTACCGCTGCACTATTAACAAGAAAAAATATCCTCTCGTACGGGCAGTGTGCCAATGATAATAATAATTTAAAAAATAATAAATAAATTTAAAAGAATTTTTTTTTTTTTTTAAGATTATGCTTCCGTGCGCCAAAGATCATGCTGCCGCGCCGACCCCTGCTCTAGAGGGTTAGCATGTGCCTAGATACCTGCACTCTGTTGTGCGAGTGCCTTCAAGCTGGTGTGGCAGCCAATGGCCTTGGAACACACATATATACTGTATGTATACAATACAGCACGTACAGACAGACAGAGTTATCCCCATCCACACTCGCTGGCAACTCATCCACACTTGCTGGAAACACACTCACACTCGCTGGAAACACACCCACACCCGCTGGCAACACACCCACACTCGCTGGCAACACACCCACACTCGCTTGCAACACATTCACACTCGCTTGCAACACATTCACACTCGCTGGTAACACACCCACACTCGCTGGCAACATACCCACACTCGCTGGCAACACACCCACACTCGCTGGCAACACACCCACACTCGCTGGCAACACACCCACACTCGCTTGCAACACATTCACACTCGCTGGTAACACACCCACACTTGCTGGCAACACACCAACACTTGCTGGCAACACACCCACACTCACTGGCAACACACCCACACTCGCTGGAAACACACCAACACTCGCTGGCAACACACCCACACTCGCTGGCAACACACCCACACTCGCTGGCAACACACCAACACTCGCTGGCAACACACCCACACTCGCTGGCAACACACCCACACTCGCTGGCAACACACCCACACTCGCTGGAAACACACCAACACTCGCTGGCAACACACCCACACTCGCTGGCAACACACCCACACTCGCTGGCAACACACCAACACTCGCTGGCAACACACCCACACTCGCTGGCAACACACCCACACTCATTGGCTTCACACAGCAAATGCACGTGATTCATGAATCGTCGGAATAACAGCACAGCAATACATTAGACAGAGAAGATGGGCAAGATTATTCCACGTGCATAGTCTTGAAAGTTGACCCCCAGCAAGCGGGTGGCTCCAACCCTACATCTCAGTTAAAGTGCTGATCCCACACGAGTGTGAGATGAGGTGCAGTGCCTCCTCCACAAGCAACTCTCTCCACTTTCTGGCTCCGCTGTTGACCCGCGCATGCTCTCTGTGAAACTTCTCAAGTTCTCCCCTTATGCATGCATCTTTATGCTCACTGATTAGGTCTCCAACCTCCTCAGAGTTATCGTACAATTCTGTAGACATGATTCTACATGATTCTTTTGAAAAGTTGGTATGGCATTCATAATGTTTTTAAGAAGAACCATCTCTTCAATTTTATGTCCCCGCCCGTGACTTGCGTGGAACAGCCACACTCTACGAAAGTTCCTCACTGCCTCTATCAGCCTTTCCTCGTCCATATCTTCCTTAAAAGCAGAAACATTTTTTCTTCTTCTTTCAGAAACACAAGTCAAGCACACCAGCACATGGCAACCAGAGCTAGAATAGAATGTGAGTCTGCTCAAGTGAAGTGATGAGACTTCATGTTTGCATGATGTGTTGCTAGTGCAAGTAGCATGTCGGGTGCCTGCCTCACGGAGAGCCGGGTAAACCACACTGTACACTACATACACGCACAGCACATACCATATCTTGTTACTCCTCTGGCTGTACCCATTTAGGTTCAGCTACACCACTGGTCTAAGATGCGTAATAGTTGCACCGGAGAAGACCACAAGCCCAACAGCAGATGTTTTGGGAGGATCAGCAACAGCCCCTTGGACTTGGCACAGTTATCCAGGAGCCGGAACTCTGCCAATCAAATAACTTACCAGCCTAGCCCCCAGCCCTTGCCCTAGCCCTTGCCCTAAGAGTGCTGGTCGTCTGTTCTGCTCTAATGCAGCACATAAACTTGCATCATTGAAGACCACCTATGGATGTGCACGAAGTCTTCTTTCCAATGGATGTGCGCGGAGTCTTCTCATGCTAACTAGCAGCCAAACATATGTAGAGAGTACTAGCAGCCAAACATATGTAGAGAGTACTAGCAGCCAAACATATGTAGAGAGTACTAGCAGCCAAACATATGTAGAGAGTACTAGCAGCCAAACATATGTATAGAGTACTAGCAGCCAAACATATGTAGAGAGTACTAGCAGCCAAACATATGTAGAGAGTACTAGCAGCCAAACATATGTAGAGAGTACTAGTAGCCAAACATATGTAGAGAGTACTAGCAGCCAAACATATGTAGAAAGTACTAGCAGCCAAACATGTGTAGAGAGTACTAGCAGCCAAACATATGTAGAGAGCACTAGCAGCCAAACATATGTAGAGAGTACTAGTAGCCAAACATATGTAGAGAGTACTGGCAGCCAAACATATGTAGAGAGTACTAACAGCCAAACATATGTAGAGAGTACTAGCAGCCAAACATATGTAGAGAGTACTGGCAGCCAAACATATGTAGAGAGTACTAACAGCCAAACATATGTAAAGAGTACTAGTAGCCAAACATATGTAGAGAGTACTAGCAGCCAAACATATGTAGAGAGTACTAGCAGGCAAACATATGTAGAGAGTACTAGCAGCCAAACATATGTAGGGAGTACTAGCAGCCAAACATATGTAGAGAGTACTAGCAGCCAAACATATGTAGAGAGTACTAGCAGCCAAACATATGTAGAGAGTACTAGCAGCCAAACATATGTAGAGAGTACTAGCAGCCAAACATATGTAGAGAGTACTAGCAGCCAAACATATGTAGAGAGTACTAGCAGCCAAACATATGTAGAGAGTACTAGCAGCCAAACATATGTAGAGAGTACTAGCAGCCAAACATATGTAGAGAGTACTAGCAGCCAAACATATGTAGAGAGTACTAGCAGCCAAACATATGTAGAGAGTACTAGTAGCCAAACATATGTAGAGAGTACTAGCAGCCAAACATATGTAGAGAGTACTAGCAGCCAAACATATGTAGAGAGTACTAGCAGCCAAACATATGTAGAGAGTACTAGCAGCCAAACATATGTAGAGAGTACTAGCAGCCAAACATATGTAGAGAGTACCAGCAGCCAAACATATGTAGAGAGTACTAGCAGCCAAACATATGTAGAGAGTACTAGCAGCCAAACATATGTAGAGAGTACTAGCAGCCAAACATATGTAGAGAGTACTAGCAGCCAAACATATGTAGAGAGTACTAGCAGCCAAACATATGTAGAGAGTACTAGCAGGCAAACATATGTAGAGAGTACTAGCAGCCAAACATATGTAGAGAGTACTAGCAGCCAAACATATGTAGAGAGTACTAGCAGGCAAACATATGTAGAGAGTACTAGCAGCCAAACATATGTAGAGAGTACTAGCAGCCAAACATATGTAGAGAGTACTAGCAGCCAAACATATGTAGAGAGTACTAGCAGGCAAACATATGTAGAGAGTACTAGCAGCCAAACATATGTAGAGAGTACTAGCAGCTAAACATATGTAGAGAGTACTAGCAGCCAAACATATGTAGAGAGTACCAGCAGCCAAACATATGTAGAGAGTACTAGCAGCCAAACATATGTAGAGAGTACTAGCAGCCAAACATATGTAGAGAGTACTAGCAGCCAAACATATGTAGAGAGTACTAGCAGCCAAACATATGTAGAGAGTACTAGCAGCCAAACATATGTAAGGAGTACTAGCAGCCAAACATATGTAGAGAGCACTAGCAGCCAAACATATGTAGAGAGTACTAGCAGCCAAACATGTGTAGAGAGTACTAGCAGCCAAACATATGTAGAGAGTACTAGTAGCCAAACATATGTAGAGAGTACTAGCAGCCAAACATGTGTAGAGAGTACTAGCAGCCAAACATATGTAGAGAGTACTAGCAGCCAAACATATGTAGAGAGCACTAGCAGCCAAACATATGTAGAGAGCACTAGCAGCCAAGCAGCCAAACATATGTAGAGAGTACTAGCAGCCAAACATGTGTAGAGAGTACTAGCAGCCAAACATATGTAGAGAGCACTAGCAGCCAAACATATGTAGAAAGTACTAGCAGCCAAACATGTGTAGAGAGTACTAGCAGCCAAACATATGTAGAGAGCACTAGCAGCCAAACATGTGTAGAGAGTACTAGCAGCCAAACATATGTAGAGAGCACTAGCAGCCAAACATATGTAGAGAGTACTAGCAGCCAAACATGTGTAGAGAGTACTAGCAGCCAAACATATGTAGAGAGTACTAGCAGGCAAACATATGTAGAGGGTACTAGCAGCCAAACATATGTAGGGAGTACTAGCAGCCAAACATATGTAGAGAGTACTAGCAGCCAAACATATGTAGAGAGTACTAGCAGCCAAACATATGTAGAGAGTACTAGCAGCCAAACATATGTAGAGAGTACTAGCAGCCAAACATATGTAGAGAGTATACTAGCAGCCAAACATATGTAGAGAGTACTAGCAGCCAAACATGTGTAGAGAGTGCTAGCAGCCAAACATATGTAGAGAGTATACTAGCAGCCAAACATATGTAGAGAGTACTAGCAGCCAAACATATGTAGAGAGTACTAGCAGCCAAACATGTGTAGAGAGTGCTAGCAGCCAAACATATGTAGAGAGTACTGGCAGCCAAACATATGTAGAGAGTACTAGCAGCCAAACATATGTAGAGAGTATACTAGCAGCCAAACATATGTAGAGAGTACTAGCAGCCAAACATGTGTAGAGAGTGCTAGCAGCCAAACATATGTAGAGAGTACTGGCAGCCAAACATATGTAGAGAGTACTAGCAGCCAAACATATGTAGAGAGTACTAGCAGCCAAACATATGTAGAGAGTACTAGCAGCCAAACATATGTAGAGAGTACTAGCAGCCAAACATGTGTAGAGAGTGCTAGCAGCCAAACATATGTAGAGAGTACTGGCAGCCAAACATATGTAGAGAGTACTAGCAGCCAAACATATGTAGGGAGTACTAGCAGCCAAACATATGTAGAGAGTATACTAGCAGCCAAACATATGTAGAGAGTACTAGCAGCCAAACATATGTAGAGAGTACTAGTAGCCAAACATATGTAGAGAGTACTAGTAGCCAAACATATGTAGAGAGTACTAGCAGCCAAACATATGTAGAGAGTACTAGCAGCCAAACATATGTAGAGAGTACTAGCAGCCAAACATATGTAGAGAGTACTAGCAGCCAAACATATGTAGAGAGTACTAGCAGCCAAACATATGTAGAGAGTACTAGCAGCCAAACATATGTAGAGAGTACTAGCAGCCAAACATATGTAGAGAGTACTAGTAGCCAAACATGTGTAGAGAGTACTAGCAGGCAAACATATGTAGAGAGTACTAGCAGCCAAACATATGTAGAGAGTACTAGCAGCCAAACATATGTAGAGAGTACTAGCAGCCAAACATATGTAGAGAGTACTAGCAGCCAAACCTATGTAGAGAGTACTAGCAGCCAAACATATGTAGAGAGTACTAGCAGGCAAACATATGTAGAGAGTACTAGCAGCCAAACATATGTAGAGAGTACTAGCAGCCAAACATATGTAGAGAGTACTAGCAGCCAAACATATGTAGGGAGTACTAGCGTACTTCCTGAGGCTTGCATGTGTATTCGTACACAGACTTGTACATCACATGTGTGTAACCATCATTGATGCAGGCCTTTCCGACTTCTCAACTCGGACTCGGTGATGCCCACGTGGACGAAAGTGACTGAGTTGTGTGCAGGGATGGTCTACCAGCAAGGCAACATATGGGACCTCGTGGACATGATGCAGTGGCAGAGAAAAGGAGTGCTTTATTTTGGAGATCATGTCTTTAGCGATCTGGCAGTAAGTGAGAGTGCATTTTAGCATGGGGCTGTACTCATTGTGCACTTCTTCTGTGCTTGTTGACGTGGGCTCTTCTAGGAGCCCATCTTGCAGCATGGCTGGAGAACGGGAGCCATTATCCCCGAGCTGGAGAATGAGATCACTTGTGCCAACTCCAGCCAGTTCAAGTCGGAGTTATCACGCATGCTGGCACTGGAGAGTCTTCTCAAGAGAAAAGTGGGTCAAGTACCCCATGCCCACGTCTGTGCATGGAATATTAGATCTGCTGTTGTGGATTTTTGCTCATTAATAAATTGCAGGGGGTTGCCTGGGGTAGGTGGAGGGGGGGGGGGGGGGGGGGGCAGTATGTTCCCCCCTACACTCAAACACATTAAAAAATATATATACTTTTTTTTTATTCTACGAAATTCTACGAAGTTGCATAAGAATGTGAGCGACAATAATGCCCTTGGATAAAACCATGAGTAGGAAAATGGTTCATCATCACTCTCTCTCTCTCTCTCCATTGGGCTGTCTCATCAGCGATAGTTGCCACTGTACTGGGTGGCTCCTGCCTGCCTGGGCAGAAGAATTGGTGATCTGTTGTGAACTACTGTTTCATTAGCTGCTTCCAGATTTGTAGTGGGAATAATCACACACAGTCAGAGCTTTGCTGGCCTAGTATTGTATGAGGCAGGTACATCATGTCCACCTCAAGGCACTTACTGTGGAGGGTCAAGAGGGTTTTAATGCTCTCTCTCCTCAGTAGATGCTGCCACCAGAGACAGTCCTTGCTAGGCAGAGTTTAGGCTACCTTTAAGTCAAATAGATGTTAAACTATTTTATCTTAACTTAACAGTGCAAGTTAGGAAAATCTGGCTCTTACCAGTCAGGAGCTCCTGGGAGGACAGTTGCATTTTTAATTTTTGTTGTTTTTACTTATGGTTACAACTTTAGAGCTCCGTAGATTCTGCAAACTTCATGGTATGGACTTGATATATAGCTCAAAAGATAGGTCTCTCTGTGTGCTCTCTTTTTATACTAAAATATGTTCCATAGGTATAACTATAGGCAAGTTACTAGACCTAAAGTGGAGGGCCTCAAAACCTGAATGCATAAAACCTCCACATAAATAACTACAGATTGCTAAGTGCTAAAGATTTGAAATTGGTACCAGTGGCTAGAGGAAGCCCTAGTAATGACTGTTTTCATTAGGTGTTAAAATGTAAGTACGTGGTCACTGCACAAGTCAAGTGTCAGTGTAGGTGCCTCAGTGCACTAATAAATTATGGTTAAATTACAATAACATGCAATTAAACCATGAACATCTAGTGTATGTTCTTTGCAGTCTGCCTACATAACTTGCAAAGTTCTATCTGTAATTACACAATGAATGATCAAACTAAACATGTTGACATTGTCAAAAAATGGGGTGGCTTAGCCCCCCCAGTATAAAAATTGGGGGGGCCAGAGCCCCCCTGCCCCCATGTTTTCTCCGCCACTGTATAAGTGCCTCCCACTGTTGCTGTCATTACCCCCATCCTGTGCATGCACAAGTGGGACTATAAGTGCCTCCACTGTTGCTGTCATTGCCCCCATCCTGTGCATGCACAAGTGGGACTATAAGTGCCTCCACTGTTGCTGTCATTGCCCCCATCCTGTGCATGCACAAGTGGGACTATAAGTGCCTCCACTGTTGCTGTCATTGCCCCCATCCTGTGCACACACAAGTGGGACTATAAGTGCCTCCACTGTTGCTGTCATTACCCCCATCCTGTGCATGCACAAGTGGGACTATAAGTGCCTCCACTGTTGCTGTCATTGCCCCCATCCTGTGCATGCACAAGTGGGACTATAAGTGCCTCCACTGTTGCTGTCATTACCCTCATCCTGTGCATGCACAAGTGGGACTATAAGTGCCTCCACTGTTGCTGTCATTACCCTCATCCTGTGCATGCACAAGTGGGACTATAAGTGCCTCCACTGTTGCTGTCATTGCCCCCATCCTGTGCATGCACAAGTGGGACTATAAGTGCCTCCACTGTTGCTGTCATTACCCCCATCCTGTGCATGCACAAGTGGGACTATAAGTGCCTCCACTGTTGCTGTCATTGCCCCCATCCTGTGCATGCACAAGTGGGACTATAAGTGCCTCCACTGTTGCTGTCATTGCCCCCATCCTGTGCATGCACAAGTGGGACTATAAGTGCCTCCACTGTTGCTGTCATTGCCCCCATCCTGTGCATGCACAAGTGGGACTATAAGTGCCTCCACTGTTGCTGTCATTGCCCCCATCCTGTGCATGCACAAGTGGGACTATAAGTGCCTCCACTGTTGCTGTCATTGCCCCCATCCTGTGCATGCACAAGTGGGACTATAAGTGCCTCCACTGTTGCTGTCATTGCCCCCATCCTGTGCATGCACAAGTGGGACTATAAGTGCCTCCACTGTTGCTGTCATTGCCCCCATCCTGTGCATGCACAAGTGGGACTATAAGTGCCTCCACTGTTGCTGTCATTGCCCCCATCCTGTGCATGCACAAGTGGGACTATAAGTGCCTCCACTGTTGCTGTCATTGCCCCCATCCTGTGCATGCACAAGTGGGACTATAAGTGCCTCCACTGTTGCTGTCATTGCCCCATCCTGTGCATGCACAAGTGGGACTATAAGTGCCTCCACTGTTGCTGTCATTGCCCCCATCCTGTGCATGCACAAGTGGGACTATAAGTGCCTCCACTGTTGCTGTCATTGCCCCCATCCTGTGCATGCACAAGTGGGACTATAAGTGCCTCCACTGTTGCTGTCATTACCCTCATCCTGTGCATGCACAAGTGGGACTATAAGTACCTCCACTGTTGCTGTCATTGCCCCCATCCTGTGCATGCACAAGTGGGACTATAAGTGCCTCCACTGTTGCTGTCATTGCCCCCATCCTGCTTGTGTGTTCAGAATATAGCTAGGGTGGACGAAAAGATAGTCGAGCAATGGAAGGCAGAGAGAAAACATGTTAGGTAAGGAGTCATCAATGCCTTATTCGTAAAGGTCGGTTCACAATATGTCGCTTGCTGTGTCACATGATAGCCCACTCCTGATAATTTTCAAAATGTGCCTTAGTAGAGGAGAAACACCAACAGACTGGAAATGGGCAAACATAACCCGAATTTACAAAAGAAAGGAGAAGTGTCAAGCTAAAAACAGCATGAACATGAAGTGACGTCACTTCACTTGAAGAGACTCGATTTATATTCTAGCTTGGGTTGTGATGCATTATTCAACACATGATGGTGTGCTTTATTTGCATTTATTCCAAAAAAAGTTTCACCTTTGAAGTAAGAGATGAATAAGTAAAGGTTGTCACAGAGATTGAAGGATAACTTAATGGTTGAGTTTGTAATTCCGGGTGAAAGTTCAGTAGTTGGAAGAGTGCGATGTATTGTGAACCGGCCCTCAGCAATGTGAGTCTGTCAGGTGGTGTGCTAATTGAAGGTAACTGGTAATACCTCACCATCTTGTGTTTAGGCTCTATTTGAAGGAGTCTCATAACGCACGGTTTGGGAGTGTGTTCAGGACAGAGAAGAGCCCCACATACTTTACACGGCGTCTCGCTTCCTTCTCCAACTTGTACACCTCGTCGCTGGATAACCTCTTGCAATATTCTCTCAATCACACCTTCATCCCCAGGAGAGCTGCTCTGCCACATGAACCAGACCTCAACTTTGACCTCTGAAGTGTCACCTCGATGCTGTGTTCTATCACTACTGCACACTCTCTCTCATGTTGGAAACCCTCAACCCCGCCACCCTCTCTCTTTGTGTGTCAAGTATGTATGCATGGTGGATAACCTCATCCTTCACTGTAGAGGCTCTCTCACATTGCTTTGAATTGTAGCCTGTCATAGTTCTTTGAATTGTTGCCTGTCATAGATAGTTTCTTTCACTATTGTGTATACGAGAAAAATATTTTTAATATATAAACCGACATGGATTAGCCAGCAAGGTTATGTAACACCCATATATAGGAACGTGGCAAGGTTATGTAACACCCATATATAGGATAATTAAATATAAACAGACATGGATTAGTTATGTAACAAGGCTTCCAGTGCTTCTTGATCTTAAAACAGAAATTCCTTGAAACCTCCCTTCATCTCCTCCCTCTGGACAACACCGTGTCTACTTTTGTAAGGGTTAAGGGGGGAATAATGTCAAAAAAATACACCTCGACAATACCAATCATAACTTCCACCCACTACCCTCTATCAACATAATTTTTGTACCAAAATGTAGCTTAGAAGATAAGCTATTTAATGATGTATTTAACTTTTGTCATAGATATTTTTTATGCCAAAGTGTCAGCCAGGAAATCCAATCCACAAATTAAAAATCCATTAATAATGCTAAGTGGCTGCTATGTGGTTTATGGTAAGAGTACATGTAGTAGTTTCACCTAAACTATTTGAATTGGTATGATAATGCAGCGCAGGAGAGTGGGGGAAAATCCCATACAAACCTCATGCAGATATGTGGTCTATACCCAACACATTCTCATAACAGTAAAAATAAAATAATTTAGGTTAAAGAGCACACAATAAGCATTCTGGTGATATATAAATTATGGAGTTTGGGTGAGAAATTAGGGAGAAATTTGTGGAAATATGTGGAAATTCTTCTAATCTAATGTGACGCGATTCTTCTTCACACTTGCTGGGTTTCTAATGAAAATAGTGAGTGCAAAAGCTGTCGTAACTGCATCATAGAATCTTCAAATGTTCTGAAACTTGGAATATGACTTCTATATGAGCAGATACACCATTTAAAATAGTTGTTAAAAAAAAGTGAAATTTAGCATTTTGACATTATTCCCCCTTTAAGGGGAAAGATTACATAGGGGAAAGATTACACTGATTGGAAGCCTGCAGTATAGGGATTAATTCTGTGCAGCTGTATTCATTCGAGCAACTAACTTCTGGAGTTAGTTGGAGAAAACTGGCTGCAAGCTGTAGTGTGCTAATATTTTGGGGAACAATTGTACAGAGAAGAAGGCGAAGGATCCATCATAAACATCTGATGATGTCATGAACAAAAGATAACTATTGTGCACTGATGGAGGATAGGTGTGGAGACTTACAGCGGTTGGCTGTTGGAGCCAAATGCACTGAGGTTTCATTCAGTTGGTCCCAAAGACGTGCTCGGTTTCCTGGGTAAGGTTTCACTCAGATGAGGGTTGTTTTAGAGAGTACACTTCACCAAGCTTACTTGATCCTGTCCCAGCCACTGATTTGTCTGCCATAAGCTACAAAATGATCAAAATTGTAATGATACTGTTGTCAAAATGAGTCCACCAATTTGAAATGCGGGTTATCATTGTAAAGAGTGCTATATATTGACTGGTGTCTGAGACAACGAGCATTAGGCTAGACCCAAAACAAAAGTAAATTATTTTATCAAGAGGGTGAAATGTCCTCAACAAAGTTATTGGTTTTCCCGTGTAGGTAAGGTGTGACTGTTTTTGTAGTCACTTTTTGTCAATAAATATTTTATGATATATTGTGTGGCATAGCGAAAATTAGGAGGAATTGAAGTATGAGAAGGTCCATGCTCTTGTTATATTTGGCCGCCAACACAGAAGATCATGTTCTGGTGGAGGGCCAGTGATGCGTGGAACAAGAGTTTGCAGGAATGTTTTACTGTCAGGTCCCCTCTCTCCATTCCCATTACTTAAGGATCTGGAGCCAGAGTAAGAGTGCTCGGAGCTGGAGATGAAGCAGCAATCATCGCCCCGATTTGAGAAGGGACTACTGATGACTCCCACAGAGCAATCCCCAGAACTAGCCGCAGACTTTCTTGACTCAAGGTTCCCTGTGGTCTGCTCTCCACCTGGATCCCCTGAGTCAAAGCCGGTGTAATCTGCTGGCTTCAGAGCGTGTTGATGTGTGGTGTTGGACTCGTTATGACTTCTGTAACCTGCAGAATCCATTTCTGATGAACCACTTCTGACTTTCCCACGGTTGATTGATGTGTTTCCTTGCCTGTTGTTTTGTGCCATTTCTCTGCCGTATTCCCCTTCAGATGACTGCTCATGTGACTTCGTGGGTGTTCTGTTCTTGCCCTCGCTGTTCAAGTCTTCTCTTTCTGAATTCCTGAGATTTGATGTAGCCATCTTCAAATCCTGGAGCACAGCACCTACTCTGCCTCTATCACTTGCCATTTCTATGCCGCACTCGGCTCCACCCCCTCCTATGCCTCTCCCTCCCCCCCAATCTCCAACCCTTTCATCATCATTACTAATTGTTACATCATCATTCTCACCATGGCCACTCCCTCCTCCACCACTCCACTGTGCAGAGGAGCCTTCACTGATGCTCTTGTGCAGTTGGAAGGTTATCGCTTGTTTCTTCCCGATCTCTTCACTATCACCGACTTTCTTGTACATTTCATGCTCTTCTTTTGGAAGTGTTTGTCTGTGTGAGCAGCTTAGACGGGTGATCCCTTCCTCTCTTTGCTGTTGGTGTGTAAGTCACTGTGGATAGATTTGTTCTGTTTGGGTATCTTTCTATCTCCTTTGGATTTGTTTCCTGGGCACCACAAGCCTTCTTGGATCAGTCTTGTGAGCTCTTCATCGCAGGGGAAGGAGCTGAATTTGTACCAATGATCTCTGCACCTCGGGCAATGGAACTTGGGGATGTTGACTTCTCCAGATATCCAGTCGTGCTTGACTGCCTGCGAGAACATATAACTGTTAAGTTTAGAGTATGATCTAGTTACATACCTTGGTATCTACATCCAGGGTGCTGAAGGAGAGGAGACTTCCCAGCTTCTCAATGCTTTCTTCCTCAAAGTCATCATCAAAAAAGGAGTCTGTAGATTCACTGCTAAGGAGATCTGGCTGATTGCAGCTGGAATTGGGTTGAGGATAGGCCTTGGCCAACCAGCCATGCTTAGAGCTTCAACGAAGGAACACACACCCAGACAGAGGACGGGCTGGCCTAGCAATGTTCTTGACAAAGATAAAACACAAACCCTTTCTAAAAATATTTGGCAAAAAAATATTTACTTGGATATACCTCTGTTCTGCCTTGCTGTATGCCTCTAGCTGGAGGTAACTGTGCTTCAACTTGAGAGACTTTGAGGTAGTTTATGTGCTTGCGGTTTTTTGGTTCCTTGCTGCTGCTGAAGGGTGCTCCATTAATGCTGGAGTTCAACCATCTCTGCTCGGGCAGGGCACTATGAGATCTGGCCTTCCTTGGAAAAAGTGAAAGAGCTTGAGATGCTTTGAGGTAGTTTATATGTTTGCAGTTTTTCGGTTCCTTGCTGCTGCTGAAGGGGGCTCCATCAATGCTGGAGCTCAACCATCTCTGCTCAGGCAGGGCACTATGAGATCTGGCCTTCCTTGGAAAAAGTGAAAGAGCTTGAGATGCTTTGAGGTAGTTTATGTGTTTGCAGTTTTTTGGTTCCTTGCTGCTGCTGAAGGGGGCTCCATCAATGCTGGAGCTCAACCATCTCTGCTCAGGCAGGGCACTATGAGATCTGGCCTTCCTGCTTGGCAAAAGAGAGAATCAACAAAAAATCAGTCACTGTCTCTATGCTACCTGTAATTTCTGCTCCACTCGGTCATTCCAGTGGATCTCTTGAGGTCTTGCACTGTTTACTGCTGCACTTAAAAGGAATGTTGTCTAGCCCGTGCTAATCATATTCACTAGCACATACCTAAAGACATTCACAAGAACAATTACCAAGCAGCGGATCAGAGCAGTAGAGGGCGTGTCCATTATCTACTTCCAAAATATCTTGGCCTGTCCTTTAACCTTTGCAAAATTGTATGGTAATGGTTCTGTCTGGAATGGGACGATTTGCCATGTCAATATTTTTATAGTGTGGCAGGAGAGATGTTTAAATTAAGCATATTCACTGAAAGCTGCTGCATGAGGTAAGAATTCTCTCCATCTTGCCTCGTAGGGGGGAAAATCCCTCTTGTTGAGAAAGGAGTTCACTTACCTTGACAAGCAACCTGATTATTTTGCCAAGCAACCTGATTATGTTGCCAAGCAACCTGATTATGTAACGGAACATGCTTGCACTATCCTCAGTTTTACCTTTTTTAACCGAGAATTGCAAGTAAATGTGTTGAACAGCATTCGTCATTTCAATGTGAGTAACCAGGAGAGCATTGCTGTCACTATAATAATATTACAGATGTCACTGTGTATATATTTTGTGTATATATATATATATATATAATTATAGAAAAGTACTGGGATGGCTAGTCCTACTGCAGTTTCATGCTAATGCAATCATCAGGGACAATCGCATTAGCATGAAACTGCAGTAGGACTAGCCATCCCAGTACTTTTCTATATTTAATAGCTCTGCCTTAATACAGCATTGAGCACTATTTGTAGCCTTCTCAGCAAACTACCTTCTAAGTATATATATAATTATATATATGAATTGATGTCATGTCACTATCAATATTGATATCATTGTATGTTGATGTCACCATGTGTATTATGCATATATTGATGTCACTGCATATATATATATCAGATGTCTTATATATTATGATTGCATATAATTATTATGATTGTATATATAATATTATGAATGTCACTATGCATATATTTTTATAAGATGGATCAAAGGTCAGAGGTTGTAGAGAAACAATCGGGATACTTGATGTTTCAAGTAAAAGTGTGCATTATTTCAAGTAAAACAGGGAGTAAATTTCCCTTCATTAGATATCTGTACCTGTCAGCTGACATCAGATACTTGAAGGTTTCTCTTGCAGTCAGCTTTTTGTTTCAGTGTTACTAAATGAGCTGATAGAAAGAGAAGCCACAAGTGCAGTGCATGGAGGTGGTGGATGGCTCTTTCCTTCTGTTTTGAAATCTGATGTCCCAATTATCAAATCTAGAACATTTCTCAGGAGTATCTACCTCACCATATTAACCTCACCATATTAGGCAATAGCCAGTCAGATTAGCTGTTTGGCCAGTTGCAGATTCATACTATTTTTGGTTAGAAATCTTTAGCTTCAAGCACTTGGAAAACCTTGGATTTGGGAGGCGCAATTTGATTCTGTTAATAAATAAAAAAATAAAAAAATTTATATCTCGGACTTGGAGCTCTTGTGGTGAACAATGTGTGGGGGAAATTTAGATGTATATACAAGACAAAAAAGTTTTAACAAATATATTATATATATAATATACACACAAAATATAATACCAAAAATATATATATATATATATACAAAATGTAGGTACCTTATATACATAATATATTTATAAATATATAAATAATAATATATATGTACAAAAGAAAATGAAACAAGAATTTACCAATGCAAACATTAAAAAAGCACTATCATTTATATACATATAGCTATGGGTGGGCGGGTGGGAATGCGCCAAAAAAATGAGTCAAAAAATAAGTCCTCATCCTTCCGGGCTGAGATGGTAAGCTTGGGTCTGACTCGAGTATATACAAGCTATATATGTTGGTCTTGTTATATAAAGGATCCTGTAAATGTTTGTGTAAATTCTTGTTATAGGTTTTAAAAAATTTCTTAATTCTTATAATTGTTTTTATAGTCGAGCAGCCACCTACAAGAAGGTACTTTAAGTTTTCTCTTAATTCAGCTTTTTTGTATATATGTTTGAAATATTTTTACCCAGTCTATGTCAGAAGAAGAACCAGAGCCTTATGACAGAGCCAGAAGAGTGAGAATTTGGAGACTGACAGTTTAAAAGAAGTACTGTGGACTATCTTTGCCGAGTATTTTCTAACAATGGCTAGCCAATACCGTTCATCTGCTCAGCTTCAAGGAGGTCACCAGGGGGAGGAAGGGAAAGAAGACAAGGAAACTGACAAGAATAAAAAGGAGCCCCCCCCCCTTCTTTCCTCCCCCCTTTAATCATGCTGACCTAAGTGAAGATATCAGATGTGTGTGGAAAACTTGATGTCGAGGTTGTTTTTAAATCTGGCTTGACATTAAGATCTCAGCTTAACAGAGTCGTGTCAAGGATAAATTGAGTGTGTGTATATAGGATACTCTGCAGCTATAGTCATGAGGTTAGAGTCCTAAATCAAGAAGTATATAATTATATAGAAGTTTGCAGAAGGGGAGAACTTAAGAAGTCTGCTATATATCCTAGAGCATGTGTAGCAATGAACAACACCCAATCTTGTGGGAAAGGACCTCTGTGAGAGCCAGCAAATGAAGGGAGTTGTTCATTAGGAAGTGCTGCATGTCCGTGTTACACCTAGGGATGTTCATGAAGGAAGCGCTGCATACATGTTACACCTAGGGATGTTCATGAAGGAAGAGCTGCATACATGCTACACCTAGGGATGTTCACGAAGGAAGCGCTGCATGCATGCTACACCTAGGGATGTTCACGAAGGAAGTGCTGCATACATGCTACACCTAGGGATGTTCATGAAGGAAGCGCTGTATGTCCATGTTACACCTAGGGATCAGCCTTATAGAGATGCAGGGCTGAAGCTTACCTGATTGCTGGGACTCTATGCAATGAAGTCATGCCCATCTTTGTCTGTCAGATGTATTGCTATAATGCCGGCAAGTGTGGATGCTGCATAGTTTCGATTTTCCCTGATGAAGATCCAGTATTTTGGGGGGAAATATTTAATGTCAATTGTACAAGATTATTTACCACTGCACACTTCTAAACTAATGGAAACTTTCCAGCTTAAAATATGACGACTGAAGCAATCAATAATTGCTACCAGACATACACAACCTTGAGCTATTCTAATATAAGTGATATCTATACTTTTACCTTGGTAACTACAATCTCCTTTAGAAGATAAGGATATATCTTATGTGCTTGATTACATTTACTTAAATTCATTTCAGGATACACAGCTCCAATTCTTTATATAATATACATGCACTTTCCCTGGTTTTGTTGAAGATCTATGCTGTTAGCCTTAAGCATGTTTATGACTTTGATGACCTTTTACTGATTTTCAGATGTTGACATTAGAGTCTTCTGGTAATAAAATTAACCTGGTAATGGACGTATTGCACTAAGTCATGTGTGGGGGAAGTAGATAGATACATAAATAGATACTAGATACATAAATAGATACTAGATACATAAATAGATAGATAGGTACATAAATAGATACATAGGTACACATACATAGATGAATATAGATACATAAATATAGATACATAGATGCATAAATAGATACTATATAGATGCATAAATAGATATATACATAGATGCATAAATATGCATAAATAGATACATAAATAGATACATAGATACATACATAGATGCATAAATAGATACATACATGTAGATGCATAAATAGATACATACATGTAGATGCATAAATAGATATATAGATGCATAAATAGATACATAGATAGATACATAAATAGATACATAGATGTATAAATAGATGCATAAATAGCTACATAGATAGGTACATAAATAGATACATAGATAGATACATAAATAGATACATAGATGCATAAATAGATACATAGATAGATACATAAATATACATAAATAGATACATAGATAGATACATAAATAGATACATAAATAGATACATAGATGTATAAATAGATACATAGATGCATAAATAGATACATAGATAGATACATAAATAGATACATAGATAGATACAAAAATAGATACATAGATGCATAAATATATACATAGATGCATAAATAGATACATAGATAGATACATAAATATATACATAGATGCATAAATAGATAGATATACATAGATGCATAAATAGATACACAAATAGATAGATATTAATTATACATGATGCATGCATAGATGAAATAGACACATCAGAAATAGATGATACATAATGGTGTCAACCATGGCAGAGACGACTGTTCTCTTGGGTCTAACAGACCCAGAGAGATCTGAGTGTTGCAGAGGGCAGAGAGGTAGGCCTGAATGAGTGTAGGCCATCAGCTCTGAGTCTTGTCAGGAAAGCAGGAGGCCATGAGTGCTGCAATCATGGAGTACCACTCTAGCCATTGAGAAGTATCCATGATGGGAAGGTGGGACGGTGCAGCCTGGAATCTAAGGGAGGTCATCGTCAAGAGTGAGCTCGGACATCTCTACAAAGTCAAACTCCAAAAATCTCTTAGCCACCCTCGCTGGAATAGCTACCTCTGAGTTAAAGAGACATGGGCACAGTGTTGGTCATGCGACCAGACTTGACCAGGCTGGCGGTGTGTCTGGAAAATGCCTGCAGAGGGGATAAGTGAGTGGTAACCGCACTGCAGTGGGACTATAAGTGCCTCCACTCTTGCTGTGATTACCCCCATCCTGTGCATGCACAAGTGGGACTATAAGTGCCTCCACTGTTGCTGTCATTACCCCCATCCTGCGCATGCACAAGTGGGACTATAAGTGCCTCCACTGTTGCTGTCATTACCCCCATCCTGTGCATGCACAAGTGGGACTATAAGTGCCTCCACTGTTGCTGTCATTACCCCCATCCTGTGCATGCACAAGTGGGACTATAAGTGCCTCCACTGTTGCTGTCATTACCCCCATCCTGTGCATGCACAAGTGGGACTATAAGTGCCTCCACTGTTGCTGTCATTACCCCCATCCTGTGCATGCACAAGTGGGACTATAAGTGCCTCCACTGTTGCTGTCATTGCCCCCATCCTGTGCATGCACAAGTGGAACTATAAGTGCCTCCACTGTTGCTGTCATTGCCCCCATCCTGCGCATGCACAAGTGGGACTATAAGTGCCTCCACTGTTGCTGTCATTACCCCCATCCTGCGCATGCACAAGTGGGACTATAAGTGCCTCCACTGTTGCTGTCATTACCCCCATCCTGTGCATGCACAAGTGGGACTATAAGTGCCTCCACTGTTGCTGTCATTACCCCCATCCTGTGCATGCACAAGTGGGACTATAAGTGCCTCCACTGTTGCTGTCATTACCCCCATCCTGTGCATGCACAAGTGGGACTATAAGTGCCTCCACTGTTGCTGTCATTGCCCCCATCCTGTGCATGCACAAGTGGGACTATAAGTGCCTCCACTGTTGCTGTCATTGCCCCCATCCTGTGCATGCACAAGTGGGACTATAAGTGCCTCCACTGTTGCTGTCATTACCCCCATCCTGTGCATGCACAAGTGGGACTATAAGTGCCTCCACTGTTGCTGTCATTACCCCCATCCTGTGCATGCACAAGTGGGACTATAAGTGCCTCCACTGTTGCTGTCATTGCCCCCATCCTGTGCATGCACAAGTGGAACTATAAGTGCCTCCACTGTTGCTGTCATTGCCCCCATCCTGCGCATGCACAAGTGGGACTATAAGTGCCTCCACTGTTGCTGTCATTACCCCCATCCTGCGCATGCACAAGTGGGACTATAAGTGCCTCCACTGTTGCTGTCATTACCCCCATCCTGTGCATGCACAAGTGGGACTATAAGTGCCTCCACTGTTGCTGTCTTACCCCCATCCTGTGCATGCACAAGTGGGACTATAAGTGCCTCCACTGTTGCTGTCATTACCCCCATCCTGTGCATGCACAAGTGGGACTATAAGTGCCTCCACTGTTGCTGGCATTACCCCCATCCTGTGCACGCACAAGTGGGACTATAAGTGCCTCCACTGTTGCTGGCATTACCCCCATCCTGTGCATGCACAAGTGGGACTATAAGTGCCTCCACTGTTGCTGTCATTACCCCCATCCTGTGCATGCACCAGTGGGACTATAAGTGCCTCCACTGTTGCTGTCATTACCCCCATCCTGTGCATGCACAAGTGGGACTATAAGTGCCTCCACTGTTGCTGTCATTGCCCCCATCCTGCTTGTGTGTTCAGAATATAGCTAGGGTGGACGAAAAGATAGTCGAGCAATGGAAGGCAGAGAGAAAACATGTTAGGTAAGGAGTCATCAATGCCTTATTCATTATTCGTAAAGGTCGGTTCACAATATGTCGCTTGCTGTGTCACATGATAGCCCACTCCTGATAATTTTCAAAATGTGCCTTAGTAGAGGAGAAACACCAACAGACTGGAAATGGGCAAACATAACCCGAATTTACAAAAGAAAGGAGAAGTGTCAAGCTAAAAACAGCATGAACATGAAGTGACGTCGCTTCACTTGAAGAGACTCGATTTATATTCTAGCTTGGGTTGTGATGCATTATTCAACCCATGATGGTGTGCTTTATTTGCATTTATTCCAAAAAAAAAGTTTCACCTTTGAAGTAAGAGATGAATAAGTAAAGTTTGTCACAGAGATTGAAGGATAACTTAATGGTTGAGTTTGTAATTCCGGGTGAAAGTTCAGTAGTTGGAAGAGTGCGATGTATTGTGAACCGGCCCTCAGCAATGGGAGTCTGTCAGGTGGTGTGCTAATTGAAGGTAACTGGTAATACCTCACCATCTTGTGTTTAGACTCTATTTGAAGGAGTCTCATAACGCACGGTTTGGGAGTGTGTTCAGGACAGAGAAGAGCCCCACATACTTTACACGGCGTCTCGCTTCCTTCTCCAACTTGTACACCTCGTCGCTGGACAACCTCTTGCAATATTCTCTCAATCACACCTTCATCCCCAGGAGAGCTGCTCTGCCACATGAACCAGACCTCAACTTTGACCTCTGAAGTGTCACCTCGATGCTGTGTTCTATCACTACTGCACACCTCTCTCTCTCATGTTGGAAAACCTCAACCCCACCCCCCTCTCTCTTTGTGTGTCAAGTATGCATGGTGGATAACCTCGTCCTTCACTGTAGAGGCTCTCTCACATTGCTTTGAATTGTAGCCTGTCATAGTTCTTTGAATTGTAGCCTGTCATAGATAGTTTCTTTCACTATTGTGTATACGAGAAAAATATTTTTTTATATATAAACCGACATGGATTAGCCAGCAAGGTTATGTAACACCCATATATAGGATCATCCATATATAGGATAACAGCAAGGTTATGTAACATCCATATATAGGATAATTATATATAAACAGACCAGCAAGGTTATGTAACATCCATAAATAGGATAATTATATATAAACAGACATCCATATACAGGAATGACGCTACTGCATGTAGTGAACTTTCTGCCCTCTAATGATGTGCTAATTTCTGTCAAACGGGTTAAGCAAGGCTTCCAGTGCTTCTTGATCTTAAAACAGAAATTCCTTGAAACCTCCCTTCCTCTCCTCCCTCTGGACAACACCGTGTCTACTTTTGTAAGGGTTAAGGGGGAAAATTACACTGATTGGAAGCCTGCAGGGTAGTGACATTAATTCTGTAGCTGTATTTATTCGAGCAACTAACTTCTGGAGTTAGTTGGACTGCAAGCTGTACTGCAAGCTGTAGTGTGCTAATATTTTGGGAAACAATTGTACAGAGAAGAAGGCGAAGGATCCATCATAAACATCTGATGATGTCATGAACAAAAGATAACTATTGTGCACTGAAGATAGGTATGGAGACAGGTATGGAGACTTGCAGCGGTCGGCTGTTGGAGCCAAATGCACGAGGGTTCATTCAGTTGGTCCCAAAGACGTGCTCGGTTTCCCGGGTAAGGTTTCACTCAGATGAGGGTTGTTTTAGAGAGTACACTTCATCAAGCTTACTTGGTCCTGTCCCAGCCACTGATCTGTCTGCCATAAGCTACAAAATGATCAAAATTGTAATGATACTGTTGTCAAAATGAGTTGTGTCAGAGTCCACCAATTTGAAATGCGGGTTATCATTGTACAGTGCTATCTATTGACTGGTGTCTGAGACGACGAGCATTAGGCTAGACCCAAAACAAAAGTTTATCAAGGGGGGAAGTGCCCTCAACAAAGTTATTGTCAGCCTTTCATACAACAAAAGTTACACGGGTGTAGATGGTGGGTTTGGAATACATATATACAAGGGTGTAGGTAAGGGGGACTGTTTTTTGTGGTCACTTTCTGTCAAAAATTATTTCATGATATATTGTGTGGCATAGCGAGAATTAGGAGGAATTGAAGTATGAGAAGGTCCATGCTCTTGTTATATTTGGCTGCCAACACTGAAGATCATGTTCTGGTGGAGGGCCAGTGATGCGTGGAACAAGAGTTTGCAGGAATGTTTTACTATCAGCATTCAGAGTTCCCCTCTCTCCATTCCCATCACTTAAGGATCTGGAGCCAGAGTAAGAGTGCTCGGAGCTGGAGATGAAGCAGCAATCATCGGAGAAGGGACTACTGATGACTCCCACAGAGCCATCCCCAGAACTAGCCGCAGACTTTCTTGACTCAAGGTTCCCTGTGGTCTGCTCTCCACCTGGATCCCCGGAGTCAAAGCCGCTGTAATATGTTGGCTTTGGAGCGTGTTGATGTATGTTGGACTCGTTATGACTTCTGTAACCTGCAGAATCCATTTCTGATGAACCACTTCTGACTTTCCCACGGTTGATTGATGTGTTCCCTCGCCTGTTGTTTTGTGCCATTTCTCTGCCGTATTCCCCTTCAGATGACTGCTCGTGTGACTGCGCGGGTGTTCTGTTCTTGCCCTCGCTGTTCAAGTCTTCTCTTTCTGAATTCCTGAGATTTGATGTAGCCATCTTCAAATCCTGGAGCACAGCACCTACTCTGCCTCTATCACTTGCCATTTCTATGCCGCACTCGGCTCCACCCCCTCCTATGCCTCTCCCTCCCCCCCAATCTCCGACCCTTTCATCATCACTACTAATTGTTACATCATCATTCTCACCATGGCCACTCCCTCCTCCACCACTCCACTGTGCAGAGGAGCCTTCACTGATGCTCTTGTGCAGTTGGAAGGTTATCGCTTGTTTCTTCCCGATCTCTTCACTATCACCGACTTTCTTGTACATTTCATGCTCTTCTTTTGGAAGTGTCTGTCTGTGTGAGCTGCTTAGACAGGCTGATCCCTTCCTCTCTTTGCTGTTGGTGTGTAAGTCACTGTGGATAGATTTGTTCTGTTTGGGTATCTTTCTATCTCCTTTGGATTTGTTTCCTGGGCACCACAAGCCTTCTTTGATCAGTCTTGTGAGCTCTTCATCGCAGGGGAAGGAGCTGAATTTGTACCAATGATCTCTGCACCTCGGGCAATGGAACTTGGGGATGTTGACTTCTCCAGATATCCAGTCGTGCTTGACTGCCTGCGAGAACACATAACTGTTAAGTTTAAAGTATGATCTAGTGACATACCTTGGTATCTACACCCAGGGTGCTGAAGGAGAGGAGACTTCCCAACTTCTCAATGCTTTCTTCCTCAAAGTCATCATCAAAAAAGGAGTCTGTAGATTCACTGCTAAGGAGATCTGGCTGATTGCAGCTGGAATTGGGTTGAGGGTAGGCCTTGGCCACCCAGCCATGCTTAGAGCTTCGACGAAGGAACACACACCCAGACAGAGGACGGGCTGGCCTAGCAATGTTCTTGACAAAGATAAAACACAAACCCTTTCTAAAAATATTTGGCAAAAAAATATTTACTTGGATACCTCTGTTCTGCCTTGCTGTATGCCTCTAGCTGGAGGTAACTGTGCTTCAACTTGAGAGACTTTGAGGTAGTTTATGTGCTTGCGGTTTTTTGGTTCCTTGCTGCTGCTGAAGGGTGCTCCATTAATGCTGGAGTTCAACCATCTCTGCTCGGGCAGGGCACTATGAGATCTGGCCTTCCTTGGAAAAAGTGAAAGAGCTTGAGATGCTTTGAGGTAGTTTATGTGTTTGCAGTTTTTCGGTTCCTTGCTGCTGCTGAAGGGGGCTCCATCAATGCTGGAGCTCAACCATCTCTGCTCAGGCAGGGCACTATGAGATCTGGCCTTCCTTGGAAAAAGTGAAAGAGCTTGAGATGCTTTGAGGTAGTTTATGTGTTTGCAGTTTTTCGGTTCCTTGCTGCTGCTGAAGGGGGCTCCATCAATGCTGGATCTCAACCACCTCTGCTCAGGCAGGGCACTATGAGATCTGGCCTTCCTTGGAAAAAGTGAAAGAGCTTGAGATGCTTTGAGGTAGTTTATGTGTTTGCAGTTTTTCGGTTCCTTGCTGCTGCTGAAGGGGGCTCCATCAATGTTGGAGCTCAACCATCTCTGCTCAGGCAGGGCACTATGAGATCTGGCCTTCCTGCTTGGCAAAAGAGAGAATCAACAAAAAATCAGTCACTGTCTCTATGCTACCTGTAATTTCTGCTCCACTCGGTCATTCCAGTGGATCTCTTGAGGTCTTGCACTGTTTACTGCTGCACTTAAAAGGAATGTTGTCTAGCCCGTGCTAATCATATTCACTAGCACATACCTAAAGACATTACCAAGCAGCGGATCAGAGCAGTAGAGGGCGTGTCCATTATCTACTTCCAAAATATCTTGGCCTGTCCTTTAACCTTTGCAAAATTGTATGGTAATGGTTCTGTCTGGAATGGGACGATTTGCCATGTCAATATTTTTATAGTGTGGCAGGAGAGATGTTTAAATTAAGCATATTCACTGAATGCTGCTGCATGAAGTAAGAATTCTCTCCATCTTGCCTTGTAGGGGGGAAAATCCCTCTTGTTGAGAAAGGAGTTCACTTACCTTGACAAGCAACCTGATTATGTAACAGAACATGCTTGCACTATCCTCAGTTTTACCTTTTTTAACCGAGAATTGCAAGTAAATGTGTTGAACAGCATTCGTCATTTCAATGTGAGTAACCAGGAGAGCATTGCTGTCACTATAATAATATTACAGATGTCACTGTGTATATATTTTGTGTATATATATATATATATATATATATATATATATATATAATTATATATATGAATTGATGTCATGTCACTATCAATATTGATATCATTGTATGTTGATGTCACTATGTGTATTATGCATATATTGATGTCACTGCATATATATATATCAGATGTCTTATATATTATGATTGCATATAATTATTATGATTGTATATATAATATTATAAATGTCACTATGCATATATTTTTACAAGATGGATCAAAGGTCAGAGGTTGTAGAGAAACAATCGGGATCCTTGATGTTTCAAGTAAAAGTGTGCATTATTTCAAGTAAAACAGGGAGTAAATTTCCCTTCATTAGATGTCTGTACCTGTCAGCGACATCAGATACTTGAAGGTTTCTATTGCAGTCAGCTTTTTGTTTCAGTGTTACTAAATGAGCTGATAGAAAGAGAAGCCACAAGTGCAGTGCATGGAGGTGGTGGATGGCTCTTCCCTTCTGTTTTGAAATCTGATGTCCCAATTATCAAATCTAGAACATTTCTCAGGAGTATCTACCTCACCATATTAACCTCACCATATTAGGCAATAGCCAGTCTTTGGCCAGTTGCAGATTCATACTATTTTTAGTTAGAAATCTTTTGCTTTAAGCACTTGGAAAACCTTGGATTTGGGAGGAACAATTTGATTCTGTTAATAAAATAAAATATATATATTTTTTATATCTCGGACTTGGAGCTCTTGTGGTGAACAATGTGTGGGGGAAATTTAGATGTATATAATATATACAAGACAAAAAAGTTTTAACAAATATATTATATATATAATATACACACAAAATATAATACCAAAAATATATATATATATATATACAAAATGTAGGTACCTTATATACATATATTTATAAATATATAAATAATATATATATTATATATGTACAAAAGAAAATGAAACAAGAATTTACCAATGCAAACATTAAAAAAGCACTATCATTTATATACATATAGCTATCTATGGGTGGGCGGGTGGGAATGCGCCAAAAAAAAAGAGTCAAAAAATAAGTCCTCATCCTTCCGGGCTGAGATGGTAAGCTTGGGTCTGACTCGGGTATATACAAGCAGATAAAGGTGTTTGTGTCTACATTGTAAATTCTTGTTATAGGTTTTAAAAAATGTCTTAATTCTTATAGTTGTTTTTATAGTCGAGCAGCCACCTACAAAGGAACTTTAAGTTTTCTCTTAAATCAGCTTTTTTGTATATATGTTTGAAGCATTTTGACCCAGTCTATGTCAGAAGAAGAACCAGAGCAGAGCCAGAAGAGTGAGAATTTGGAGACTGACAGTTTAAAAGAAGTACTGTGGACTATCTTTGCCGAGTAGTTTCTAACAATGGCTAGCCAATACCGTTCATCTGCTCAGCTTCAAGGAGGTCA
Source organism: Cladorhizidae sp. MBARI D1340-BT2 (assembly GCA_028752905.1). NCBI lineage: Eukaryota > Metazoa > Porifera > Demospongiae > Poecilosclerida > Cladorhizidae > Cladorhizidae sp. MBARI D1340-BT2. The sequence continues at coordinate 49,399,322 of JAQNBH010000006.1, forward strand.
CCAGGGGGAGGAAGGGAAAGAAGACAAGGAAACTGACAAGAATAGAAAGGAGCCCCTTCCTTCCTCCCCCCCTTTAATCATGCTGACCTAAGTGAAGATATCAGATGTGTGTGGAAAACTTGATGTCGGGGTTGTTTTTAAATCTGCTTGACATTATGATCTCAGCTTATAACAGAGTCGTGTCAAGGATAAATTGAGTGTGTGTATATGGGATACTCTGCAGCTATAGTCATGAGGTTAGAGTCCCAAATTAAGAAGTATAAAGAAGTTTGCAGAAGGGGAGAACTTAAGAAGTCTGCTATATATCCTAGAGCATGTGTAGCAGCGAACAACACCCAATCTTGTGGGAAAGGACCTCTGTGAGAGCCAGCAAATGAAGGGAGTTGTTCATTAGGAAGCGCTGCATGTCCGTGTTACATCTAGGGATGTTCATGAAGGAAGCGCTGCATACATGTTACACCTAGGGATGTTCATGAAGGAAGAGCTGCATACATGCTACACCTAGGGATGTTCATGAAGGAAGCGCTGCATACATGTTACACCTAGGGATGTTCATGAAGGAAGCGCCGCATACATGTTACACCTAGGGATGTTCATGAAGGAAGCGCTGCATACATGCTACACCTAGGGATGTTCACGAAGGAAGCGCTGCATACATGCTACACCTAGGGATGTTCATGAAGGAAGTGCTGCATACATGCTCACCTAGGGATGTTCACAAAGGAAGTGCTGCATACATGGGATGTTCACGAAGGAAGCGCTGCATACATGCTACACCTAGGGATGTTCATGAAGGAAGTGCTGCATACATGCTACACCTAGGGATGTTCACGAAGGAAGCGCTGCATACATGCTACACCTAGGGATGTTCATGAAGGAAGTGCTGCATACAAGGGATGTTCACGAAGGAAGCTCTGTGCATGTCCATGTTACACCTAGGGATGTTCATGAAGGAAGCGCTGCATACATGCTACACCTAGGGATGTTCATGAAGGAAGTGCTGTATGTACATGTTACACCTAGGGATCAGCCTTATAGAGATGAAGGGATGAAGCTTACCTGATTGCTGGGTCTCTATGCAATGAAGTCATGCCCATCTTTGTCTGTCAGATGTTTTGCTATGCACACACACCGCCGGCAAATGTGGATGCTGCATAGTTTCGATTTTTCCTGGTGAAGATCCAGTATTTTTTGAAACGGCAAAAAAAGAAACTGATTTATTTAATGTCAATTGTGCAAGATTATTTACCACTGAATTATACACACACTTCTAAACTAATGGAAACTTTCCAGCTTAAAATATGACGACTGAAGCAATCAATAATTGCTACCAGACATACACAACCTCGAGCTATTAGAATATAAGTGATATCTATACTCCATACCTGATTTACCTTGGTAACTACAATCTCCTTTAGAAGATAAGGATATATCTTATGTGCTTGATTACATTTACTTAAATTCATTTCAGGATACACAGCTTCAATTCTCTATATAATATACATGCACTTCCCTGGTTTTGTTGCCTTAAGCATGTTTATGACTTTGATGACCTTTTACTGATTTTCAGATGTTGACATTAGAGTCTTCTGGTAATAAAATTAACCTGGTAATGGACGTATTGCACTAAGTCATGTGTGGGGGGAAGTAGATAGATACATAATACATAAATAGATACATAGGTACATAAATAGATACATAATAGATACATACATAGATGAATATAGAGATACATAAATAGATACATAGATGCATTGTTTTAATGTTTGTTTGTTATTCTGTTTATTGGACATTGTATTTAATATTGTATTATTTCTCACCATAATTATATATATATGAAATTATAATAATAAAAAATAAATTTTAAAAAAATTTAAAAAGATGCATAAATAGATACATGTATAGATGCATAAATAGATACATAAATAGATACATAGATGCATAAATAGATACATAGATAGATACATAAATAGATACATAGATGCATAAATAGATACACAAATAGATAGATATATACATGCTGCATGCATAGATGAGATAGACACATCAGAAATAGATGATACATAATGGTTTCAACCATGGCAGAGACGACTGTTCTCTTGGGTCTAACAGACCCAGAGAGATCTGAGTGTTGCAGAGGGCAGAGAGGTAGGCCTGAATGAGTGTAGGCCATCAGCTCTGAGTCTTGTCACGAAAGCAGGAGGCCATGAGTGCTGCAATCATGGAGTACCACTCTAGCCATTGAGAAGTATCCATGATGGGAAGGCGGGACGGTGCCGGAGAGCAGCCTGGAATCTGAGGGAGGTCATCATCAAGAGTGAGCTCGGACATCTCTACAAAGTCAAACTCCAAAATTCTCTTAGCCACCCTCGCTGGAATGGCTGCCTCCGAGTTAAAGAGACATGGGCACAGTGTTGGTCATGCGACCAGACTTGACCAGGCTGGCAGTGTGTCTGGGAAATGCCTGCAGAGGGGATAAGTGAGTGGTAACTGTACCGCAGATTTAAGGAGCTGATACCCATGCTTGTTGGAATCGTGCCTGCAGTGAGTGCGGCTTAAATGCCTTATATTGAGAAGCAGATGGCCAGGAACAATGAGACACATACCTGCAATACGTAGTTAGCTATAGTAGGAATCAAATTGTTCTTATGAAAACAGTAAGCACACAATTCTCAGAAGGGTGCTCTGAACTCAGATGTTGACCACAATCATGCTACTGAATATGGGCATACTGGGAAGGTGATAAAATAACATTCCAATAGGTATCACATTGGTTCATTACTTTCCCCTCCATCCGCCATTGTTATTGTGTCCACACAGAGTCATGAGGTTACATAGGAGCCATAACAATCTGGTGGGCGATGGCTACGTCTTGGATATCTTGATGATCACAATTTGACTGGGTTGTCACTTATGTAGACATATCCCGCTAACTCATCCAGTGGAGCCGCAATGTCTAATCCTTAAGCTGTCACTGATGTTTTATTTGGCTTCTCATAGCATATTTTTGGGCAGTCACTATGTACAATCATGATCTTTGTACCTCCAATTACTGAATATGATAGTTAACATGTTCTACCAGTTTTAACAGCTGCTGGGATAAACATTTTCACCAACATAAAATTCTTTTCAGGTACGTTCCTTCCTGTAGTTCTCTTCTCTTCAGCTTAAATTTCCTGTATAAAACACCCTCGAGTATAAATAGCTTGTTTTTCTGATCCTTGAGCCAGGAGGGGCAACTCCCTGCTTCCCAGCAGTCATTACAGTGATCAGGAACATCACTTTCCTGGTCACACAAATCTCCCACCATCTTTGTTTCCCTAAAGACAAGTTAAGGGATTGTGGTCAGCGACCAGAGAAAATTCTAAGCCATACAGATATTGTTTTCTTGCAGTAACAGGTATTGTTTGCTTGCAGCCACTGCAGCGAGCGAGACCTTCTCTCTAAATTGTGTGGAATAATTTCTTTCTGCCTTGTTGAGTTGCCGGCTCCAGCACACCAGTACTGATCCCTCTGGTGGTGGTGTGCTGAGCCAGGTTCTTGCTCTGACTGAGCCTGGCCCAGCACACCAGTACTGATCCCTCTGGTGATGGTGTGCTGAGACAGGTTCTTGCTCTGACTGAGCCTGGCCCAGCACACCAGTACTGATCCCTATGGTGATGGTGTGCTGAGCCAGGTTCTTGCTCTGACTGAGCCTGGCCTGGCACACCAGTACTGATCCCTCTGGTGGTGGTGTGCTGAGCCAGGTTCTTGCTCTGACTGAGCCTGGCCCAGCACACCACCAATGGTATCCCCAGAGGCATCAGTAGTGACTGGGAAAGGAGTATAAAAACTCGGAAATGCTAAAATTGGAGGGCTAGGGCTAGGGCTAGGGCTAGGGCTGGTTACAAGCACTTTAAGTTGTTCAAATGCTGTTTGGCCAGGAAGAGCACCATTTAACATAGTGTCCATTAGCAGAGATTGCTGTCTTCTCTTTGGACACCTCCTCAAGTTGAACTTAACAATATCCTGAGGCTAAGTCTGGGGTGGTGAAATAAGTGGACACCCACAGCGAATAAATAGTTGCATTAATTCCTGGTAATAGGTATGCATCTTTATTGGAACATTGTTGACCTTATGACCTTAAAAAAATCAATGCACAACCTACAACACCCGTCCATTTTATGCATTGCAGCTGCAGAGGACCAGCGACTGCTGCGGGTCGTCACCTCTTGCAGAAGGTTTTCACCCATTCGGAGCTGATCACATCTCAGATCGCTGCTGGTGGTTACATCCTGATGCATTGGTTCTTCGTTGATCATCACAATTTCTTACTGAGGCAGAAATGATGCAATTCGTGACCCCTTGTGCAATGTAATTGGCTTTGGTCCTGTGTTCATAACTTGTAGTATGACTCTGAACTCAAGCGAGCAACAGACAGTCGATTAGGAGTAGCGCACTCATTGACCTCCCTGAATGTCACTAAGTGTTCCTTGGGGTAGTTGTATTGAACAGCCTGGGACACACACGTTTTTTGTAACCCAGATGGTTCCAATAGTACCAAGCTCATCAGAGATCTTGTTGGTAATGATCAGGCTAGTTCACAAGCATCTTGTCCTAGACATAGATTATGATTGTTGCAATCAATTACAATTGTAAACTTGTGTACAGCTTGAAATTAGCAATTGATGATTCCACTTGTCCCAGAATGTCCCAAGGCTGGCTATTGGCTCCCACCATTGAAACAGCTGCATTATGGTGTAGATAAGCTTTTGGTAATGTAGAAGATTTGACAACTGAAACTGCTGCACCCGAAGCCAATAGGAATGTAATGGGTCATGTGTGCATGTGACCTTTTACTTGTAATATCAACAAGTTAATGTTAAGTGTTCAGTGAGCATTAGTCCCTTTTGCCGGCTTGGGTCACCATTAATGCTGGCATGGGTCACCGTCGATGCCGGCAAGTTGTAGTTCAAAGGACACCACCATTGCAAGTGACCTTGTTCTCCACATCTGTAACACATACGAGTGTCACATCTATGAAGTGCCCTGTTTCCACCATTGCATGTGTTTTGCTGACGTTGGCTGTAATAGGCTCGAGAAACTGGAGACACGGACTTGGTGGCACTGACTCAATTGCAATTCTAGTGATCAAATCGCTTGGACATATCTCTATCTTCACCCATTTTCTCCAACCGGTTAAACTTCTCAGACTCTGAGGGGTGATGAGGTAGCAGAGCACATCAGCTGATTCCTGGTATTTTTCTTCTCCACAGAACTCCAATACATTTTCAACTTGTTTAACTGCCTTAACAAGTGGAGTCAGTTAACCTTCGAGGAGAAAATGACGACTTGTGGATGCTCGAAGACCTGTAAATTTCTGTAGCAATAACTGTTGAGGTCAAATTCTCTTCTGGATAAGTTTGTTTGAACATTTAAGCTCAAATGCAAAATCACTAGCCTTCTCAGTCAAACCTTGAGCCCAATTTTGAAATTGACGTGAAGTAGGTAAAGGGTTTTTCCTTAACCCCGCCTCACTGGCCAGGCTTGTCTTGAGGCCGTCAACAGTTTCTTTTTCCTCAACTGTAAAGTTGATGTAGTAATCTAGTAGTTTCCCCCGAAGTAGAGTAGGTATTACAAGGAGTTGTTTCGCTGTGTCCCACTCCTTAGCGGCAGCTACCAAATCCATCCAAGGTTGAAACTTCCCAAACTTTCTGCAGTGATTTCTGGTAAAGGTATATCCATTCTAGCATCCCACCACTTCTGACACAAATGATAGTAGGAATCAAATGAAACAGCAAGCACACAATTCTCAGAAGGGGTGACTTTGAACTCATGATGGTGACCACAATCATACTGGGAAGGTGATACAATAACACATTAAGAAGATGATCCATTCAAATAGGTGTGACATTAGTTATACTTACAGTGAGGGTTGGAGGGCTAGATGCTCATCCTGAGGAGCGGATGCCCAAGTGTGTTGGGATCTTGCCTGCGGTGAGGTTTGGAGGGCTTAAAGTGCCTAATAAGATTATATGCCCAGGTGTGCTGGGATTGGTGCCTGTACAGGGACTAGAGAGTGTAAGGTAATGTCAGGACCAGACCTGACAGAAGAGAAGGATAGAAGAGAGAAGAGACTCACAGAAACTTGCACAAGTATCTAATTACAATCTATCAACAATTGCACGCAATATAAATCATACTTTGTTATAACATATCTTATCCCGTTAACACTTTAGTCTGAGACACTGATTAATATTGTTAATAGTTGCATGTGTATCATCCTGATTGACAGAATCATAATCACACCACCATATATGGTTGTATCCTGAACCGACGAGAGGTAACCTATAAAAGGGGAGCTTCTGAGTGGTAAAGGAGACTTTCCCTTGATTGACAATTAAAATAGATATCAGTCTTTACAGGGGACTTTCTCTGGTGGCAGCATATCAGAGGAGTACTGAGCTTAATCCCTCAACGCCTCACACATGGTGGCAGCGGCTACAACGAACCTTAGCCAACACAATTCTTGAAGACATCGTACTTGGACTTACACTAGCAGAACTACAACCTACTATGGAAAGGGCACGCCCTGAGAACCAGCGTGGTTCAAATTCAGCCATTACAATAGACCATGAAGTCACCATTTCCCCAACAAGGAGGGACAGCAATCCTGACAAAGAACTTTCAGTTGCACAGCATGGTTGAGAAAGTTGTGGAGATACAGCTCCGGAGAGAAGAGCAGTTGGCTCAAGAACATCAGAGAGCGCAGGAGATGCACGTACACTACGATGAAGAAAGGAGGAAGTTTGAAAGAGATCTAGAAAAACAGATCGAAAGAGATAAACTGAAATATAGACTGGACCAGCAGAACAGGTTGGCAGACAAGATAACTCCTTGGAAAGATACAGACAACCCCCTCTCATACTTGAAAGGATTTGAGGACACCATGAGGATAGCAGAGATCCCGGAAGACCAGTGGCACTATAGACTGATTCCTCTTCTCAGTGGGAAGGCCTTGACTGCTTACTCCCAGTATGTGCCACGGGATGCAACCAGGAATTATTCTACACTCCGTGATGCGTTGCTCAAGGCAATAGGTCTATCCAAGGACCAGTAAAACCGAAATTTTTGGCTCGACTGCAGGAAGTATTCCGACCCAGCTCAAGACGTCGCCAGAGACCTGGAGAACATGGCAGAGAGGATGGTGGAAGGCTGTTCCTCCGTGGAGCAGGTTGCACATACAATTACTCTCAATAAATTCTTTTCCCTATACCCACAGGAGGATGCTGAGTATGTCCAACTGAGGCAGCCAACTTCTATCTTGAAGGCAGCCAACGTGATGCAGGACCACATCCAGTACAAGTACCAGGACCAGCAAGGATGCCAGGGATACGGTCAGAGACCTTCCACTTTCTCATCACGCCCCAACGACACCAAGCACAGCCTGACTGGAAAACCATTCCAGGATCGCCATGATTGGCATACCAAACCAGGACCAACCGATGGAACACCTTCAGCAGGGTATGACAGTAAACTCTTCCCCTAACACTCAACCTAATTCATTCATCCCAACGTGCTTTGGCTGTGGCATGCGGGACCATAAAAAGCCCGACTGCCCCAACAAGGTATTGGTAGTAACATCTAATGCCCAATCTGACTTGTATGTGATGGGACTGGTGGGCAAGACAGAATGTCGCGTGAAAATTGACACTGGTGCAGGATTATCAGTTGTGAATGCAGACTTAGTAGACCCTTTGGAATATACTGGCAAATGCATTAGGCTCACTGGTTTTAGTGGAGAGACTAAGAGAGTTCCCCTAGCAAAAGTGTGGATTACAGCAGGAGAGTATTGCATGCAATGTACAGTTGCAGCATACCCAACAGCCCAGAACAGGTACTCTTAGGATTAGACCTGGGAATATTACAGTACTTGCTAGATATTGAACAGCAGCAAAGACAAGCAGCAGAAGCTGAGAAGAGCCCTCAAATACTACTGACTAGAGCAGAAAGGAAGAAAGAGGTAGAATTAGATGAGCAGGACATGGTGGCAGATCAAACATCAGAGGCCAACCCCACCCCCATGGATGACCTCGTTGATTTTGATGATGATTTATTCACATCAGGCCCAGTGTACAGTGAACCAGTACAGACCATACCTGATGGGGAAGCAGAACAACTGCCCATCCCTAGTCTTGCTAATGATCAGGCAGATGTAGAACTGCTGAAGCAGCAGCAGAAAAATGATGAGACACTGGCTCGTATAAGGGCTCTAGCAGACCACAATGAGAAGGGATATCACTGGAGGCAAGGGATGTTGAGGCATCTGCATGATGATGACTCTGGTCAACAATGGGACAGGATTGTTCTCCCCACGTCTAGAAGAAAGGAAGTATTTACGGATAGCTCACAATAATAGGCTAAGTGGCCATTTTTCTGGCAAGAAAACTAAAGCAGCCATGCAGAAACTATTTACATGGCCAAGCATGAATAAAGACGTGCAGCAGTGGTGTGCAGCTTGCCTGGACTGTCAAAGAACTGGTAAAACCAACCCCATCAGAGCTCCCTTGTAACCTCTCCCAGTCATAAGTACTCCATTTTCACGGGTAGCCTTCGACCTAGTTGGTCCACTTCCTCGAACAGCTAGACGAAACCGGTATTTGCTTACTTGCATGTGCTTAGGATCTAAGTACCCTGATGCTATACCGCTCAAAAATGTGGAAGCAACCACAGTGGCAGAAGGCATGCTTGAAATCTTTTCTAGAATTGGGTTACCTGCAGAGCTATTAACTGATCAGGGCTCAGTTTTTTTGAGTAAACTCATGAAGCAGCTGTGTAGCATGTGTGACATCAAACAGCTTCGAACGTCCCTATACCACCCTCAAACTGACGGTGCACTGGAACGGTGGCATGAGTCACTAAAGCACTTACTCCGGAAGTGTGAGGAGAGAAGGACTGAGTGGGATCGAATTCTCAAATAGTTCTTATTTACCGTAACTCTCCCCACAGCAATACAGGTTTCTCACCCTTTGATATCGTTTATGGCAGAGCACTAAGAGGGCCACTGGAACTGCTCCAGGAAGGCTGGGCGGAAGGAGAGATGACTTCCAAGAATGTCACAGACTGGGTGAACGACCTGGCAGACCATCTGGCTACTACTAGGGTGGTAGTAAATGAGAGAGAGGAGCAGGCTAAATCAGCCATGAAAAAGTACTATGATGCAGGTACCCGACCTAGAGTCTTTGCACTGGGCTCCATGGTGTTGATCAGGACTCCTGACTTGCGGGGTAAACTGGAAGATGTGTGGGAAGGACCATTTGAGTTGATTAGAGTAATTTCTGATGTAACCCTTGAGATTGCTGTGCCAACTAGATGGACTAAGCGACAGGTTGTGTACATCAACCGGGTCAAAGCCTAGATATCATCAAAGGCAGCTGTCCTACGGGTGGCAGTTGCCCAGGAGGAGGAGGAGGAAGAAGACACTACCAAGACTAAAGACTGCAAGCTGAATGAGCAACAGCAGCAACAACTACAGGCGATGTTGAGTAAACACAAGGAGGTGGTGACGGAGAAATTGGGGAAGACAGACACGGTATCCCTGCAGATTGACACAGGACTGGCAATACCTATCGGAGCATACCCATACCGGATCCTGCCTATTTGGAAGGACCAGTTGAGGGAGGAGGTCCACTCACTAGCTGAGGCGGGTATCCTCAAGCCCTCCTTCAGCCCCTGGTCCTCACCCATGGTCCCCATGAGGAAGCCGGTTCGCCTTTACTTGAATTTTAAGCGTATCAATGCAGTAACTACTCCGGACCCTTACCTCATGCCGCGAGTGGACGACATGCTTGCTCAGATTGGTAATGCCAAATACCTTACTAAGATGGACCTGAACAAGGGCTTCCATCAGATCCCACTCAAGAAAGAAGATCAGCTCAAAACAGCATTCTGCACTCCATGTGGCAAGTGGCAGTACACAGTTATGCCTTTCGGCTTACGGAATGCACCTGCTATATTTCAACGCCTCATGCACATGATCCTGGCAGACATGCCATCTTTTGCAAATGCTTACATGGAGGATTTAGTCATTTTTATTAATTCTTGGGAGGACCATCTCCATCATATCGACGTAGTTCTGCAACGACTTAACCAGCACAGTTTGACAGTGAAGCCTAGCAAATGCGAGTGGGGCTCAACCAAGATAGAGTTCTTAGGACATACTGCAGGAGAGGGTCACATCTCCGTTCCAGAATGCCGAGTACAAGTGATACGGGACTACAAGCGACCGGTCACCCAAGCAGACCTACGTTCCTTCTTAGGCGTCACTGGATATTACCGTCGTTTCATTGATGCATATGCACAGAACTCATTCCACTTGACCAATGCAACCAGAAAAATGGAACCAAATACACTTGTATGGTCGGACTCGACTGAATTTATGTATTTGTGCAATTCACTTGCTAACTCATGTTCCCTCATTGTACCCCAAGACTGCGATACATTTCTACTACAGACCGATGCTTCGACTAGATATCTTGAGCGTGAGTCGTGATGATCAGGAGCTACCAGTAGCATTCTACTCCCGGAAACTCACACCAGCTGAAAGAAACTATGCAGCTACGGAACTAGAAGGCCTAGCAGTAGTGGAAGCCATTCTCCATTTCGAGATCTACCTCATCGGGCGCCACTTCATGGTTGAGACGGACCACAGGGCCCTAACCTTCTTGGATACAGCCAAACATCTCAACCCAAGACTCACTCGTTGGTGTCCACGTCTCCAACACTTCTCCTTCACAGTAAAGTACAGACCCGGCCAACAAAATGCCAATGCGGATGCTCTCTCAAGGCAAGCATGGCTAGACGGTGGAGGACCACCTCAGTCAACGGAGCGGGGGAGATGTCAGGACCAGACCTGACAGAAGAGAAGGATAGAAGAGAAGGATAGAAGAGAGAAGACTCACAGAAACTTGCACAAGTATCTAATTACAATCTATCAACACTTGCATGCAATATAAATCATACCTTGTTATAACATATCTTATACCGTTAACACTTTAGTCTGAGACACTGATTAATATTGTTAATAGTTGCATGTGTATCATCCTGATTGGACAGAATCATAATCACACCTTGTAATACCACCATATATGGTTGTATCCTGAACCGACGAGAGGTAACCTATAAATGGGGAGCTTCTGAGTGGTAAAGGAGACTTTTCCTTGATTGACAATTAAAATAGACTTAAAACTTTATCAGGGGACTTTCTCTGGTGGCAGCATATCAGAGGAGTACTGAGCTTAATCCCTCAACGCCTCACAGGTGATGAAGACTGACGAAATGACATCCCTTGAGTTAACAGAGGGGGGCGTGGTGGGTGGGATGGTTGCCTTCCCATTCTGGTCCCGGCACACATCTCATTAATAAATATTAGCTTTAATATCACATTCCTACAGTTTTCATTGGCATGCAGTGCTACACAGAGAGGAATGAAAAAGCAGCTTGCAAAGTCTACCTATAAGACTAACAAAGATCCTACGGGTGAGCTGTATTTGTGGTAATCTTATTACCCAGAGTCTCCTGTCCCTGAGCCTGTGGCTGTTGCCATGACATTGACAGGAGTATTGCCACTGGTATTGACATTGGCAGCTGAAGCCCTAAACCAAGCTACACTGGCACCAGATGGGGGGGGCTGGAACCTAGCCTGTAGCTGTTCTGGATTAAAGAGGGGTTCCATTAAAGTGGACTTAACACTCAAGACAAAATACTTTGTGCTTCACCCCAACCCATTTGCAGCTGATACTGATGGTCAAGGCTCATAACCTTATGTGCATGCACAACTTCTGTGGGTGCTACATGCAGGTCCCAATGGTTTATGGTAGTGTAGCCAAAAAATGTCGCTGTGCTGTATCATTGGGAACGTGAAAAATGGGCACCTGTGCTGATGACAGAGCATGATGACACCAGTGCTGATGACAGAGCATGATGGTACCAGTGCTGATGGCAGAGCATGATGACACCAGTTGCTGATGACAGAGCATGATGGTACCAGTGCTGATGGCAGAGCATGATGGCACCAGTGCTGATGGCAGAGCATGATGGCACCGGTGCTGATGGCAGAGCATGATGGCACCAGTGCTGATGACAGAGCATGATGGCACCAGTGCTGATGACAGAGCATGATGGCACCAGTGCTGATGGCAGAGCATGATGGCACCAGTGCTGATGGCAGAGCATGATGGCACCGGTGCTGATGGCAGAGCATGATGGCACCAGTGCTGATGACAGAGCATGATGGCACCAGTGCTGATGACAGAGCATGATGGCACCAGTGTTGATGGCAGAGCATGATGGTACCAGTGCTGATGGCATAGCATGATGGTACCACTGCTAATGACAGAGCATGATGACACCAGTGCTGATGGTACCAGTGCTGATGGCAGAGCATGATGGTACCACTGCTAATGACAGAGCATGATGGCACCAGTGCTGATGGCAGAGCATGATGGTACCAGTGCTGATGACGGAGCATGATGGTACCAGTGCTGATGGCAGAGCATGATGGCACCAGTGCTGATGGCAGAGCATGATGGCACCAGTGCTGATGACAGAGCATGATGGTACCTGTGCTGATGGCAGAGCATGATGGTACCAGTGCTGATGACAGAGCATGATGGTACCAGTGCTGATGGCAGAGCCCAGTGCTGATGGCAGAGCATGATGGCACCAGTGCTGATGGCAGAGCATGATGGTACCAGTGCTGATGACAGAGCATGATGGCACCAGTGCTGATGGCAGAGCATGGTGGTACCAGTGGTGATGATAAGCGCATGTTGCAAGATCTCGTATATTGCAGAATGATGGAAGTTTGATAACTATTGCTGAGAACGATAACTTTCAATGCTGACTGTTATGGGTACAGCATACTCTGGAATGCAAGCAATGCCCCATATGACATTGTTGTCCTAGTGGAGATAAGGGCATGAAGCCATGCACCAATTCAGTGGCTGAAGCAATTAATAGCCAGGCTCAAGTCATTGTTCATATCAGGGCCATCTGCCAAAAGTAATGCAAGTACTGTGTCTCTTTATGTATTCTTAAGCCATCTGGATGCACGCAGATGTGCAAGACCAGATGGTGGGAGGTGGCCATGGTTATTCATTAGCATTATTCATTATGTAATTCTTAGTTCAAGAACAAAAAGTAAAGTATTTCTTATCTTGACAGGTTAAAGGAAAGAAAGTATACTTACCCACGTAGACCACAACCGCTCGGACAATCTATATACACCAATGATTTTAAACAGAGTACACCATGATTTAAATGGTAAAGGGTCATCTCACCGCCTGTGATCTACACGGGTGCTTCTTCGTGCTTCTGTTCTTGTTTTTGTCTCAAGTCAATCTTTATTGTTTTGTTTGTTGTTGTTTTTTGTGTGTTGTTGTTGTTGTTGTTGTTTGTTGTTTTGTATGTTGTTTTGATTGTGTATATTATTATCAACTTCAAAATTTACTCTCTCAATGTTTCTTATCAGGAATAAGGAATGCACTCGTGGATGATTAAAGATGATCCTTTATTAAATCATGATTAATGATGATCCTTTATTAAATCATGATTAAAGATGATCCTTTATTAAATCATGATTAAATATTAAATCATGATCTGAGACATCGCGAGAGTAAAATTTGAAGTTGGAATATTGAGTAATTCTGTCAACTGAGAGTTTGTTGAGTTGTTTATTGTACTACTACACATCAGCATGTGCCATGTCTGGTTGCTATTGTTGTCTGTGTATACATTGTCCACTGCGCAAAGATTATCACATATCATACTTTGTTGCCAGTGCTGAACTTGCCAACCTTAGAACTATACTTCAGGGACATTTTACAGGATTTAACTATTTTTCAAGGACAAAAAATGTTTACGGAATTCAAGATATACAAAAAGACAACATAGTTATTGCTAGCAAAAAATCTATTATGATAGCAATATCTGAATCTTCAGAGACATTGGTGGCAGTTGCTGTTCCTCTTGGTAAAAGATTGATCTGGTGGCTTCATCTGTTTTGACAACATAATTATTATGTTCATTGTCAAAGCAATATTGACCTTTATACCCAATCAGTCATATAGTGGAAGGATCGAGTGCTTTCTTTGCTCTGTCTCTATTTTTTTAATCATGCTATATAATAACCTCTCGGTCTGCATTTGAATGTGGTAAAATCAGTAAAATCTTTGCTAGCTGTGCCAGAGTTCTAAAACTTGACGTGTCAATATCAGTGGCAAGTTTCACCTTTGACATTACATCCCAATAGTGTTCAATAGCTGCACACTCAGTGCAGTGGAATTGTGGTAAGTCACTGTATGAACATGAACAAAAGTATTGAAGCTCTGTAGATAAAATCATTAAGTTCCTCACCAGTGAGTGAGTAGATGGAGAAGCAAGAGATAAGATTCCTGAATAAGAAGAACTAAAGCGATGAAGAGGGTGGTCCAAGAATGGCAGCTCCTTACTGAGTGAGTGAGTGAGTGAGTGAGTGAGTGAGTGAGTGACTTTAACATCTGGTGCTGCAGAAATAAAAATAATCCACTTAATTATCCCGATTTAGAGCCTCCTTAAGGTTCAATTGGGCCATGGAAGGATTTTGAGGTATCTGAATGGGTAACCCAAGGAAATTGATGGTACTACTGCCCTCACTCACCCACTCACCCACTCACTCACTCACTCACTCACTCACTCACTCACTCACTCACTCACTCACTCACTCAGAAAAGCAACAACAAAACCAAAAAATATATCATTAAGGAATAATTAAGCATGGTACAAGCAGTGGAAAGATGTCCAGTCACAAGACAGCAGAAGATGAAACTGTACAAGCTTGGTGTATGTCCTAGGCTCAATTGGCCTCTCACCATCCATGTTTTCCCCATAACTTGGATTGAACGTAACCTAGAGACAACAGCTACGAGATTTCTGAAGAAGTGGACAGGTCTTACAAAATCTGCTAGTCCCAACTTGCTCTACCTCCCACAGAGAGATGGAGGTCTTAACCTACCATCATTGTCCTCTCTGTATAAGCGACTCCAAGTCTCAAGACAGTGCCAGATACTCACCTCAGCTGACCCTTGTGTCAGACATATTGCAGAGAAAGGTTTACAGGCTGAGATTGCTGCAAAACGACTGAAATTTCGACCAGCCGTCATTGTTAGGGACACGATGCAAAAAGATCCATCACGCTCACGCAAAGCACTACTTGTAGCAGTCAAGAAGCAGGTGACTAATGAGGAGGAACAAGCTCACTTAAAAGATCTCCACAACTTACCTAGACAGGGCCACATGATTCGTGCCACCACCCCTGATTCTGCTACCATCTGGGCTAAAGCGGTGCAGTCTCTCCCAGAGGAGTCATTCAAATTTGTGTCTCAATGCTGCACATGATACTCTACCCCACAATGCAAATCTGCACCTGTGGAAAAAGAAGAACTCTGACAACTGCCCCTTGTGCCATGAGGATCGCCAGAACCTTGTCCACGTCCTAAACTCCTGCAAGATAGGCTTGAAACTAAGACGTTACAATGAGCGGCATGACTCTGTTCTGGCTATCATTTATGAAACCATCTTGCAACACCTCCCTAACACAGCCTTTAGCACTGTTGACCTGGCCAATGCATACAATTTCCCTTACCACATCACCCCTACTGAACTCAGACCTGACATTGTCTGGTGGGATAATGAACGCAAGTGTGTCTGCCTTGTGGAACTAACAGTGTGTTTCGACACCTTATTCCACGAAGCTGCGACTAGGAAGGAGGTCAAATACATACCACTACTCTCTGCATGTCAACAACCAGGCTACACCGCCAAGCTGATTACATTGGAAATTGGTTCACGTGGCCTGCCAAATCTATGTGGTTTCACAAAGCTTCAAGTCGAACTAAACATCTCTACAACCAAGACTCGTATTCTCTTAGTGCAAGCTGCTAGAGAAGCAATAATTGGCTCTTTTAACATCTGGTGCTGCAGAAATAAAAATAATCCATAATTATCTCTAAATTATTCCTTGTTTATCCCTTCATTCCTTTAATCATTTTAGTTTTTGTTTTGTTGCTTTTCTGCATGTCATGACATAAGGTCACTTAATTTGCGGTTTGGAGCAAGTGATAGAACATTATGACAAGCTGAGCTTGGATGACTCCACCCCTCATTGCTTTGTTTGTGCTTGTGCTTTACAATTCAATGAAGTTTATTATATATTATATTGAGTGGGTAAGTGATTTCATTGTCTACTTTGCTTATTTCTACAAATCATGAAAAATCTTTAAAAAAAGGGTTTGGTGATCATAACTTTGTTAAACCAAAATTGTCATTTGAAAACTCTTTGTGTGTTCTGTAATTTAGCATTGCCAAGTTATGGTCATTAGAAGAGATCAACCCACGCAGTCAATTGCAACTGACCAACTGTCATGGATGAGTGAGTGAGTGAGTGAGTGAGTGAGTAAGTGATGAGTGAGTGAGTGAGTGTGTGAGTGAGTGAGTGAGTGAGTGGGTAAGTGATGAGTGAGTGAGTGAGTGAGTGAGTGAGTGAGTGAGTGTGTGAGTGAGTGAGTGAGACAAAAAAGGTTACTAAGTGAGTGCAGTTAGTTGCTATTTCTCCTACTATTTGCTAAAGTGTAGTTGGTACTACCAATTGTTGATATATCTGTAGTACTGTTGAAACTACCACTGTTGGCTAATTGGGAAGAAAGTTGCTCTGCCTGATACTGAGAAAGTTCAAACTACAGTTCTTACACCCTAAATAATGAACACCAGTGAGAAACAACCTACTGCCCCACCTCTCCTAGAGTGTCCCTTCTGTGGAAAACAATTCAAGTCTGTGGGAAATCACCTCCCCTAAGTGTAAGGATAGGAATGGAAGAGACTACAATACCTATTTGTCTCAAAAGACAAGGGCCAAGAATGCCAAATCTGGTAGTTCTAGGAAGCCTTGCCCAAAATGTCACAGAAGTTTTCTAAGGCTTGATACACATCTGAGGAATAACCCCTTCTGCAAGTCTATCTCATCTGTAGTAGAGATTGACCCCCAAGCATCCACTGTTCCAACAGTCCCCATACAGGGTGATGACACAGTCTTGTCTCCTCTCCATCTGCAGGATAACTATCCTACAGAATACTTACATGAAAGAAAACCTCCTCTCAATCTACCCTCTACAGAAGAGGATTGGAGGAAAGGTGATTTATATTTCCTGGAGAATCTTGTCCCACGAATACACCTGGCTGCCTCAGTGGATGAAAAGAACTGTATCCTAGCTGAGGGAATTTACAACTACTTTGCCACACAGTACGGAATACGACAGGCTGCTCACAAGACCACCAAACAACTTCCCAACACAAACTATCAAAAACATGATAGGGCCCTCAAGAAGGTAACAGAGCTAAGGAATAAGGCAAGGAAAGAGTTCAGGAAGGTCAAGAGAGAAGGCTCACCCAGAGATATGATCCAGTCCTTTGCAAGAAATTTCTTCAAACTAGTTCGCCAACAGAATGCTTTGAAGAGAAAGTCGAAAAGTAAGAGTGAAACCCGATCTGCAAGGTCAGCTAGACACCACTGCCATAAACATTTCTGGAAGTTTACCCATGAGCTTCTAGACCACAATGCTGCCAGCAGGGTCACACCAGAGTTTTCTGAAGGTGAAGCTTTCAAATTCTTCAGCAATTCATACAAATCCATCCCAAAAACCTTTGAGAAACCTGATTGGATGCCGCTCCCCAAGCCTCCCACCACTGAATTCAAGGGAGACCTCATTATGCCAGCAGAAGTCCTAATGGTCATCAGACACACCAATTCTACATCAACCCCTTCCCCATTTGATCAAATTCCCTACCGAATCTTCAAGAGATGCCCCTCCCTCACTCGAGCCCTTGTTGACCTTTTCAATTGTTGTTGGACTACTTCAACAGTCCCATCAGTTTGGAAGTTTGCGGGAATCAAACTATTTGGCAAGAGTTCAGCTACTGAAGACCCAACAACCCCTTCAAATTTCAGGCCAATTGCCCTGACATCCTGCATTGGGAAGATGTTTACTACCATCCTCAAAAACAGATGGCTTCAATACATGTTGGAAAATGGCTACCTCGACCGGTCAACCCAGAAGGCTTTCTTGAAAGCAACCCCAGGGTGCACTGAACACCACTCCAAACTAGCCACTATCCTGTTTGAGGCCCAAAAGAAACATAAATCACTTGCTGTTTCCTGGATTGACCTCGCAAATGCATACGGCAGCGTCCACCACTCGCTCATCCAGTTCTCACTCAAACACTACTATGCCCCCCCACAACTCTGCTCCATCTTAGAATCCCTTTACTCAGACCTCGCAGCCACCATCCTAACTTCAGATTGGTCTACCCCAAGCATTCCTCTGAAGATAGGTGTCTACCAAGGTGACCCTCTGTCGGGGGTAGTGTTTAATACAGTCATTAACACCTTAGTTGACACTTTGCAAGCACAAAAAGATCTTGGGTACACATTATCTGACTCTACCCACCACACCAACCTTCTTCAATATGCAGATGATACATGTATCATTACCAACAGCCCAGCCGCCGGTCAGCAACAGTTGAACACGGTCGACCAGTGGCTTGGATGGTCGGGTATGAAGGCAAATATTGCAAAATGCCACTCTGTAGCAATACAAAGCTCTACAGGTCACACTATCGACCCCCAGCTTACCTTGTCAGGAAAGACACTCCCTTTCATGGGCAGTAGTACCATCAAGTTCCTTGGGTTACCCATTCAGATTCCTCAAAATCCTTCCATGGCCCGATCCAACCTTAAAGAGGCTCTAAATCGCATGGTACAAGCAGTGGACAGATGTCCAGTCACAAGACAGCAGAAGATGAAACTGTACAAGCTTGGTGTGTGTCCTAGGCTCAATTGGCCTCTCACCATCCATGTTTTCCCCATAACTTGGATTGAACGTAACCTAGAGACAACAGCTACGAGATTTCTGAAGAAGTGGACAGGTCTTACAAAATCTGCTAGTCCCAACTTGCTCTACCTCCCACAGAGAGATGGAGGCCTTAACCTACCATCATTGTCCTCTCTCTATAAGCGACTCCAAGTCTCAAGACAGTGCCAGATACTCACCTCAGCTGACCCTTGTGTCAGACATATTGCAGAGAAAGGTTTACAGGCTGAGATTGCTGCGAAACGACAGAAATTTCGACCAGCCGTCATTGTTAGGGACACGATGCGAAAAGATCCATCACGCTCACGCAAAGCACTACTTGTAGCAGTCAAAAAGCAGGTGACTAATGAGGAGGAACAAGCTCACTTAAAATATCTCCACAACCTACCTAGACAGGGCCACATGATTCGTGCCACCACCCCTGATTCTGCTACCATCTGGGCTAAAGCGGTGCAGTCTCTCCCAGAGGAGTCTTTCAAATTTGTTCTGAATGCTGCACATGATACCCTACCCCACAATGCAAATCTGCATCTGTGGAAAAAGAAGAACTCTGACAACTGCCCCCTGTGCCATGAGGATCGCCAGAACCTTGTCCACGTCCTAAACTCCTGCAAGATAGCCTTGAAACTAAGACGTTACAATGAGCGGCATGACTCTGTTCTGGCTATCATTTATGAAACCATCTCGCAACACCTCCCTAACACAGCCTTTAGCACTGTTGACCTGGCCAATGCGTACAATTTCCCTTCCCACATCACCCCTACTGAACTCAGACCTGACATTGTCTGGTGGGATGATGAACGCAAGTGTGTCTGCCTTGTGGAACTAACAGTGTGTTTCGACACCTTATTCCACGAAGCTGCGACTAGGAAGGAGGTCAAATACATACCACTACTCTCTGCATGTCAGCAATCAGGCTACACCGCCAAGCTGATTACATTGGAAATTGGTTCACGTGGCCTGCCAAATCTACGTGGTTTCACAAAGCTTCAAGTCGAACTAAACATCTCCACAACCAAGACTCGTATTCTCTTAGTGCAAGCTGCTAGAGAAGCAATAATTGGCTCCTTTAACATCTGGTGCTGCAGAAATAAAAATAATCCATAATTATCACTAAAATATTTCCTTAAAGGATAATTAATTATCCCTTCACTATTGCTTAATCATTTATTTTTTTTGTTTTATTGTTGCTTTTCTGCATGTCATGACATAAGGTCACTTAATTTGCGGTTTGGAGCCAAGTGATTGTGCAATGTTTTTGTAGAACATTATGACAAGCTGAGCTTGGATAACTCCACCCCTCATTGCTTTGTTTGTGCTTGTGCTTTACAATTCAATGAAGTTTATATATATATATATAATGAGTGGGTAAGTGATGAGTGAGTGAGTGAGTGTGTGAGTGAGTGAGTGAGTGAGTGAGTGGGTAAGTGATGAGTGAGTGAGTGAGTGAGTGAGTGTGTGAGTGAGTGAGTGAGTGAGTGAGTGGGTAAGTGATGAGTGAGTGAGTGAGTGAGTGAGTGAGTGAGTGAGTGAGTGAGTGAGTGAGTGGGTAAGTGATGAGTGAGTTAGTTGGTGAGTGAGTGAGTGAGCGAGTTAGTGGGTGAGTGAGTGGGTGAGGAGGAGGAGGAGGAGGAGGAGGAGGAGGAAAAAGCTGGTTGACTACCTTAGAGAAGCTGGTTGACTACCTTAGGGAAGCTGGTTGACTACCTTTGGGAAGCTGTTGGAAACCCTCAACCCCGCCCCCCTCTCTCTTTGTGTGTCAAGTATGTATGGTGGATAACCTCGTCCTTCACTGTAGAGGCTCTCTCACATTGCTTTGAATTGTAGCCTGACATAGTTCTTTGAATTGTAGCCTGTCATAGATAGTTTCTTTCACTATCGTGTATACGAGAAAAATATTTTTTATATATAAACCGACATGGATTAGCCAGCAAGGAACAAGGTTATGTAACACCCATATAATTATACATAAACCAATGTGGATTAGCCAGCAAGGTTATGTAAC
This sequence comes from Cladorhizidae sp. MBARI D1340-BT2, assembly GCA_028752905.1. Lineage (NCBI taxonomy): Eukaryota > Metazoa > Porifera > Demospongiae > Poecilosclerida > Cladorhizidae > Cladorhizidae sp. MBARI D1340-BT2. Next base: position 49,420,268 of record JAQNBH010000006.1, read on the forward strand.
ATCCATATATAGGATAATTATAAACAGACATGGATTAGCCAGCAAGGTTATGTAACATCCATATATAGGATAATTATATATAAACAGACATGGATTAGCCAGCAAGATTATGTAACATCCATATATAGGATAATTGGGATAATTATATATAAACTGACATGGATCAGAAGGAAGCAAGGTTATGTAACATCCATATATGGATAATTATATATAAACAGACATGGATTAGCCAGCAAGGATACATAATGTAACATCCGAATGTGCTTACTGATTATGGCATGTAGTGAACTTTCTGCCTTCTAATGATGTGCTAATTTCTGTCAAACGGGTTAAGCAAGGCTTCCAGTGCTTCTTGATCTGGAAACCTCCCTTCCTCTCCTCCCTCTGGACAACACCGTGTCTACTTTTGTAAGGGTTAAGGGGAAAGATTACACTGATTGGAAGCCTGCAGTATAGGCAGGATATTGATTAATTCTGTGCAGCTGTATTCATTCGAGCAACTAACTTCTGGAGTTAGTTGGAGAAAACTGGCTGCAAGCTGTAGTGTGCTAATATTTTGGAGAACAATTGTACAGAGAAGAAGGCGAAGGATCCATCATAAATATCTGATGATGTCATGAACAAAAGATAACTATTGTGCACTGATGGAGGATAGGTGTGGAGACTTGCTGCAGCGGTTGGCTATTGGAGCCAAATGCACTGAGGTTTCATTCAGTTGGTCCCAAAGACGTGCTCGGTTTCCTGGGTAAGGTTTCACTCAGATGAGGGTTGTTTTAGAGAGTACACTTCACCGCTTACTTGGTCCTGTCCCAGCCACTGATTTGTCTGCCATAAGCTACAAAATGATCAAAATTGTAATGATACTGTTGTCAAAATGAGTCCACCAATTTGAAATGCGGGTTATCATTGTAAAGAGTGCTATATATTGACTGGTGTCTGAGACAACGAGTATTAGGCTAGACCCAAAACAAAAGTAAATTATTTTATCAAGAGGGGAAATGTCCTCAACAAAGTTATTGGTTTTCCCGTGTAGGTAAGGGGTTGCTGTTTTTGTGGTCACTTTTTGTCAAAAAATATTTATGATATATTGTGTGGCATAGCGAAAATTAGGAGGAATTGAAGTATGAGAAGGTCCATGCTCTTGTTATATTTGGCCGCCAACACAGAAGATCATGTTCTGGTGGAGGGCCAGTGATGCGTGGAACAAGAGTTTGCAGGAATGTTTTACTATCAGCATTCAGAGGTCCCCTCTCTCCATTTCCATCACTTAAGGATCTGGAGCCAGAGTAAGAGTGCTCGGAGCTGGAGATGAAGCAGCAATCATCGCCCCAATTTGAGAAGGGACTACTGATGACTCCCACAGAGCAATCCCCAGAACTAGCCGCAGACTTTCTTGACTCAAGGTTCCCTGTGGTCTGCTCTCCACCTGGATCCCCTGAGTCAAAGCCGGTGTAATCTGCTGGCTTCAGAGCATGTTGATGTGTGGTGTTGGACTCGTTATGACTTCTGTAACCTGCAGAATCCATTTCTGATGAACCACTTCTGACTTTCCCACGGTTGATTGATGTGTTTCCTTGCCTGTTGTTTTGTGCCATTTCTCTGCCGTATTCCCCTTCAGATGACTGCTCGTGTGACTGCGTGGGTGTTCTGTTCTTGCCCTCGCTGTTCAAGTCTTCTCTTTCTGAATTCCTGAGATTTGATGTAGCCATCTTTAAATCCTGGAGCACAGCACCTACTCTGCCTCTATCACTTGCCATTTCTATGCCGCACTCGGCTCCACCCCCTCCTATGCCTCTCCCTCCCCCCCCAATCTCCAACCCTTTCATCATCACTACTAATTGTTACATCATTCTCACCATGGCCACTCCCTCCTCCACCACTCCACTGTGCAGAGGAGCCTTCACTGATGCTCTTGTGCAGTTGGAAGGTTATCGCTTATCTCTTCACTATCACCGACTTTCTTGTACATTTTATGCTCTTCTTTTGGAAGTGTCTGTCTGTGTGAGCAGCTTAGATGGGCTGATCCCTTCCTCTCTTCGCTGTTGGTGTGTAAGTCACTGTGGATAGATTTGTTCTGTTTGGGTATCTTTCTATCTCCTTTGGATTTGTTTCCTGGGCACCACAAGCCTTCTTGGATCAGTCTTGTGAGCTCTTCATCGCAGGGGAAGGAGCTGAATTTGTACCAATGATCTCTGCACCTCGGGCAATGGAACTTCGGGATGTTGACTTCTCCAGATATCCAGTCGTGCTTGACTGCCTGCAAGAACACATAACTGTTAAGTTTAAAGTATGATCTAGTTACATACCTTGGTATCTACACCCAGAGTGCTGAAGGAGAGGAGACTTCCCAGCTTCTCAATGCTTTCTTCCTCAAAGTCATCATCAAAAAAGGAGTCTGTAGATTCACTGCTAAGGAGATCTGGCTGATTGCAGCTGGAATTGGGCTGAGGGTAGGCCTTGGCCACCCAGCCATGCTTAGAGCTTCGACGAAGGAACACACACCCAGACAGAGGACGGGCTGGCCTAGCAATGTTCTTGACAAAGATAAAACACAAATCCTTTCTAAAAATATTTGGCAAAAAATATTTACTTGGATACCTCTGTTCTGCCTTGCTGTATGCCTCTAGCTGGAGGTAACTGTGCTTCAACTTGAGAGACTTTGAGGTAGTTTATGTGCTTGCGGTTTTTTGGTTCCTTGCTGCTGCTGAAGCGGGCTCCATCAATGCTCGAGCTCAACCATCTCTGCTCGGGCAGAGCACTACGAGATCTGGCCTTCCTTGGAAAAAGTGAAAGAGCTTGAGATGCTTTGAGGTAGTTTATGTGTTTGCAGTTTTTCGGTTCCTTGCTGCTGCTGAAGGGGCTTCTATCAATGCTGGAGCTCAACCATCTCTGCTCAGGCAGGGCACTATGAGATCTGGCCTTCCTGCTTGGAAAAAGTGAACGAGCTTGAGATGCTTTGAGGTAGTTTATGTGTTTGCAGTTTTTCGGTTCCTTGCTGCTGCTGAAGGGGCTTCCATCAATGCTGGAGTTCAGCCATCTCTGCTCAGGCAGGGCACTACGAGATCTGCTTGGCAAAAGAGAGAATCAACCAAAAATCTGTCACTGTCTCTATGCTACCTGTAATTTCTGCTCCACTCGGTCATTCCAGTGGATCTCTTGAGGTCTTGCACTGTTTACTGCTGCACTTAAAAGGAATGTTGTCTAGCCCGTGCTAATCATATTCATTAGCACATACCTAAAGACAATCACAAGAACAATTACCAAGCAGCGGATCAGAGCAGTAGAGGGCGTGTTCATTATCTACTTCCAAAATATCTTGGCCTGTCCTTTAACCTTTGCAAAATTGCATGCTAACGGTTTTCTCTGGAATGGGACGATTTGCCATGTCAATATTTTTATAGTGTGGCAGGAGAGATGTTAGCATATTCGCTGAAAGCTGTAAGAATTCTCTCCATCTTGCCTTGTAGGGGGGAAAACCCTCTTCCATCTTGTTGTTGAGAAAGGAGTTCACTTACCTTGCCAAGCAACCTGATTATGTTGCCAAGCAACCTGATTATGTAACAGAACATGCTTGCACCATCCTCAGTGTTACCTTTTTTAACTGTGATTTGCAAGTAAATGTGTTGAACAGCATTCGTCATTTCAATGTGAGTAACTAGGAGAGCATTGCTGTCACTATAATAATATTACAGATGTCACTGTGTATATATTGATATCACTGTACTGTATATTACAGATGTCACTGTATATCTATTTTGTGTGTGTATATATATATATATGAATTGATGTCACTATTTTAGATGTCACTATCAATATTGATATCACTGTATGTTGATGTCACTATGTGTATTATGCATATATTGATGTCACTGCATTATATATCAGATGTCATATGCATGTATGATTGTATATATATATATATATATTATAAATGTCACTATAATTATATGTATATATTTTTACAAGATGGAATCAACTTGGATCAAAGGTCAGAGGTTGTAGAGAAACAATCGGGATACTTGATGTTTCAAGTAAAAGTGTGTATTATTTCAAGTAAAACAGGGAGTAAATTTCCCTTCATTAGACTGTCAGCTGACATCAGATACTTGAAGGTTTCTCTTACAGTCAGCATTTTGTTACTAAATGAGCTGATAGAAAGAGAAGCCACAAGTGCAGTGCATGGAGGTGGTGGGTGGCTCTTTCCTTCCGTTTTGAAATCTGATGTCCCAATTATCAAATCTAGAACATTTCTCCGGAGTATCTACCTCACCATATTAGGCAATAGCCAGTCAGATGAGCTGTTTGGCCAGTTGCGGATTCATACTATTTTTAGTTCGAAATCTTTAGCTTCAAGCACTTGGAAAAACTTTGATTTGGGTGGAGCAATTTGATTCAGTTAATTTAAAAAATATTTTTACATGTCTGATTTGGAGCTCTTGTGGTGAACATTATTGTATACAAGTTTATGTGCGGGGGAAATTTAGATGTACAAGACAAAAAAGTTTTAACAAAAATATATGATATACACACAAAATATAATACCAAAAATATAGGTATAATTATACCATATATATATATATATACCAAAAATATAGGATGTAGGTACCTTACATATATTTATAAATAAATATATAAATAATATATATGTACAAAAGAAAATGAAACAAGAATTTACCAATGCAAACATTAAAAAAGTACTATCATTTATATACATATATATAGCTATGGGTGGGTGGGTGTGAATGTGCCAAAAAAAATTAGTAAAAAATAAGTCCTCGTCCTTCCGGGATGAGATGGTAAGCTTGGATCTGACTCGGGTACAAGCTATATATGTTTATTGTTATATAAAGGATCCTGTAAATGTTTGTGTCTACATTGTAAATTAGGTTTAAAAAAATTCTTATTGTTGTTTTTATAGTCGAGCAGCCACCTACAAGAAGGTACTTTAAGTTTTCTCTTAAATCAGCTTTTTGGTATGTTTGAAATATTTTGACCCAGTCTATGTCAGAAGAGGAACTAGAGCCTCTATGACAGAGCCAGAAGAGTGAGAATTTGGAGACTGACAGTTTAAAAGAAGTATATACAGTACTGTGGACTATCTTTGTCGAGTATTTTCTAACAATGGCTAGCCAATACCGTTCATCTGCTCAGCTTCAAGGAGGTCACCAGGGGGAGGAAGGGAAAGAAGATGAGGAAACTGACAAGAATAGAACGGAGCCCTTCCTTCCTTCCTCCCCCCATGATCCCCTATGTGGCTGATCCAAGTGAAGATATCAGATGTGTGTCGAAAACTTGATGTCAAGGTTGTTTTTAAATCTGGCTTGACATTAAGATCTCAGCTTAACAGGGTCATGTCAAGGATAAATTGGACATTACCACGAAATCATCAGTGTGTGTATATACGATACTCTGCAGCTGTAGTCAAGTGTACAAATGAGGTTAGAGTCCCAAATCGAACTTAAGAAGTCTAGAGCATGTGCGGCAACTAACAACACCCAATCGTGTGGGAAAGCACCTCTGTGAGAGCCAGCAAATGAAGAGAGTTGTTCATAAGGAAGCACTGCATACATGTTACACCTAGGGATGTTCATGAAGGAAGCGCTGTATGTCCATACACCTAGGGATCAGCCTTATAGAGATGCAGGGCTGAAGCTTACCTGATTGCTGGGTCTCTATGCAGTGAAGTCATGCCCATCTTTGTCTGTCAGATGTATTGCTATGCCCATACTGTTATTCAGACAGTTTATGAAATGTGCAATTGTTGGGGGAAACACATTGCCGGCAAGTGTGGATGCTTTGCATAATTTTGATTTGCCTTGATGAAGATCCAGTATTTTGGTTGAAACGGAAGCTGATTTATTTAATGTCAATTGTACAAGATTATTTACCACTGAATTATACACACACTTCCAAACTAATGGAAACTTTCCAGCTTAATTAAAATATGATGACTGAAGCAATCAACCAGACATACACAACCTTGAGCTATTCTAATATAAGTGATATCTATACTCCATACCTGATTTACCTTGGTAACTACAATCTCCTTTAGAAGATAAGGATATATCCTATGTTATGTGCTTGATTACATTTACATAAATTCATTTCAGGATTACACAGCTTCAATTCTTTATATAATATACATGCACTTCCCTGGCTGTTAGCCTTGCATGTTTATGACTTTGAAGACCTTTTACTGATTTTCAGGTGTATATAGTCTTCTAATAAAATTAACCTGGTAATGGACGTATTGCACTAAGTCATGTGTGGGGGGAAAGTAGATAGATACATAATACATAGATACATAAATAGATGCATACATAGATACATATATACATAGATAAATATAGATACATAAATACACAATAGATACATAAATAGATACATAGAGAGATAGATACATAAATAAATACATACATAGATACATACATAGATAAATATAGATACATAAATAGATTAAATAGATACATAAATAGATAAATAGATCATAAATAATATAGACATATAGATACATAGATGCATAAATAGATCCATAAACAGATACATAAATAGATACATAAATAGATGCATAAATATAGATACATAGATGCATAAATAGATACATAGATAGATACATAGATAGATAGACACATAAATAGATACAGAAATAGATGATACAGAAATGGTTTCAACCATGGGGCAGAGACGACTGTTCTCTTGGATATACATAGATGCATAAATAGATACATAGATAGATACATAGAGAGATAGACACATAAATAGATACAGAAATAGATGATACAGAAATGGTTTCAACCATGGGGCAGAGACGACTGTTCTCTTGGATATACATAGATGCATAAATAGATACATAGATAGATACATAGAGAGATAGACACATAAATAGATACAGAAATAGATGATACAGAAATGGTTTCAACCATGGGGCAGAGACGACTGTTCTCTTACAGACCCAGAGAGATCTGAGTGTTGCAGAGGGCAGAGAGGTAGGCCTGAATGAGTGTAGGCCATCAGCTTTGTCTTGTCAGGAAAGTAGGAGGCACGAGTGCTGCAATCATGTAGTACCTACCACTCTAGCCATTGAGAAACATCCATGATGGGAAGGCGGGACGGTGCCAGAGAGCAGCCTGGAATCTGAGGGAGGTCATCGTCAAGAGTGAGCTCTGACATCTCTACAAAGTCAAACTCCAAAATTTTCTTAGCCAACCTCGCTGGAATGGCTGCCTCCGAGTTAAACGGCCATGGGCACAGTGTTGGTCATGCAGACCAGACTTGACCAGGCTGGCGGTGTGTCTGGGAAATGCCTGCAAAGGGGATAAGTGAGTGGTAACCGCACTGCAGATTTAAGGAGCTGATACCCATGCTTGTTGGGATCGTGCCTGCAGTGAGTGCGGCTTAAATGCCTTATATTGAGAAGCAGATGGCCAGGAACAATGGGACACATACCTGCAATACATAATTAGCTATAGTAGGAATCTGATTGTTCTTATGAAAACAGTAAGCACACAATTCTCAGAAGGGTGCTCTGAACTCAGATGGTGACCACAATCATGCTACTGAATATGGGCATACTGGGAAGGTGATAAAATAACATTCCAATAGGTATCACATTGGTTCATTACTTTCCCCTCCATCCCCCATTGTTATTGTGTCCACAGAGAGTCACGAGGTTACACAGGAGCCATAACAATCTGGTGGGCGTTGGCTATGTCTTGAATATCTTGATGATGACAATTTGACTGGGTTGTCATTTATGTAGACATAATCCTGCTAACTCATCCGGTGGGGCCGCAATGACTAATCCCTGAGCTGTCACTGGTGTTTCCTTTGGCTTCTCGTAGCATATTTTTGGGCGGTCACTATGTACAATCATGATCTTTGAACCTCCAATTATAGTTAACATTTTCTACCAGTTTTAACAGCTGCTGGGATAAACATGTTCACCAACTTCAAATTCTTTTCAGGTACTTTCCTTCCTGCTCTTCAGCTTAAATTTCCTGTATAAAACACCCTCGAGTATAAATAGCTTGTTTTTCTGATCCTTGAGCCAGGAGGGGCAACTCCCTGCTTCCCAGCAGTCATTACAGTGATCAGGGACATCACTTTCCTGGTCACACAAATCTCCCACCATCTTTGTTTCCCTTAAGACAAGTTAAGGGATTGTGGTCAGCGACCAGAGAAAATTCTAAGCCATACAGGTATTGTTTGCTTGCAGCCACAGCAGTATACAGGTATTGTTTGCTTGCAGCCACAGCAGTATACAGGTATTGTTTCCTTGCAGTAACAGCAGCATACAGGTATTGTTTGCTTGCAGCCACTGCAGCGAGCGAGAGCTTCTCTAAATTGTGTGGAATAATTTCTTTCTGCCTTGTTGAGTTGCCGGCTCCAGTACTGATCCCTCTGGTGATGGTGTGCTGTGTCAGGTTCTTGCTCTGACTGAGCCTGGCCCAGCACACCAGTACTGATCCCTCTGGTGGTGGTGTGCTATGTCAGGTTCTTGCTCTGACTGAGCCTGGCCCAGCACACCAGTACTGATCCCTCTGGTGGTGGTGTGCTGTGTCAGGTTCTTGCTCTGACTGAGCCTGGCCGATCCCTCTGGTGGTGGTGTGCTGAGCCAGGTTCTTGCTCTGAGCCTGGCCCAGCACACCAGTACTGATCCCTCTGGTGGTGGTGTGCTGGGCCAGGTTACAAGCACTTTAAGTTGTTCAAATGCTGTTTGGCAGGAATAGCACCACTTAACATAGTGTTCATTAGCAGAGATCGCTGTCTTCTCTTTGGACACCTCCTCAAGTTGAACTTAACAATATCCTGAGGCTAAGTCTGGGGTGGTGAAATAAGTGGACACCCACAGCGAATAAATAGGTGCATCAATTCCTGGTAATAGGTATGCATCTTTATCGGTAACATTGTTGACCTTACGACCTTACAAAAATCAATGCACAACCTCCAACACCCGTCCATTTTATGCATTGCAGCTGCAGAGGACCAGCGACTGCTGCGGGTCGTACCACCTCTTGCTTCAGCATTCTTTCAACTCCCTTTTGAACATTGTGTCTGTCATGACACTGGTAGATGACAGAGTGTTGGCCTTATGGTGCTCCATTTGTGACAATCGAATGCTTAGTAACCTTAGTTTGCCCAAGTGGCTTGTCACGTGCCAGAAATAGTTCATGAAATTCTGTGAAAAGGAGGTGAGCATCATGCTTCTGACTTTCAGAAGGTTTTCACCCATTTGGAGCTGATCACATCTCAGGTCGCTGCTTGGTTACATCCTTATGCATTGGTTCTTCGTTGATCATCACAATTTTTTACTGAGGCAGAAATGATGCAATTCGTGACCCCTTGTGCAATGTCATTGGCTTTGGTCCTGTGTTCATAACATGTAGTATGACACCAGTGGCTCTGAACTCAAGCGAGCAACAGACAGTCGATTAGGAGTAGCGCACTCATTGACCTCCCTGAATGTCACGAAGTGTTCCTTGGGGTAGTTGTATTGAACAGCCTAGGACACACATGGTTTTCGTAACCCAGATGGTTCCAATAGTCCCAAGCTCATCAGAGTAATGATCAGGGTAGTTCACAAGCATCTTGTCCTAGACATAGATTATGATTGTTGCAATCAATTACAATTATCTTGTACTAGGAAATCGACACCTAATAGGCACACAGTTAATTTGTTCACAATTGTAAACTTGTGTACAGCTTGAAATTAGCAATTGATGATTCCACTTGTCCCAGAATGTCCCCAAGGCTGGCTATTGGCTCCCACCATTGAAACAGCTGCATTATGGTGTAGATAAGCTTTTGGTAATGTAGAAGATTTGACAACTGAAACTGCTGCACCCGAAGCCAATAGGAATGTAATGGGTCATGTGTGCATGTGACCTTTTACTTGTAATATCAACAAGTTAATGTTAAGTGTTCAGTGAGCGTTAGTCCCTTTTGCCGGCTTGGGTCACCATTAATGCTGGCATGGGTCACCGTCGATGCCGGCAAGTTGTAGTTCAAAGGACACCACCATTGCAAGTGACCTTGTTCTCCACATCTGTAACACATACAAGTGTCACATCTATGAAGTGCCCTGTTTCCACCAGTGCATGTGTTTTGCTGACGTTGGCTGTAATAGGCTCGAGAAACTGGAGACACGGACTTGGTGGCACTGACTCAATTGCAATTCTAGTGATCAAATCGCTTGGACATATCTCTATCTTCACCCATTTTCTCCAACCGGTTCAACTTCTCAGACTCTGAGGGGTGATGAGGTAGTTGCAGAGCACATCAGCTGATTCCTGGTATTTTTCTTCTCCACAGAACTCCAATACATTTTCAACTTCTGTAGCTTGTTTAACTGCCTTATCAAGTGGAGTCGGTTGACCTTCGAGGAGAAAATGACGACTTGTGGATGCTCGAAGACCTGTTAATTTCTGTAGCAATAACTGTTGAGGTCAAATTCTCTTCTGGATAAGTTTGTTTGAACATTTAAGCTCAAATGCAAAATCACTGGCCTTCTCAGTCAAACCTTTAGCCCAATTTTGAAATTGACGTGAAGTAGGTAAAGGATTTTTCCTTAACCCCGCCTCACTGGCCAGGTTTATCTTGATGCCGTCAACAGTTTCTTTTTCCTCAACTGTAAAGTCGATGTAGTAATCTAATAGTTTCCCCCGAAGTAGAGTAGGTATTACATATTACAAGGAGTTGTTTCGCTGTGTCCCACTCCTTAGCGGCAGCTACCAAATCCATCCAAGGTTGAAACTCCCCAAACTTTCTGCAGTGATTTCTGGTAAAGGTATATCCATTCTAGCAACCATTGACATCACCACTTCTGACACCAAATGATAGTAGGAATCAAATGAAACAGCAAGCACACAATTCTCAGAAGGGGTGAACTTTGAACTCATGATGGTGACCACAATCATACTGGGAAGGTGATACAATAACACATTAAAAAGATGATGCATTCAAATAGGTGTGACATTAGTTATACTTACAGTGAAGGTTGGAGGGCTAGATGCCTCATCCTGAGGAGCAGATGCCCAAGTGTGTTGGGATCTTGCCTGCGGTGAGGTTTGGAGTGCTTAAAGTGCCTAATAAGATTATATGCCTAGGTGTGCTGGGATTGGTGCCTGTATAGGGACTAGAGAGTGTAAGGTGACACGGGATGCAACCAGGAATTATTCTACACTCCATGATGCATTGCTCAAGGCAATGGGTCTATCCAAGGACCAGTGAAACCGAAATTTTTGGCTCTACCGCAGGAAGTATTCCGACCCAGCTCAAGACGTCGCCAGAGACCTGGAGAACATGGCAGAGAGGATGGTAGAAGGCTGTTCCTCCGTGGAGCAGGTTGCACATACAATTACTTTCAATAAATTCTTTTCCCTATACCCACAGGAGGACGCTGAGTATGTCCAGCTGAGGCAGCCAACTTCTATCTTGGAGGCAGCCAACGTGATGCAGGACCACATCCAGTACAAGTACCAGGACCAGCAAGGACGCCAGGGATACGGTCAGAGACCTTCCACTTTCTCATCACGCCCCAACGACACCAAGCACAGCCTGACTGGAAAACAGTTCCAGGATCGCCATGATCGGCATACCAAACCAGGACCAACCGATGGAACACCTTCAGCAGGATATGACAGTAACTCTTCCCCTAACACTCAACCTAACTCATTCATCCCAATGTGCTTTGGCTGTGGCATGCGTGGCCATAAAAAGCCCGACTGCCACAACAAGGTATTGGTAGTAACATCTAATGCCCAAGCTGACTTGTATATGTGATGGGACTGGTGGGCAAGACAGAATGTCGCATGAAAATTGACGCAGGATTATCAGTTGTGAATGCAGACTTAGTAGACCCTTTGGAATATACTGGCAAATGCATTAGGCTCACTGGTTTTAGTGGAGAGACTAAGAGAGTTCCCCTAGCAAAAGTGTGGATTACAGCAGGAGAGTATTGCAAGCAACGTACAGTTGCAGCAGTACCCAACAGCCCAGAACAGGTACTCTTAGGATTAGACCTGGGAATATTACAGCACTTGCTAGATATTGAACAGCAGCAAAGACAAGCAGCAGAAGCTGAGAAGAGCCCTCAAATACTACTGACTAGAGCAGAAAGGAAGAAAGAGGTAGAATTAGATGAGCAGGACATGGTGGCAGATCAAACATCAGAGGCCAACCCCACCCCCATGGACGAGCGCTTTGATTTTGATGATGATTTATTCACATCAGGCCCAGTGTACAGTGAACCAGTACAGACCATACCTGATGGGGAAGCAGAACAACTACCAATCCCTAGTCTTGCTAATGATCAGGCAGATGTAGAACTGCTGAAGCAGCAGCAGAAAAATGATGAGACACTGGCTGGTATAAGGGCTCTAGCAGACCACAATGAGAAGGGATATCACTGGAGGCAGGGGGTGTTGAGGCATCTGCATGATGATGACTCTGGTCAACAATGGGACAGGATTGTTCTCCCCACGTCTAGAAGAAAGGAAGTATTTACGGATAGCTCACAATAATAGGCTAAGTGGCCATTTTTCTGGCAAGAAAACTAAAGCAGCCATGCAGAAACTATTTACATGGCCAAGCATGAATAAAGACGTGCAGCAGTGGTGTGCAGCTTGCCCGGACTGTCAAAGAGCTGGTAAAACCAACCCCACCATCAGAGCTCCCTTGCAACCTCTAGTCATAAGTACTCCATTTTCATGGGTAGCCTTCGACCTAGTTGGTCCACTTCCTCGAACAGCTAGATGAAACCGGTATTTGCTTACTTGCATGTGCTTAGGATCTATGTACCCTGATGCTATACCGCTCAAAAATGTGGAAGCTACCACAGTGGCAGAAGGCATGCTTGAAATCTTTTCTAGAATTGGGTTACCTGCAGAGCTATTAACTGATCAGGGCTCAGTTTTTATGAGTAAACTCATGAAGCAGCTGTGTAGCATGTGTGACATCAAACAGCTTCGAACGTCCCCATACCACCCTCAAACTGACGGTGCACTGGAACGGTGGCATGGGTCACTAAAGCACTTACTCCGGAAGTGTGAGGAGAGAAGAACTGAGTGGGATCAAATTCTCAAATATTTCTTATTTGCCAACCGTAACTCTCCCCACAGCAATACAGGTTTCTCACCCTTTGAGATCGTTTATGGCAGAGCATTAATAGGGCCACTGGAACTGCTCCAGGAAGGCTGGACGGAAGGAGAGATGACTTCCAAGAATGTCACAGACTGGGTGAACGACCTGGCAGACCATCTGGCTACTACTAGGGTGGTAGTAAATGAGAGAGAGGAGAAGGGTAAATCAGCCATGAAAAAGTACTATGATGCAGGTACCCGACCTAGAGTCTTTGCACTGGGCTCCATGGTGTTGATCAGGACTCCTGACTTGCGGGGTAAACTGGAAGATGTCTGGGAAGGATCATTTGAGGTGATTAGAGTAATTTCTGATGTAACCCTTGAGATTGCTGTGCCAACTAGACGGACTAAGCGACAGGTTGTGCACCAACCGGGTCAAAGCCTGGATATCATCAGAGGCAGCTGTCCTACGGGTGGCAGTTGCCCAGGAGGAGGAGGAGGAAGAAGACACTACCAAGACTAAAGACTGCAAGCTGAATGAGCAACAGCAGCAACAACTACAGGCGATGTTGAGTAAACACAAGGAGGTGGTGACAGAGAAATTGGGGAAGACAGACACGGTATCCCTGCAGATTGACACAGGACTGGCAATACCTATCAGAGCATAACCATACCGGATCCCGCCTATTTGGAAGGACCAGTTGAGGGAGGAGGTCCGCTCACTAGCTGAGGCGGGTATCCTCAAGCCCTCCTTCAGCCCCTGGTCCTCACCCATGGTCCCCGTGAGGAAGCCAAATGGCTCGGTTCGCCTTTGCTTGAATTTTAAGCGTATCAATGCAGTAACTACTCCAGACCCTTACCTCATGCCGCGAGTGGACGACATGCTTGCTCAGATTGGTAATGCCAAATATCTTACTAAGATGGACCCAAACAAGGGCTTCCATCAGATCCCACTCAAGAAAGAAGATCAGCTCAAAACAGCATTCTGCACTCCAAGGGGCAAGTGGCAGTACACAGTTATGCCTTTCGGCTTACGGAATGTACCTGCTATATTTCAACGCCTCATGCACATGATCCTGGCAGACATGCCATCTTTTGCAAATGCTTACATGGACGATTTAGTCATTTTTAGTAATTCTTGGGAGGACCATCTCCATCATATCGACGTAGTTCTGCAACGACTTAACCAGCACAGTTTGACAGTGAAGCCTAGCAACCAAGATAGAGTTCTTAGGACATATTGCAGGAGAGGGCCACATCTCCGTTCCAGAATTCCGAGTACAAGCGATACGGGACTACAAGCGACCGGTCACCCAAGCAGACCTACATTCCTTCTTAGGCGTCACTGGATATTACCATCATTTCATTGATGCGTATGCACAGAACTCATTCCACTTGACCAATGCAACCAGAAAAATGGAACCAAATACACTTGTATGGTCGGACTCGATGTGTGCTGAATTTATGTATTTGTGCAATTCACTTGCTAACTCATGTTCCCTCATTGTACCCCAAGACTGCGATACGTTTCTACTACAGACCGATGCTTCAACTAGAGGGATCTCTGGTATCTTGAGCGTGAGTCGTGATGATCAGGAGCTACCAGTAGCATTCTACTCCCGGAAACTCACACCAGCTGAAAGAAACTATGCAGCTACGGAACTAGAAGGCCTAGCAGTAGTGGAAGCCATTCTCCATTTCGAGATCTACCTCATCGGGCGCCACTTCACGGTTGAGACGGACCACAGGGCCCTAACCTTCTTGGAACATCTCAACCCAAGACTCACTCGTTGGTGTCCACGTCTCCAACACTTCTCCTTCACAGTAAAGTACAGACCCGGCCAACAAAATGCCAATGCGGATGCTCTCTCAAGGCAAGCATGGCTAGACGGTGGAGGACCACCTAAGTCAACGGAGCGGGGGAGATGTCAGGACCAGACCTGACAGAAGAGAAGGATAGAAGAGAGAAGACTCACAGAAACTTGCATAAGTATCTAATTACAATCTATCAACACTTGAATGCTATAAATCATACCTTGTTATAACATATCTTATTCCGTTAACACTTTAGTCTGAGACACTGATTAATATTGTTAATAGTTGCATGTGTATCATCCTGATTGGACAGAATCATAATCACACCTTGTAATATCACCATATATGGTTGTATCCTGGGGACTTTCTCTGGTGGCAGCATATCAGGAGTACTGAGCTTAATCCCTCAATGCCTCACAGGTGACGAAGACTGACGAAATGACATCCCTTGAGTTAACAGAGGTGGGCGTGGCGGTAGGGATGGTTGCCTTCCCATTCTGGTAGTTCCCGGCACACATCTCATTAATAAATATTAGCTTTAATATCACATTCCTACAGTCTACATTGGCATGCAGTGCTACACAGAGAGGAATGAAAAAGCAGCTTGCAAAGTCTACCTATAAGACTAATAATTTTAACAAAGATCCTACGGGTGAGCTGTATTTGTGGTAATGTTATTACCCAGAGTCTCCTGTCCCTGAGCCTGTGGCTGTTGCCATGACATTGACAGGAGTATTGCCACTGGTATTGACATTAGCAGCTGAAGCCCTAAACCAAGCTACACTGGCACCAGATGGGGCGGGGGGGGGGGGGGGGGGGGGCTGGAACCTAGCCTGTAGCCATATCAGCTGTTCTGGAGTAAAGGGGGGTTCCATTAAAGTGGACTTAACACTCGAGACAAAATACTTTGTGCTTCACCCCAACCCATTTGCAGCTGATACTGATGGTCAAGGCTCATAATCATGCACAACTTCTGTGGGTGCTACATGCAGGTCCCAAGTAGTGTAGCCAAAAAATGTCGCTGTGCTGTATCATTGGGAACATGAAAAATGGACACCACTGCTGATGAGAGAGCATGATGGTACCAGTGCTGATGGCAGAGCATGATGGTACCAGTGCTGATGGCAGAGCATGATGGCACCAGTGCTGATGGCAGAGCATGATGGCACCAGTGCTGATGGCAGAGCACCAGTGCTGATGGCAGAGCATGATGGCACCAGTGCTGATGGCAGAGCATGATGGTACCAGTGCTGATGACAGAGCATGATGGCACCAGTGCTGATGGCAGAGCATGATGGCACCAGTGCTGATGACAGAGCATGATGATGGTACCAGTGCTGATGGCAGAGCATGATGGCACCAGTGCTGATGACAGAGGATAGTACCAGTGCTGATGGCAGAGCATGATGGCACCAGTGCTGATGGCAGAGCATGATGGTACCTGTGCTGATGGAAGAGCATGATGGCACCAGTGCTGATGGCAGAGCATGATGGCACCAGTGCTGATGGCAGAGCATGATGGTACCTGTGCTGATGACAGAGCATGATGGTACCAGTGCTGATGGCAGAGCATGATGGTACCTGTGCTGATGGCAGAGCATGATGGCACCAGTGCTGATGGCAGAGCATGATGGCACCAGTGCTGATGGCAGAGCATGATGGCACCAGTGCTGATGGCAGAGCATGATGGCACCAGTGCTGATGGCAGAGCCCAGTGCTGATGGCAGAGCATGATGGTACCAGTGCTGATGGCAGAGCATGATGGCACCAGTGCTGATGGCAGAGCCAGTGCTGATGGCAGAGCATGATGGTACCAGTGCTGATGACAAGAGCATGATGGTACCAGTGCTGATGGCAGAGCATGATGACACCAGTGCTGATGACAGAGCATGATGGCACCAGTGCTGATGGCAGAGCATGATGGCACCTGTACTGATGGCAGAGCATGATGGTACCAGTGCTGATGATAAGAGCATGTTGCAAGATCTCGTATATTGCAGAATGATGGAAGTTTGATAACTATTGCTGAGAACGATAACTTTCAATGCCGACTGTTGTGGGTACAGCATACTCTGGAATGCAAGCAGTGCCCCATATGACATTGTTGTCCTAGGCGGAGATAAGGGCATGAAGCCATGCACCAATTCAGTGGCTGAAGCAATTAATAGCCAGGCCATCTGCCAAAAGCAATGCAAGGACTGTGTCTCTTTATGTATTCCTAAGCCATCTGGATGCACGCAGATGTGCAAGACCAGATGGTGGGAGGTGGCCATGGTTATTCATTAGCATTATTCATTATGTAATTCTTAGTTCAAGAACAAAAAGTAAAGTATTTCTTATCTTGACAGGTTAAAGGAAAGAAACAATACTTACCCACGTAGACCACAACCGCTCGAACAATCTATATACAAACAGAGTACACCATGATTTAAATGGTAAAGGGTCATCTCACCGGCTGTAATCTTCACGGGTGCTTCTTCGTGCTTCTGTTCTTGTTTTTGTCTCAAGTCAATCTTTATTTTTTGGTTTGTTGTTTTTGTTGTTTTGTTTGTTGTTGTTGTGTTGTTGTTTGTTGTTTTGTTTGTTTGTTGTTGTTGTGTTTGTTGTTGTTGTTTGTTGTTGTTGTTTGTTGTTGTTGTTTGATGTTTTTTTGGTGTTTTGTTTGTTGTTTTGTTTGTTGTTTTGTTCATTGTTTAGTATGTTGTTTTGTTTGTGTATATTATTATCAACTTCAAAATTTACTCTCTCAATGTTTCTTCATCAGGAATAAGGAATGCACTCGTGGATGATTAATGATGATCCTTTATTAAATCATGATTAATGATGATCCTTTATTAAATCATGATTAATGATGATCCTTTATTAAATCATGATTAAAGATGATCTCTTATTAAATCATAAATAAAGGGAACCCTTTATTTAAAAGATGATCCTTTATTAAATCATGACTAAAGATGATCCTTTATTAAATCATGATTGAAGATGATCCATTATTAAATCATGATTAACCTTTGATCCTTTATTAAATCATGATTAAAGATGATCCTTTATTAAATCATGATTAATGATGATCCTTTATTAAATCATGATTAAAGATGATCCCTTAAATAAAGGGAACCCTTTATTTAAAAGATGATCCTTTATTAAATCATGTTGAAGATGATCCATTATTAAATCATGATTAACCTTTGATCCTTTATTAAATCATGATTAAAGATGATCCTTTATTAAATCATGATTAACCTTTATTAACCTTTATTAAATCATGATTAAAGATGATCCCTTATTAAAAGATGATCCTTTATTAAATCATGATTAAAGATGATCCTTTATTAATCATGATTAAAGATGATCCTTTATTAAATCATGATTAAAGATGATCCTTTATTAAATCATGATTAAATATTAAATCATGATCTGAGACATCGCGAGAGTAAAATTTGAAGTTGAATATTGAGTAATTCTGTCAACTGAGAGTTTGTTGAGTTGTTTATTGTACATACTACTACACATCAGCATGTGACATGTCTGGTTGCTATTGTTGTCTGTGTATACATTGTCCACTGCGCAAAAATTATCACATATCATACTTTGTTGCCAGTGCTGACTTGCCAACCTTAGAACTATACTTCAGGGACAATTTACAGGATTTTACAGGATTTACCTATTTTTCAAGGACAAAAAATGTTTACGGAATTCAAGATATACAAAAAGACAACATAGTTATTGCTAGCAAAAAATCTATTATGATAGCAATATCTGAATCTTCAAAGACATTGGTGGAAGTTGCTGTTCCTCTTGGTAAAAGATTGATCTGGTGGCTTCATCTGTTTTGACAACATAATTATTATGTTCATTGTCAAAGCAATATTGACCTTCCCAATCAGTCACATAGTGGAAGGATCGAGTGCTTTCTTTGCTCTGTCTCTATTTTTTAAATCGTGCTAATAACCTCTCGGTCTGCATTTGAATGTGGTAAAATCAGTAAAATCTTTGCTAGCTGTGCCAGAGTTCTAAAACTTGACGTGTCAATATCAGTGGCAAGTTTCACCTTTGACATTACATCCCAATAGTGTTCAATAGCTGCACACTCAGTGCAGTGGAATTGTGGTAAGTCACTGTATGAACATGAACTTGTGGTAAGTCACTGTCTGAACATGAACAAAAGTCTTGAAGCTCTGTAGATAAAATCATCAAGTTCCTCACCAGTGAGTGAGTAGATGGAGAAGCAAGAGATAAGATTCCTAAATAAGAAGAACTAAAGCGATGAAGAGGGTGGTCCAAGAATGGCAGCTCCTTACTGAGTGAGTGAGTGAGTGAGTGAGTGAGTGAGTGGGTGAGTGAGTGAGTGAGTGAGTGAGTGGGTGAGTGTGTGAGTGAGTGAGTGAGTGAGTGAGTGAGTGAGTGAGTGAGTGGGTGAGTGAGTGAGTGTCAACAATCAGGCTACACCGCCAAGCTGATTACATTGGAAATTGGTTCACGTGGCCTGCCAAATCTACGTGGTTTCACAAAGCTTCAAGTCGAACTAAACATCTCCACAACCAAGACTCGTATTCTCTTAGTGCAAGCTGCTAGAGAAGCAATAATTGGCTCCTTTAACATCTGGTGCTGCAGAAATAAAAATAATCCACTTAATTATCCCTTAATTATTCCTTAATGATATATTTTTTGTTTTGTTGTTGCTTTTCTGAGTGAGTGAGTGAGTGAGTGAGTGAGTCACTTGCTGTTTCCTGGATTGACCTCGCAAATGCATACGGCAGCATCCACCACTCTCTCATCCAGTTCTAACTCAAACACTACTATGCCCCCCCACAACTCTGCTCCATCTTAGAATCCCTTTACTCAGACCTCACAGCCACCATCCTAACTTCAGATTGGTCTACCCTTAGCATTCCTCTGAAGATAGGTGTCTATCAAGGTGACCCTCTGTCGGGGGTAGTGTTTAATACAGTGATTAACACCTTAGTTGACACTTTGCAAGCACAAAAAGATCTTGGATATACATTATCTGACTCCACCCACCACACCAACCTTCTTCAATATGCAGATGATACATGTATCATTACAAACAGCCCAGCCGCCGGTCAGCAACAGTTGAACACGGTCGATCAGTGGCTTGGATGGTCGGGTATGAAGGCAAATATCGCAAAGTGCCACTCTGTAGCAATACAAAGCTCTACAGGTCACACCATCGACCCCCAGCTTACCTTGTCAGGAAAGACACTCCCTTTCATGGGCAGTAGTACCATCAAGTTCCTTGGGTTACCCATTCAGATTCCTCAAAATCCTTCCATGGCCCGATCCAACCTTAAAGAGGCTCTAAATCGCATGGTACAAGCAGTGGACAGATGTCCAGTCACAAGACAGCAGAAGATGAAACTGTACAAGCTTGGTGTGTGTCCTAGGCTAAATTGGTCTCTCACCATCCATGTTTTCCCCATAACTTGGATTGAACGTAACTTAGAGACAACAGCTACGAGATTTCTGAAGAAGTGGACAGGTCTTACAAAATCTGCTAGTCCCAACTTGCTCTACCTCCCACAGAGAGATGGAGGTCTTAACCTACCATCATTGTCCTCTCTCTATAAGCGACTCCAAGTCTCAAGACAGTGCCAGATACTCACCTCAGCTGACCCTTGTGTCAGACATATTGCAGAGAAAGGTTTACAGGCTGAGATTGCTGCGACACGACTGAAATTTTGACCAGCCGTCATTGTTAGGGACATGATGCAAAAAGATCCATCACGCTCACGCAAAGCACTACTTGTAGCAGTCAAGAAGCAGGTGACTAATGAGGAGGAACAAGCTCACTTAAAAGATCTCCACAACCTACCTAGATAGGGCCACATGATTCGTGCCACCACCCCTGATTCTGCTACCATCTGGGCTAAAGCGGTGCAGTCTCTCCCAGAGGAGTCATTCAAATTTGTGTCTCAATGCTGCACATGATACTCTACCCCACAATGCAAATCTGTACCTGTGGAAAAAGAAGAACTCTGAGAACTGCCCCCTGTGCCATGAGGATCGCCAGAACCTTGTCCACGTCCTAAACTCCTGCAAGATAGCCTTGAAACTAAGACGTTACAATGAGCGGCATGACTCTGTTCTGGCTATCATTTATGAAACCATCTCGCAACACCTCCCTAACCAGCCTTTAGCACTGTTGACCTGGTCAATGCGTACAATTTCCCTTCCCACATCACCCCTACTGAACTCAGACCTGACATTGTCTGGTGGGATGATGAACGCAAGTGTGTCTGCCTTGTGGAACTAACAGTGTGTTTCGACACCTTATTCCACGAAGCTGCGACTAGGAAGGAGGTCAAATACATACCACTACTCTCTGCATGTCAACAATCAGGCTACACCACCAAGCTGATTACATTGGAAATTGGTTCACGTGGCCTGCCAAATCTACGTGGTTTCACAAAGCTTCAAGTCGAACTAAACATCTCCACAACCAAGACTCGTATTCTCTTAGTGCAAGCTGCTAGAGAAGCAATAATTGGCTCCTTTAACATCTGGTGCTGCAGAAATAAAAATAATCCATAATTATCACTAAAATATTTCCTTAAAGGATAATTAATTATCCCTTCATTATTGCTTAATCATTTATTTTTTGTTTTATTGTTGCTTTTCTGCATGTCATGACATAAGGTCACTTAATTTGCGGTTTGGAGCCAAGTGATTGTGCAATGTTTTTGTAGAACATTATGACGAGCTGAGCTTGGATAACTCCACCCCTCATTGTGCTTGTGCTTTACAATTCAATGAAGTTTATATTTTAAAAAAGTGAGTGATGAGTGAGTGAGTGAGTGGGTGAGTGGGTGAGTGGGTGAGTGGGTGAGTGAGTGGGTGAGTGGGTGAGTGGGTGAGTGGGTGAGTGATGAGTGAGTGAGTGAGTGAGTGGGTGAGTGAGTGAGTGAGTGAGTGGGTGAGTGATGAGTGATGAGTGATGAGTGAGTGAGTGAGTGAGTGAGTGAGTGAGTGGGTGAGTGAGTGAACAGCCTTTAGCACTGTTGACCTGGCCAATGCGTACAATTTCCCTTCCCACATCACCCCTACTGAACTCAGACCTGACATTGTCTGGTGGGATGATGAACGCAAGTGTGTCTGCCTTGTGGAACTAACAGTGTGTTTCGACACCTTATTCCACGAAGCTGCGACTAGGAAGGAGGTCAAATACATACCACTACTCTCTGCATGTCAACAATCAGGCTACACCGCCAAGCTGATTACATTGGAAATTGGTTCACGTGGCCTGCCAAATCTACGTGGTTTCACAAAGCTTCAAGTCGAACTAAACATCTCCACAACCAAGACTCGTATTCTCTTAGTGCAAGCTGCTAGAGAAGCAATAATTGGCTCCTTTAACATCTGGTGCTGCAGAAATAAAAATAATCCATAATTATCACTAAAATATTACCTTAAAGGATAATTAATTATCCCTTCATTATTGCTTAATCATTAATTTTTTTTGTTTTATTGTTGCTTTTCTGCATGTCATGACATAAGGTCACTTAATTTGCGGTTTGGAGCCAAGTGATTGTGCAATGTTTTTGTAGAACATTATGACAAGCTGAGCTTGGATAACTCCACCCCTCATTGCTTTGTTTGTGCTTGTGCTTTACAATTCAATGAAGTTTATTATATATTTTTTGTGAGTGAGTGAGTGAGTGAGTGAGTGAGTGAGTGGGTGAGTGGGTGAGTGGGCGAGTGGGTGAGTGAGTGAGTGGGTGAGTGAATGAGTGGGTGAGTGAGTGGGTGAGTGATGAGTGATGAGTGAGTGAGTGAGTGAGTGAGTGAGTGAGTGAGTGAGTGAGTGGGTGAGTGATGAGTGAGTAGTGAGTGAGTGAGTGAGTGGGTGAGTGAGTGAGTGAGTGAGTGAGTGAGTGGGCGAGTGAATGAGTGGGTGAGTGAATGAGTGAGTAGTGAGTGAGTGAGTGGGTGAGTGGGTGAGTGATGAGTGAGTAGTTAGTGAGTGAGTGGGTGAGTGGGTGAGTGGGTGAGTGATGAGTGAGTAGTTAGTGAGTGAGTGAGTGAGTGGGTGAGTGAATGAGTGGGTGAGTGATGAGTGAGTAGTTAGTGAGTGAGTGAGTGAGTGAGTGAGTGAGTGAGTGAGTGGGTGAGTGGGTGAGTGATGAGTGAGTAGTGAGTGAGTGAGTGAGTAGTGAGTGAGTGAGTGAATGAGTGGGTGAGTGATGAGTGAGTAGTTAGTGAGTGAGTGAGTGAGTGAGTGAGTGAGTGAGTGGGTGAGTGGGTGAGTGATGAGTGAGTAGTTAGTGAGTGAGTGAGTGAGTGGGTGAGTGATGAGTGAGTAGTGAGTGAGTGAGTGAATGAGTGGGTGAGTGATGAGTGAGTAGTTAGTGAGTGAGTGAGTGAGTGGGTGAGTGATGAGTGAGTGAGTGAGTGGGTGAGTGGGCGTGTGATGAGTGAGTAGTTAGTGAGTGAGTGAGTGGGTGAGTGGGCGAGTGATGAGTGAGTAGTTAGTGAGTGAGTGAGTGAGTGAGTGGGTGAGTCTCATGAGTGAGTAGTGAGTGAGTGAGTGGGTGAGTGGGTGAGTGATGAGTGAGTAGTGAGTGAGTGAGTGAGTGAGTGGGTGAGTGATGAGTGAGTAGTGAGTGAGTGAGTGGTTGATACATTATCAGTACATACGGAAACTTGTTTAATAGTTTTGAGATTACAAAAACATAAAATTCTCATGAGGAGGAGGAGGAAAATGCTGAGACAGCATCTTCAAGCTCCCTGCATGACAATATCCCAGTGGAAGTTTTCATTCCTAATTCATTGACACAAACCTGATTGCTATGGGATTGGCTGTGACATCATCTTGGGTTGTAGAATATCAGAATCAACATTATCACTCATGAAAGACTTCAGAAGTGAGCGAACATCAGATTGAAACATGCCCATGCCCAGTACATGTTTGAAAGGATAATTTGTGTTTCATTGAATATGATATCACTCATGAATTAGGTGTGCATTCCTTGCCTGGTGCTATACACGGCTGTTGCTGTTGTTCTTCCTGAAGCATCCCCTACCACAACCTCACTGTCTGGGAACATAACTAACCTTGTAAAGTCTTACGATGTGATCCACAGTCAATATTATGCTCAGCTACAAATGTAGTTCTGCCTTTTGTTACTCGACCCTCCAACAACCTGCACAGTAATTATCCATCATCTCCAACAAAGTGTCCTGCACAGCAATTATCCGTCATCTCCAACAATGTGTCCTTCCTGCATAGCAATTATCCGTCATCTCCAACAATGTGTCGTTCCTGCATAGCAATCATCCGTCATCTAAAAGGAATAGCTAATAACAGCCTCAGTGTGATGCTGTAGCAGATCTCAGTACATGACACTTAAGCTGCCTATTTCAAGGACAAAGAAGGCTCTTTCAGGGACTTACTAATCCAATTCAGGGACAGTTGGCAAGTATGTGACTGTATGCATTTAAGGTCAGCTACACCCCCCCCCCCCCCCCAACCCCTCCCCCCTCAAAGAAAGAATGGCACAGGAAAACTCCACCAACCAAACAGCAGAAATCAGCGGCTCATTCGTTTTTGCCTATACAAAACCACACTGACTGATCCTTACCATTCTACAAAGGGAGTTGCTGATGTGCATTTAGAGTTGTTCTATGAATAGACATGTGGTATACAAGTTATGCAATGGAGGAGATAGAAACATGGAACTTGAAGATGAATTTCAAATTTGGTTACACCTATGTTGGTTTAGGGAAGCTGGTTGACTATATACCTTAGGGAAGCTGGTTACCTTAGAGAAGCTGGTTGACTACCTTAGGGAAGCTGGTTGACTACCTTAGGGAAGCTGGTTGACTACTGTAGCGACTATTCCCACTACACACTGCACTACGTCATTGTCATACGCAATACGTCATTATCATGGTATTTGGTGCTCCACGTGATTCTTGTCAAAATCTTTTCCAAATAAAGACCAAAATCTAACTGAGTTTTGTTTCTCTTTATTTCCAAGCTATAACCAGCTTTATTGGTGACCCTGACAAGGAACAATGTCTGAACAAGAGCTATTGGAACGCCGTCTCGAAGAAGCCCTCAAAACCAACGCCGCCCTGGCCGCCGCCGCCATTCCTGTTACTGCCGTGGCTGTCCGCCTCCCAACGTTCACAGCCGACCAGGTCGCCCACTGGTTCTCCCTCGCTGAGGGACAGTTCCACCTTCGTCATGTCACAGACCAGCTAACCCAGTTTTACCACGTCCAGCAGGCATTGCACCCAACTGTGGTTCGCTTATTGGCTCCAGAGGACCTGACTCCTGCTGCCAACCGCCCCTATGAAATTTTCAGGGAGCGGATCCGTCAAGTTTGTCAGGATTCACCCCTGGTCCGTCTGGAGAGATTCTTGTCGCTTGCAAACCAACAGGATACTATGGATCCAGCGGTTGTCGACTCAGAAGCACGTCAATGTTTCCAAGACATCCCAGACCTAGCCTTGGCTTTGAGGAAGTTGGCCATCCTGCGCCGCTCTCCTGCGGATGCTCAAGCCACGCTCCGTAGTTCATCCAATGTGGACATCAAAGACTATGTAACTCTGGCCAAGACCTTGTTTGTTTCATCCACTTCAATCACATCAGTTACGGGAAAGGATCGTCGTCGTCGCTCACCTACTCCAGGCCGCAAAAAGTGCTATTACCACGAGCGCTGGGGCGCAAAGGCTCGCAAGTGCGAAACCCCGCACATTTGTCCTCCTCTCTCAAAAAACATGCTTGCCAACGTGCTAGCCCCACCAGTCTCATCGTCAACCCACTCTAACCGTCCAACCTCGAGTTTGTTTTTTATCAAGGATCGGCGCTCTAGAACATCGTTTCTGGTGGACACGGGAGCGTCCGTTTCAATTATTCCACGCTCTTCGGTGTCCGCCTCCCTCTGCCGAACACTGTGCCCTATGGACAACACACTCACGGCCGCCAATGGCTCAAAGATCAACACGTACGGTTACCACCCGTTGACGTTGGATTTGGGTTTCGCCCGTCTCCTTAAATGGGAGTTCATCATCGCCGATGTCGCATTTCCCATTCTTGGAGCCGATTTTCTCCGTGCCCGGCGCCTACTGGTGGACCTGCAAGGCCGTCGACTACTTCGGGCAGAGGATCTAGCCTTATCCGCCAGTCTCACGCCTGCTGATGGTGTTATTGCTGCCGGCCTCGTTCCCAGTCGCAATGCGTCTCCTTGGGAGCGCCTTCTGGGCCGTTTCCGACCACTGCAGAATCCAGAGTTTCATGCCAGTACGCCGGTCAAGCACTCCGTTCGTCACGTCATCCAAACCTCAGGTCAACCCTGCCACGCCAAAGCCCGCCGCCTTTCACCAGCTAAGATGAAAACCGCCAAAGAATACTTCGACCAACTACTTCAGCTTGGGATTGTCCGCCGTAGCAAGAGCGCTTTCGCTTCTCCGCTTCACATGGCCCCGAAGAAAGATGGCACATGGCGTCCTTGTGGAGATTATTGGAAGCTCAATGAACAAACGGTTCCCGACCGTTATCCACTTCCGCACATTCAAGACGTCGTCAGGGATTTGGATGACTGCTGCATTTTCTCAAAAATCGACCTAGTTAAGGCCTATCATCAAATCCCGATGGCAGAGGAGGATATTATGAAGACAGCCATTATCACGCCGTTTGGGTTGTTTGAGTACATCCGGACACCGTTTGGCCTTCGCAACGCCGGCCAAACATTTCAGCGTTTTATGGACGAAGTTGTGCGTGGTTTAGAAGGCGTGTTTGTTTATGTGGATGACATTTTAGTGGCCAGTAAGAACAAGAAGAACCATGAGCGTCACTTGTCTGCCCTTTTTACCCGATTGGAACTATTTGGCCTTGTTATCAGCCCAGAGAAGAGCATGTTCGGGGTTGACCAAGTAGATTTCCTTGGGTACCATTTGTCTGCCACGGGCCTGTCTCCCATGCCTACTCGCGTTGAAGCCATCCGCCAGTTTGCTACTCCAACCAACAAGAAATCCCTGCAGCGATTCTTGGGAATGGTAAACTATTATCATCGGTTCATACCAAAGTGTGGAGGGATCATGTCTCCCTTATACAACCTGCTAAAGAAAGATACCAACTTCGATTGGAACACATCTCACTCAACCGCTTTCGAATCCCTAAAGGAGGCTTTAAGCGCGGCAGCCATTCTCCAGCACCCGTCTCCTGGTGCCCGCCTGGCCCTTTCTGTAGACGCCTCTGATAAGGGTTTAGGCGCTGTGTTGGAACAATTTTCAAAGAATCAATGGTATCCTCTAGCCTTCTTCAGTCGAGCACTGAATCCAGCTCAGTTGAACTACAGCGCTTTCGATAGAGAGCTGCTGGCAATCAAGGAGGCCATTCGTCATTTCCGGCATTTCTTGGAGGGTGAAAATTTTACAGTCTTCACAGATCATCGACCGCTCACCACCGCTATCCATAGCCGAAACCCTACCTGGTCCTCTCGTCAGCACCGTCATTTTGCAGAGATTTCCGAGATGACAACAGATCTTCAGCACATCAGTGGGAAGAACAACGTCGTCGCCGATGCTCTCTCCCGGGTGTTTACCATTGCGAATCAACCGATTGATTGGTCTGTGTTTGCAGCGGACCAGGCGACCGATCCGAATGTCCCATTATTTGCAACAGCCATCACCGGCCTGAAGATCGACCACGTCGTGGTTGCTGGTCACTCTATTGTCTGTGATGTCTCGTCCGGACTGCCACGTCCGCTAGTTCCTGCAACATGGGTTCAGACCGTTTTCGATCTTATACATGGCCTTTCCCACCCAGGAGTTAAGGCATCTGTACGCCTCGTCCTTCGCCAGTTTGTGTGGCATAATGCAAAGAAAGACATTTCTCGCCTGGCAAGGACTTGTCTGGCGTGTCAAACCTCCAAAGTTCAAAAACACACCCGGCATCCAGTCCAGGTTTTTGAAGCACCTTCCGGCCGTTTTGGACACGTACATGTGGACATCGTGGGACCCTTGCCTGTCTCCCAAGGTTGCCGATATCTTTTCACTATGGTGGATCGTTGGACCCGATGGCCAGAAGCAGTTCCAATGACTGACATAACGGCCGAGTCATGCGTCGCCGCAATGATGAGTGGTTGGATCGCCCGTTTCGGTAGTCCTGAAGTAATCACCACTGATCGTGGTCGGCAGTTCACCTCTGGTCTCTGGCAGTCTTTCGTCCGTCTCCTAGGATCTTTTGCTCCGAAAACGACCTCCTACCATCCACAGGCCAACGGTATGGTTGAACGATTTCATCGGTCCCTCAAGGCCTCCCTCATGGCCTCTTCGGACAATGCACCAGGAAATTGGGTGGAAGAACTCCCTGCGGTTCTCCTCGGACTTCGGTCTACTGTTAAAGAAGGTTTAGGGACATCTGCTGCCGAGGCGGTTTATGGTGAACCCCTGCGACTTCCAGGGAGTCTCGTCTCGACACCCATGGACCCGCCATCCCCAGCTTTCGTCGATGATGTCCGCCGTCATGCTTATGGATCGTCGTTCATACCAGCCACCCGCCACGGATCCGAGGGATTTTCTCGTGGACTGGAGGCTCTCCGATCTGCCTCCCACGTCCTCGTCCGTCAGGATCAAGTCCGCCCTCCTCTAACGCGACCTTATAAGGGACCATATCGGGTTATCAGTCGCTCTCGGGATTACTTCATTTTGGATATAAATGGACGGGAGGATTCCGTTTCAATATCTCGTCTCATTCCCTGTAGATCGCTTGCTGAAACGGATAGATTCTCACCCATGAACACTCGACCAGTGAACCCCAAACTGAAACCTATCCTGCAATCGCCAACATCCCCTCCGATGAATGTAAAACAAGTACGTTTCAACCTTACCAAGCCTCCCATTTCGACTCGTTCTGACCGTGTGGTCAAGACACCAGTGAAACTCAATTTATAACTTTTTATTTCTTTTATTTTCTTCATGCCTTGGTTACCCCCTAGCCATTCTGGGGGGAGCAATGTAGCGACTATTCCCACTACACACTGCACTACGTCATTGTCATACGCAATACGTCATTATCATGGTATTTGGTGCTCCACGTGATTCTTGTCAAAATCTTTTCCAAATAAAGACCAAAATCTAACTGAGTTTTGTTTCTCTTTATTTCCAAGCTATAACCAGCTTTACTACCTTAGAGAAGCTGGTTGACTACCTTAGAGAAGCTGGTTGACTACCTTAGAGAAGCTGGTTGACTACCTTAGAGAAGCTTGTTGACTACCTTAGAGAAGCTGGTTGACTACCTTAGGGAAGCTGGTTGACTACCTTAGAGAAGCTGGTTGACTACCTTAGGGAAGCTGGTTGACTAACTTAGAGAAGCTCGTTGACTACCTTAGAGAAGCTGGTTGACTACCTTAGAGTGACTACCTTATTAGGGAAGCTGGTTGACTACCTTAGAGAAGCTGGTTGACTACCTTAGAGAAGCTGGTTGACTACCTTAGAGAAGCTGGTTGACTACCTTAGGGAAGCTGGTTGACTACCTTAGAGAAGCTGGTTGACTACCTTAGAGAAGCTGGTTGACTACCTTAGAGAAGCTGGTCGACTACCTTAGAGAAGCTTGTTGACTACCTTAGAGAAGCTGGTTGACTACCTTAGGGAAGCTGGCTGACTACCTTAGGGAAGCTGGTTGACTACCTTAGGGAAGCTGGTTGACTATATACCTTAGAGAAGCTGGTTGACTACCTTAGAGAAGCTGGTTGACTACCTTAGAGAAGCTGGTTGACTACCTTAGAGAAGCTGGTTGACTACCTTAGGGAAGCTGGTTGACTACCTTAGGGAAGCTGGTTGACTACCCCAGGGAAGCTGGTTTTGACTACCTTAGAGAAGCTTGTTGACTACCTTAGGGAAGCTTGTTGACTACCTTAGGGAAGCTGGTTGACTACCTTAGAGAAGCTGGTTGACTACCTTAGGGAAGGGTTATTTTTAAAGCTAATGTCTGCTGAAGCCACCATTTAGGCAGCTAAGCAGCTGCAGATGTAAGTTTTAGCTGAGATGAGCTTTGGTTTTGGTGTGTTTGCTACTCGCCATTTGGAACCGCACACTCGCTGATGTTGTTGTTACACTAGGATACTTCCTATGTGGGTTTGACCCACTCTATGGGAAACTCCTCCCAAACCAAAGCTCATATCTCAATGGCACTTCAGCTGCTATTAGCTTCAAGAAAATTCCCAGCATGTCTTGAATAGTTTGCTAGGGCAGTCAAGTGTAAACCCCACCACCTTAAAATTCATCTTCAGGACCAATATATGTATTCTCAGGGAGTGTGGTCGCAAGGATGGACATAATTTTTTTAAAGCAAATGTCTTGCCTAAAATTCGCTTTGACAGGCTCTTACACCACAGAAAATTTTAGCTTATAAACATTTCCTGTATGTCTTGAATTTTTTTGTTAAGGTAGTAAACTGCCCCCCCCCCCCCCCCCCCCCCCAAAGCAACAATTAACAACAACTAACAGACACATATATACCCCCACCCCAACCCACCCCACCCCCACCCCACCCCACCCCACCCCACCCCCACCCCCACCCCACCCCACCTCCACCCCACACACATACCTGTGTAGATTTCTTCACTAGTTTTATATACTACCAGATCCTGCAAATTACCCAATGCATTGCAGCAGCTAATCTTACCCTTGATTCAATAAAACACCAGAAAATGGATGTAAAACTATACACTAGTGTGTGTGTGCACCAGGTGAATTTACTTGAGCTGCTGATTCACTGCAAAGTAGCTAGTATCAGTTTATGGAAGCACACAAACACACACACACACACACACTCACACACACCACACCCGCATGCACACACAAACACACACACACACGCACACACAAACACCACAAAAAGACAAAAAAGTTTAATAGTCGTTCTCAAAAACAATTGAAACAAGATTTTACCGACTAGCATTTACAGGAGACCTTTATTTATTACAGCAATGAAGACTGATTAATAGGTAATGGCTCCTATAAATATTTGTGGTCTACTTGTTGTATCTATCTGTGTGTCTCTATATCCTCCCCCAACAAAACATGTCCAATCATAAGTACCAGAATACTCAAATTGCTATATAGTACACGACTAGTTACTCCATTGCAGGCAAATACTTGTCATCAAAGTTTGATGAAGCATTTTGTGTTAGTCCGTCACAATGTTGAGATTAAAACAAAAAACCCCAAAATAA
Organism: Cladorhizidae sp. MBARI D1340-BT2; assembly: GCA_028752905.1. Classification (NCBI taxonomy): domain Eukaryota; kingdom Metazoa; phylum Porifera; class Demospongiae; order Poecilosclerida; family Cladorhizidae; species Cladorhizidae sp. MBARI D1340-BT2. The sequence goes on from JAQNBH010000006.1 coordinate 49,451,364, forward strand.
CACAATATTACTTTTCTGTATAATGATTGGTGTTAATAATTATAAATCATCTGTTTGTGGTCTAGCTATTAAAAAACACACAGTGTCTCTTTATTTCTTTATAAACAAACTTTGTGCCGGGATAGGATGACACTTATATTGGATTGACTTAGTAAATAGCCAACAATACAAAATTAAAGAGGCAGTACTGAAGGGTAAAGGGGTTATAAATATTTGGTTCTGCATTCCAACGGTCTCCTCCAGTTGCTAGCCATGGCTACTCATGCGCGAAGAAATGTCGTCAATGTCTCTTGCTAACCCTGTCGTCTTATTAGATGACTCTAGTGAGCAGTCTCTCTCCTCCGACATTCCTCCTATGGAGGAAGTAGCAACAGCTGCTACAGCTTCTGGACGACATCGCGGGCGCTATCGCTGGGTGTTTGCAACTCTGGTCCTCTGCTGTTATGGGTTCTTCAAGGAGTTCAAGCCGTCTGAACCTTTCCTTACGCTTTACCTAACCTCTGAGACAAAGAACTTCACCAAGGATGAGGTGAGTGTATGCCAGTGCAGTATGCATGAATGAGAGTCTCGAATTTGACAGACAACTTGAAGTTTGTGACCACCCTTTACCTTTCATATCATATCATATTAAGTGTGACATTAAATTATTGATATTGATTGCATTCCAAGCACTTTGAAAACTTGATGAGTTGTTTAATGGGAGAAGTGCACTTCGCAGGCATGTTGCCAAAAAAACAACATTGCCATGGCTGCTTATTGATGCAGGTGGTGAATGATGCAGGTGGTGAATGATGTAGGTGGTGAAGCAGCTGATTTATGTTAGAGACAATCAACCCTTTCTTGCCTTGCCCGCTCTGACAGAGCAGTGATACTCCTGGCATGTGTCTTGTGTTCTATAATGTCTCACTTTACACTGGCTTGAGGAGTTGGTTCTGAGCTCCCTCAGAAGAAGTGTTTCGTGGCCGCATAATTTATTAGAAGGAACTTGCACATCTTAAATTTCCTATGAGCATTAAGTGACCTTGCTGCTGGACATCTGCTGCAGGTGGAACTGCAGCCATAGCTGGAACTGCAGCCACAGCAGGAACTGCAGCCACAGCAGGAACTGCAGCCACAGCAGGAACTGCAGCCACAGCAGCCACATCAGGACCTGCAGCCACAGCAGCAACCGCAGCCACAGGTGGAACTGCAGCCACAGGTGGAACTGCAGCCACACCTTCCACATAGTCTTTGGTCAGCAAGAGTTAGCTTATTTGCTAGAACCTGCTTCTTTCTGCAGGAGGTGTTTATGGCTAATTAGAGGAAAGGCCCATGGTAATAGAGGCAGGGCCATATTTGTGAAACTCAGTTTCAGAAGCTGTTTAGGTACAAGCATTGTGTAATGTGTAATAGAGCACATACCTCATAAGGTGTTGAACGTAGGGCTTCAACCAACCACATCACGTTAAGACAGCTGCTGAGGCCAACTTGGTCAGTGCATGTGTACAGAAACACTGGAGATCTCCACTCAGTACTCACCTAAGTCACCTTGCCCCTTGTTTTGGCTTGTAGATCAGCTGACCTCTAACTTAGGCCTAATAGAACTTGGGCCTAATAGAACTCCACTCAGTAACTCACCTTGCCCCTTGTTTTGGCTTGTAGATCAGCTGACCTCTAACTTAGGCCTAATAGAACTTAGGCCTAATAGAACTCCACTCAGTAACTCACCTTTCCCCTTGTGTTTTGGCTTGTAGATCAGCTGACCTCTAACTTAGGCCTAATAGAACTTGGGCCTAATAGAACTCCACTCAGTAACTCACCTTGCCCCTTGTTTTGGCTTGTAGATCAGCTGACCTCTAACTTAGGCCTAATAGAACTTAGGCCTAATAGAACTCCACTCAGTAACTCACCTTTCCCCTTGTGTTTTGGCTTGTAGATTAGCTGACCTCTTAAGGCCGGTTCACAATATGTCGCGAAGCGACGCGACGCGTCAATTTGTGATATTGTGAACATGATTTCGCCTCGCGTCGCGGCGCTTCGCTTCGCTTCGCTCGAATAGACTTGAGTTCTATTCTAGCGACAATTGTGACGCGATATTCCACGTGTATTGTTTTTGCAACAAGAAAATGAATGACGAACGATTGATAGAAGCTGTGCGGAACTTCAACAGTATATGGGATGTTTCTCATAAGTCGTACAGGGATTTGAAGGCCAGGGAGAATGCCTGGAAACATTTTGCTGCACGCCGAGTGCGCTTGGTTTCGAATAGAGGGGGGCAGGGCGAAGAAATTAATAGGTGGAGTTCGTAATTCCGGGTGAAAGTTCAATTTTTGGTATCGAAGCGAAGCGACTGGGCGAATATTGTGAACTGCTCCAGGCGACGCGAGGCGACGCGAGGCGACGCGAGGCGAGGCGAGGCGAGGCGAAGCGACATATTGTGAACCGGCCTTTACTTAGGTGACCCTACATCGGGTACAGTCAACAACAGCCACAAGATGTGGTGTGTGCAGGTAGTGGCCAGCATGGCTACAATGAACAAACATGGCAGACATGTAGTGATGTAGTGGGGACAGCAACAATAAGCAAGTCAAAGAAAGAGTTTTAAAGCCCTGGAGAGCTTGGAGCTCACACTTGGTGTGGTCCTCCGCCCACTCAACTAGAATATACGCAAACAAATAAACAAGAATTTTTATTTGAAAGCATTACAATTATTAAATCTAATGTAGACCACAACTGCTAGATGACCCTTTACCATTTAAACTCGTATGCACCATACAAGAAGACAAGTACAGTGTCATCTAAATGGTTGTGGTCAACATGGGTGTGTGGTTCTAGTCAACTTGTTCTTGCATGTATTGGTGGATAAAGGATAAAAGAAACAAGAATTTACGATTTAGATCACAAATCTTGATGACCCTTTACCTTTTATATATGCACACCAGCACACCAAATATAAAAAGCAGGGTAATATTGGTGTTCATGGTTAAGGTGTCATCTAAAGGTGTCATCTAAAGGGTCATCTAAATGGTAATTTATTGTTTCCTTTTGTCAATCAGCTAGCCATTAGGTAAGGGGTAGATACACCACATACATACATACATACATACAGGTTGATATGGCTAGATACACACATACGTACAGGTAGATGTGGCTAGATACACACATACATACCTGTAGGTAGATGTGGCTAGATACACACATACATACAGGTAGATGTCATGTACATACATACATACAGGTAGATGTGGCTAGATATACACATACGTACAGGTAGATGTGGCTAGATACACACATACATACAGGTAGATGTGGCTAGATACACACATACATACAGGTAGATGTGGCTAGATACATGTACATACATACATACAGGTAGATGTGGCTAGATACATGTACATACATACATACAGGTAGATGTGGCTAGATACACACATATACAGGTAGATGTGGCTAGATACACACATACATACAGGTAGATGTGGCTAGATACATGTACATACATACATACAGGTAGATGTGGCTAGATACACATACATACAGGTAGATGTGGCTAGATACACATGTACATACATGTACAGGTAGATGTGGCTAGATACACACATACGTACATACAGGTAGATGTGGCTAGATACACACATACATACAGGTACACACATACTGGTAGCAACTACAGTATTAATAATTATATAATATACTAGCAGAGGCTTCCTGTGTTGCCTGCAACTACAGTATTAATAATTATATATATACTAGCAGAGGCTTCCAGTGTTGCCTGCAACTACAGTATTAATAATTATATACATACTAGCAGAGGCTTCCTGTGTTGCCTGCAACTACAGTATTAATAATTATATATATACTAGCAGAGGCTTCTGTGTTGCCTGCAACTACAGTATTAATAATTATATAATATACTAGCAGAGGCTTCCTGTGTTGCCTGCAACTACAGTATTAATAATTATATATATACTAGCAGAGGCTTCCAGTGTTGCCTGCAACTACAGTATTAATAATTATATACATACTAGCAGAGGCTTCCTGTGTTGCCTGCAACTACAGTATTAATAATTATATATATACTAGCAGAGGCTTCTGTGTTGCCAGCAACTACAGTATTAATAATTATATAATATACTAGCAGAGGCTTCCTGTGTTGCCTGCAACTACAGTATTAATAATTATATATATACTAGCAGAGGCTTCCTGTGTTGCCTGCAGCTACAGTATTAATAATTATATATATACTGGCAGAGGCTTCCTGTGTTGCCTGCAACTACAGTATTAATAATTATATATATACTAGCAGAGGCTTCCTGTGTTGCCTGCAACTACAGTATTAATAATTATATAATATACTGGCAGAGGCTTCCTGTGTTGCCTGCAACTACAGTATTAATAATTATATATATATACTGGCAGAGGCTTCCTGTGTTGCCTGCAACTACAGTATTAATAATTATATATATACTAGCAGAGGCTTCCTGTGTTGCCTGCAACTACAGTATTAATAATTATATATATACTGGCAGAGGCTTCCTGTGTTGCCTGCAACTACAGTATTAATAATTATATATATACTGGCAGAGGCTTCCTGTGTTGCCTGCAACTACAGTATTAATAATTATATATATACTGGCAGAGGCTTCCTGTGTTGCCTGCAACTACAGTATTAATAATTATATATATACTAGCAGAGGCTTCCTGTGTGTTGCCTGCAACTACAGTATTATTAATTATATATATACTAGCAGAGGCTTCCTGTGTTGCCTGCAACTACAGTATTAATAATTATATATATATACTAGCAGAGGCTTCCAGTGTTGCCTGCAACTACAGTATTAATAATTATATATATACTAGCAGAGGCTTCCTGTGTTGCCTGCAACTACAGTATTAATAATTATATATATACTAGCAGAGGCTTCCTGTGTTGCCTGCAACTACAGTATTAATAATTATATATATACTAGCAGAGGCTTCCTGTGTTGCCTGCAACTACAGTATTAATAATTATATACATACTAGCAGAGGCTTCCTGTGTTGCCTGCAACTACAGTATTATATATATACTAGCAGAGACTTCCTGTGTTGCCTTCAACTACAGTATTAATAATTATATATATATACTAGCAGAGGCTTCCTGTGTTGCCTGCAGCTACAGTATTAATAATTATATACATACTGGCAGAGGCTTCCTGTGTTGCCTTCAACTACAGTATTAATAATTATATATATATACTAGCAGAGGCTTCCTGTGTTGCCTGCAACTACAGTATTAATAATTATATATATACTGGCAGAGGCTTCCTGTGTTGCCTGCAACTACAGTATTAATAATTATATATATACTAGCAGAGGCTTCCTGTGTTGCCTGCAACTACAGTATTAATAATTATATACATACTAGCAGAGGCTTCCTGTGTTGCCTGCAACTACAGTATTATATATATACTAGCAGAGACTTCCTGTGTTGCCTTCAACTACAGTATTAATAATTATATATATATACTAGCAGAGGCTTCCTGTGTTGCCTGCAGCTACAGTATTAATAATTATATACATACTGGCAGAGGCTTCCTGTGTTGCCTGCAACTACAGTATTAATAATTATATATATACTGGCAGAGGCTTCCAGTGTTGCCTGCAACTACAGTATTAATAATTATATATATACTAGCAGAGGCTTCCTGTGTTGCCTGCAACTACAGTATTAATAATTATATACATACTGGCAGAGGCTTCCAGTGTTGCCTGCAACTACAGTATTAATAATTATATAATATACTAGCAGAGGCTTCCTGTGTTGCCTGCAGCTACAGTATTAATAATTATATATATACTAGCAGAGGCTTCCTGTGTTGCCTGCAACTACAGTATTAATAATTATATATATACTAGCAGAGGCTTCCTGTGTTGCCTGCAGGTACAGTATTAATAATTATATATATACTGGCAGAGGCTTCCTGTGTTGCCTGCAACTACAGTATTAATAATTATATATACACTAGCAGAGGCTTCCTGTGTTGCCTGCAACTACAGTATTAATAATTATATATATACTAGCAGAGGCTTCCTGTGTTGCCTGCAGCTACGGTATTAATAATTATATATATACTAGCAGAGGCTTCCTGTGTTGCCTGCAACTACAGTATTAATAATTATATATATACTATCAGAGGCTTCCTGTGTTGCCTGCAACTACAGTATTAATAATTATATATATACTAGCAGAGGCTTCCTGTGTTGCCTGCAACTACAGTATTAATAATTATATATATACTAGCAGAGGCTTCCTGTGTTGCCTGCAACTACAGTATTAATAATTATATATACACTAGCAGAGGCTTCCTGTGTTGCCTGCAACTACAGTATTAATAATTATATATATACTAGCAGAGGCTTCCTGTGTTGCCTGTAACTACAGTATTAATAATTATATACATGCTAGCAGAGGCTTCCTGTGTTGCCTGCAACTACAGTATTAATAATTATATATATACTAGCAGAGTCTTCCTGTGTTGCCTGTAACTACAGTATTAATAATTATATACATACTAGCAGAGGCTTCCTGTGTTGCCTGCAACTACAGTATTAATAATTATATACATACTAGCAGAGGCTTCCTGTGTTGCCTGCAACTACAGTATTAATAATTATATATATACTAGCAGAGGCTTCCTGTGTTGCCTGCAACTACAGTATTAATAATTATATACATACTAGCAGAGGCTTCCTGTGTTGCCTGCAACTACAGTATTAATAATTATATATATACTGGCAGAGGCTTCCTGTGTTGCCTGCAACTACAGTATTAATAATTATATATATACTAGCAGAGGCTTCCTGTGTTGCCTGCAACTACAGTATTAATAATTATATATATACTAGCAGAGGCTTCCTGTGTTGCCTGCAACTACAGTATTAATAATTATATATATACTAGCAGAGGCTTCCTGTGTTGCCTGCAGCTACGGTATTAATAATTATATATATACTAGCAGAGGCTTCCTGTGTTGCCTGCAACTACAGTATTAATAATTATATATATACTATCAGAGGCTTCCTGTGTTGCCTGCAACTACAGTATTAATAATTATATATATACTAGCAGAGGCTTCCTGTGTTGCCTGCAACTACAGTATTAATAATTATATATATACTAGCAGAGGCTTCCTGTGTTGCCTGCAACTACAGTATTAATAATTATATATACACTAGCAGAGGCTTCCTGTGTTGCCTGCAACTACAGTATTAATAATTATATATATACTAGCAGAGGCTTCCTGTGTTGCCTGTAACTACAGTATTAATAATTATATACATACTAGCAGAGGCTTCCAGTGTTGCCTGCAACTACAGTATTAATAATTATATACATGCTAGCAGAGGCTTCCTGTGTTGCCTGCAACTACAGTATTAATAATTATATATATACTAGCAGAGGCTTCCTGTGTTGCCTGTAACTACAGTATTAATAATTATATACATACTAGCAGAGGCTTCCTGTGTTGCCTGCAACTACAGTATTAATAATTATATATATACTAGCAGAGGCTTCCTGTGTTGCCTGCAACTACAGTATTAATAATTATATATATACTAGCAGAGGCTTCCTGTGTTGCCTGCAACTACAGTATTAATAATTATATACATACTAGCAGAGGCTTCCTGTGTTGCCTGCAACTACAGTATTAATAATTATATATATACTGGCAGAGGCTTCCTGTGTTGCCTGCAACTACAGTATTAATAATTATATATATACTAGCAGAGGCTTCCTGTGTTGCCTGCAACTACAGTATTAATAATTATATATATACTAGCAGAGGCTTCCTGTGTTGCCTGCAACTACAGTATTAATAATTATATATATATATACTAGCAGAGGCTTCCTGTGTTGCCTGCAGCTACAGTATATATATACTAGCAGAGGCTTCCTGTGTTGCCTGCAACTACAGTATTAATAATTATATATATACTAGCAGAGGCTTCCTGTGTTGCCTGCAACTACAGTATTAATAATTATATACATACTAGCAGAGGCTTCCTGTGTTGCCTGCAACTACAGTATTAATAATTATATACATGCTAGCAGAGGCTTCCTGTGTTGCCTGCAACTACAGTATTAATAATTATATACATGCTAGCAGAGGCTTCCTGTGTTGCCTGCAGCTACAGTATTAATAATTATATATATACTAGCAGAGGCTTCCTGTGTTGCCTGCAACTACAGTATTAATAATTATATACATGCTAGCAGAGGCTTCCTGTGTTGCCTGCAACTACAGTATTAATAATTATATATATATACTAGCAGAGGCTTCCTGTGTTGCCTGCAACTACAGTATTAATAATTATATATATACTGGCAGAGGCTTCCTGTGTTGCCTGCAACTACAGTATTAATAATTATATATATACTAGCAGAGGCTTCCTGTGTTGCCTGCAACTACAGTATTAATAATTATATACATGCTAGCAGAGGCTTCCTGTGTTGCCTGCAACTACAGTATTAATAATTATATACATGCTAGCAGAGGCTTCCTGTGTTGCCTGCAGCTACAATATTAATAATTATATATATATACTAGCAGAGGCTTCCTGTGTTGCCTGCAACTACAGTATTAATAATTATATATATATATACTGGCAGAGGCTTCCTGTGTTGCCTGCAACTACAGTATTAATAATTATATATATACTGGCAGAGGCTTCCTGTGTTGCCTGCAACTACAGTATTAATAATTATATATATACTAGCAGAGGCTTCCTGTGTTGCCTGCAACTACAGTATTAATAATTATATACATGCTAGCATAGGCTTCCTGTGTTGCCTGCAACTACAGTATTAATAATTATATACATGCTAGCAGAGGCTTCCTGTGTTGCCTGCAGCTACAGTATTAATAATTATATATATACTAGCAGAGGCTTCCTGTGTTGCCTGCAACTACAGTATTAATAATTATATACATGCTAGCAGAGGCTTCCTGTGTTGCCTGCAACTACAGTATTAATAATTATATACATACTAGCAGAGGCTTCCTGTGTTGCCTGCAACTACAGTATTAATAATTATATACAGACTAGCAGAGGCTTCCTGTGTTGCCTGCAACTACAGTATTAATAATTATATATATACTAGCTGTGTTGCCTGCAACTACAGTATTAATAATTATATGCATGCTAGCAGAGGCTTCCTGTGTTGCCTGCAACTACAGTATTAATAATTATATACATGCTAGCAGAGGCTTCCTGTGTTGCCTGCAACTACAGTATTAATAATTATATATATGCTAGCAGAGGCTTCCTGTGTTGCCTGCAACTACAGTATTAATAATTATATATATACTAGCATAGGCTTCCTGTGTTGCCTGCAACTACAGTATTAATAATTATATACATGCTAGCAGAGGCTTCCTGTGTTGCCTGCAACTACAGTATTAATAATTATATACATGCTAGCAGAGGCTTCCTGTGTTGCCTGCAACTACAGTATTAATAATTATATACATACTAGCAGAGGCTTCCTGTGTTGCCTGCAACTACAGTATTAATAATTATATACAGACTAGCAGAGGCTTCCTGTGTTGCCTGCAACTACAGTATTAATAATTATATATATACTAGCTGTGTTGCCTGCAACTACAGTATTAATAATTATATGCATGCTAGCAGAGGCTTCCTGTGTTGCCTGCAACTACAGTATTAATAATTATATACATGCTAGCAGAGGCTTCCTGTGTTGCCTGCAACTACAGTATTAATAATTATATATATGCTAGCAGAGGCTTCCTGTGTTGCCTGCAACTACAGTATTAATAATTATATATATACTAGCATAGGCTTCCTGTGTTGCCTGCAACTACAGTATTAATAATTATATACATGCTAGCAGAGGCTTCCTGTGTTGCCTGCAACTACAGTATTAATAATTATATACATGCTAGCAGAGGCTTCCTGTGTTGCCTGCAACTACAGTATTAATAATTATATATATACTAGCAGAGGCTTCCTGTGTTGCCTGCAACTACAGTATTAATAATTATATATATATACTAGCAGAGGCTTCCTGTGTTGCCTGCAACTACAGTATTAATAATTATATACATGCTAGCAGAGGCTTCCTGTGTTGCCTGCAACTACAGTATTAATAATTATATACATACTAGCAGAGGCTTCCTGTGTTGCCTGCAACTACAGTATTAATAATTATATATATACTAGCAGAGGCTTCCTGTGTTGCCTGCAACTACAGTATTAATAATTATATACATGCTAGCAGAGGCTTCCTGTGTTGCCTGCAACTACAGTATTAATAATTATATACATACTAGCAGAGGCTTCCTGTGTTGCCTGCAACTACAGTATTAATAATTATATATATACTAGCAGAGGCTTCCTGTGTTGCCTGCAACTACAGTATTAATAATTATATATATACTAGCAGAGGCTTCCTGTGTTGCCTGCAACTATAGTGTTGCCTGATGGGGATGCAGGACATTGTTCTCTCGTGTTGACCTCCCAGCGTTACTCTCCCAAACTCCTTTTATGGCTAACTACTTACATACTTTTAATAACCAATTGAAGACTATGCCCCCCCCCCCCAGCGACTATGCCCCCTCTGTAGTTCCCCCTGCTACTATGCCCCCTCTGTAGATCCCCCCCAGCTACTATGCCCCCTCTGTAGTTCCCCCCAGCGACTATGCCCCCTCTGTAGATCCCCCCAGCGACTATGCCCCCTCTGTAGTCCCCCCCCAGCCACTGCAGTGTATTTCTAATGGAGTAGGTTAGAAGCAGCCTCGCTGGCTAGCTGTGTGCATTAGGAGGTGTAATGTAGCTGGTGTGGTTTGTTGGTAATACATGTACATGTCTATTTATGTTGCTATGTACAGTATTCCTGTGCCAGTGGCCAAGCTTTTGTGTGGCTGTGCATAGCAGACACAACCAGACAGACAGACAGAGACAGACGACAGACGGGCAGACAGACATAGGCAGACATACAGACAGACAGACAGATGCTGGTCTTAAATTATATATAATCAGACAGACAGTGTCTGTGTGTCAGGTCAGTCCTGCCTGACTGGCTTCGCCCCTACTACAGTCCCCCCCCTAGTGTCTGTGTGGCAGGTTAGTCCTGCCTGACTGGCTTCGCCCCTACTACAGTCCCTCCCCTAGTGTCTGTGTGGCAGGTCAGTCCTGCCTGACTGGCTCCGCCCCTACTACAGTCCCTCCCCTAGTGTCTGTGTGTCAGGTTAGTCTTGCCTGACTGGCTTCGCCCCTACTACAGTCCCTCCCCTAGTGTCTGTGTGGCAGGTCAGTCCTGCCTGACTGGCTTCGCCCCTACTACAGTCCCTCCCCTAGTGTCTGTGTGGCAGGTTAGTCTTGACTGACTGGCTTCGCCCCTACTACAGTCCCTCCCCTAGTGTCTGTGTGGCAGGTTAGTCCTGCCTGACTGGCTTCGCCCCTACTACAGTCCCTCCCCTAGTGTCTGTGTGGCAGGTCAGTCCTGCCTGACTGGCTTCACCCCTACTACAGTCCCCCCCCTAGTGTCTGTGTGGCAGGTTAATCCTGCCTGACTGGCTTCACCCCTACTACAGTCCCTCCCCTAGTGTCTGTGTGGCAGGTTAGTCCGGCTTCACCCCTACTACAGTCCCTCCCCTAGTGTCTGTGTGGCAGGTTAGTCTTGACTGACTGGCTTCACCCCTACTACAGTCCCTCCCCTAGTGTCTGTGTGGCAGGTCAGTCCTGCCTGACTGGCTTCGCCCCTACTACAGTCCCTCCCCTAGTGTCTGTGTGGCAGGTTAGTCTTGACTGACTGGCTTCGCCCCTACTACAGTCCCTTCCCTAGTGTCTGTGTGGCAGGTTAGTCCTGCCTGACTGGCTTCGCCCCTAGTACAGTCCCTCCCCTAGTGTCTGTGTGGCAGGTCAGTCCTGCCTGACTGGCTTCACCCCTACTACAGTCCCCCCCCTAGTGTCTGTGTGGCAGGTTAGTCCTGCCTGACTGGCTTCACCCCTACTACAGTCCCTCCCCTAGTGTCTGTGTGGCAGGTTAGTCCGGCTTCACCCCTACTACAGTCCCTCCCCTAGTGTCTGTGTGGCAGGTTAGTCTTGACTGACTGGCTTCACCCCTACTACAGTCCCTCCCCTAGTGTCTGTGTGGCAGATCAGTCCTGCCTGACTGGCTTCGCCCCTACTACAGTCCCTCCCCTAGTGTCTGTGTGGCAGGTCAGTCCTGCCTGACTGGCTTCGCCCCTACTACAGTCCCTCCCCTAGTGTCTGTGTGGCAGGTCAGTCCTGCCTGACTGACTTCACCCTACTTACAGTCCCTCCCCTAGTGTCTGTGTGGCAGGTCAGTCCTGCCTGACTGGCTTCGCCCCTACTACAGTGTCTTCCTTGCTGGCTTCCTGTTCTTCTCTTGCTTCAGGGGTTGTCAAGTTGCATGATTGCTACAGTTTGACATATGTACAAGTATGCAACACAGAGAGATGATGACCTGGGGGGGGGGGAGGCGACTCTGACTAGATGCTGACAGTTCCAACCTAATGATGTTCACCACTCATGCGCATGACATAGGTAAAATGGGTGTGTCCTTCTCTATATCCCCTTATACTGTCTCTATATATAAATGTAGTGCTCTGTCTCTGTGGTGACTGCATCTATATACAGTGATCTGTCTCTGTGGTGGCTGCCTCTATATAGTGATCTGTCTCTGGTGGCTGCCTCTATATAGTGCTCTGTCTCTGTGATGGCTGCCTCTATATAGTGCTCTGTCTCTGGTGGCTGCCTCTATATAGTGCTCTGTCTCTGTGGTGGCTGGTCAGGGGAGTGCACATCTCAAAAGAATTGGAAGTGAACCTTGGCACACTATACCTCCTACCTGGAAGTGAACTTTAACCCTGGCACACTGAATACCTCCTACCTGGAAGTGAACTTTAACCCTGGCACTGGAAGTGAACTTTAACCCTGGCACACTGAATACCACCTCCCTGGAAGTGAACTTTAACCCTGACCTCCTCCTGTGGTTGGCCACTGTCAACACACAATTAGTTTGTGCTAGCTTGTGGCATGCATAACTGTGCCAGGTTAGGGCCACATGTAGTAATAGCATGCATAACTGTGCCAGGTTAGGGCCACATGTAGTAATAGCAGGCATAACTGTGCCAGGTTAGGGCCACGTGTAGTAATAGCATGCATAACTGTGCCAGGTTAGCCACATGTAGTAATAGCATGCATAACTGTGCCAGGTTAGGGCCACATGTAGTAATAGCATGCATAACTGTGCCAGGTTAGGGCCACATGTAGTAATAGCATGCATAACTGTGCCAGGTTAGCCACATGTAGTAATAGCAGGCATAACTGTGCCAAGTTAGGGCCACATGTAGTAATAGCAGGCATGACTATGCCAGGTTAGGGCCACATGTAGTAATAGCAGGCATAACTGTGCCAAGTTACAATATCAGTTTTGCATTGCAATTCTTTCTCCAGAAGGTGTCAGGTGTTGATTGCAGTGTGATAATTAGCTTGACTCTTCCTTAAGAAGATTCTTCTTTTATTGAGGATGTGTGCCTTCATTAGATTCTTCTTTAATTTAGGGTGAGTGTGCCTCCATATAAATGATTATCTTTTATAGAGGGAACATATGTCTCCATATAGAGGATTCTTCTTTTATTGAGGGTGGATGTATTGAGGGTGGATGTACATCCATATAGAGGATTCTTATTTTATCGAGGGAACCCATATAGTGAATTCCTCCAGCTCGGAGTTCTTTGACAGGTACATATATGTCTGTAGGGCTTCAACAAACCACATCATGCCATACCTCGTGTGTGTGTGTGCGTGCGTGTGTGTGTGTGTGTGTGTGTGTATTTCCCCTGGCAGGTGAACAGCAAGATCTACACATACTGGCCGTACTCCTACCTGGTCTCTGCCTTACTCGTGCTCTTAGTGACGGACTTTCTGCGTTACAAACCTGTCATCCTGGTGGAGAGCCTGGCCTACCTCACCACTCGAGTCCTCCTTGTTTGGGGCACGTCCATCGGCTCCATGCGCTGGATGCAGGTGGCATATGGAGTGGCCTCTGCCACGGAGGTAGCTTACTTCTCCTACATCTACGCTGCTGTCTCTGTGCTCCATTACAAGAGGGTGACCAGCTATGTGCGAGCTGTCCGCTTGCTTGGGCAGTCCATGGCTGGCATAGTCGGGCAAATCCTCATCTCCACAGAGATTGCCGGTTACTTCACACTCAATATTATCTCATTTGTGAGCGTTGGTGTTGCATGTGTGTTTGCCGTGTTCTTGCCGGGGGTCTACAACTGCACGTGCTGCAGCAACATGTGTTCCATTAGCTGTCACTCTTGCAAGGACAGCAATATTGTCACAAAAAACCTGCGAGCATGGGGCACCATGGAGGTCAAAAGTCGGGCCAAAGACTTTGTCAAGTTCTACCGTCACCTGAATCTGCTGCGCTGGTCTATCTGGTGGTCCCTGGCCATGTGTGGGGTACTGCAGGTGGGCAACTATGTCCAGAGTCTGTGGGAGGAAGTAGCCTCCTCGAGCAACAGCCACCACCAGTACAATGGAGTGGTGGAGGCTCTGGCCACTCTCAGTGCAGCGGGAGCCGCCTTCCTTCTCTCTCTGCTCAAGATGAACTGGTCGCTGTGGGGAGAGGTAACCATTGGCATCTTGTCTCTGGTGGACAGTGCAGTGTTGTTGCTGGCCTCTTCTGCCTCTTACCTCTGGGTGGCCTACATCTGTCATATCATACACAGGACCACCTACACCTTCCTCATCACTGTTGCTAGGTAACTAACTATATACAAGACCACACCTTCCCATATCACTGTTGCTAGGTAATGAACTATGTATATGACCACACCTTCCTCATCACTGTTGCTAGGTAATTAACTGCACAGGACACCTTCCTCATCACTGTTGCTAGGTAATTAACTATGTACAGGACACCTTCCTCATCACTTGTTGCTAGGTATTCAGGACCACACCTTCTCATCACTGTTGCTAGGTAATTAACTATGCACAGGCCACCTTCCTCATTACTGTTGCTAGGTAATTAAGTATGTACAGGACCACACCTTCCTTATCACTGTTTCTAGGTAATTATACCTAGCAACAGTGATGAGGAAGGTGTCCTGTGCATAGTTAATTATCTAGCAACAGTGATGAGGAAGGTGTGGTCCTGTACATAGTTAATCACCTAGCAACAGTGATGAGGAAGGTGTGGTCCTGTACATAGTTAATTACCTAGCAACAGTGATGAGGAAGGTGTCCTGTGCAGTTATTAACTATGTACAGGACCACACCTTCCTCATCATTGTTGCTAGGTAATTAACTTTATTCAGGACCACACCTTCCTCATCATTGTTGCTAGGTAATTAACTATGTACAGGACCACACCTTCCTCATCACTGTTGCTAGGTAATTAACTTTATTCAGGACCACACCTTCCTCATCATTGTTGCTGTGGTGCCCTTCTCTGTCTCACTATGTAGTGTTCTGACCCAATTAACATGAGGATGGTTGTAAACATGTTTTGTGTATGTATGTGTGTGTGTGTGTGTGTGTTTCGTCGGTCTTTGCAGTACTCAACTTGCTCTGCAAGTAGGTCATCAAAGTTATGCTCTCATCTTTGGCTTCAATACATTTCTAGCCTTGATCTTGCAGTCTGTGCTCACCTTGGTGGTGGCTGATGAACATGGCCTCAACCTTCCCATCAGAACCCAGGTATGTCTCTGTGTGTGTCAGGTGCCTGGCTGTTAGGGGGGTGTCAGGTGCCTGGAGCTGTTAGGTGCCTATAAGTTGGCTCTGGTTGGAGCCATCTTAGTGCACAAATGCATGAACCATGAACTTTTGAAATTTTACTCTGGTGTCTTGTACGTACTGAATTATTGGAGACGAATGAATGTGACACGGGAATTGAGCATGTGACACGGGAATTGAGCATGTGACACGGGCATTGGGCATGTGACACGGGCATGGAGCGTGTGACACGGGCATGGAGCATGTGATGCTCCTCACACACATTTCTGAGGTTCAGGGAAAAGAACTGTCTCCAGGAACTCCAGCCAACAACTCTTCACCAAAACTGATTTATTATTTCGTGAATTGACCAGTCAGATATAAGGGGCTTTCTGATTGGTCAGATATAAGGGGCTTTCTGATTGGTCAGATATAAGGGATATTTTCCACCTGTATCTCTTGTATGATACACTATTGCCCTGCAGCAGGGAGCTGCACTATTGCCCTGCAGCAGGGAGCTGCACTATTGCCCTGCAGCAGGGAGCTGCTGGAATCAGTCTCTGTTGTGGCATGCATTTTGTACTTTATCTCATCATGAACAACTTGACTGACAAATAGCACTAAAATTCCTTGACAGCAGCTAGGGCCTGAGCTGGACTAGCTGGTGGGCCACGAACACTTGGCAAGAGCAGGATGTTTCCTTTGACAGCAGCTAGGGCCTGAACTTGACTAGGTGAAGCTGCTGGTGGGCCATGAACACTTGGCAAGAGCAGGAAATTTGTAGCTTGGTGCTGTATGAATACAAAATTCCACTGCAAGAAAGAGTACATTCCAAAGCCAAGAGTTAAGTGGGTGTGGTTTATAATGACCATCACTACTAGTCCCCTCCCTCAATATGCTTTGCTTGTGGCCCAGCATAGTTGCCAACTAGTGGGGCTTGGACTGGTTGGTAGACAAGCTCACCTCTCCTTTTAATACCCGTCCTTCAGCCACTGACCTGCATCTATATATACATTTACAAGGCTACATGCTACAGGTGCTAAGTGGTGACAACCTGAAGCTTGACTGTGATGATGCCCATTGTCTTGTGTGTAGTTTGTTGTGTATAGTGGCTACTACTTCGTGCTGACGCTGGTGTTCATGTGGTCAGGCATCTACAAGCTGACCCGCAGGGGCTGGAGGAGCAGTCTCTCTTCCTGTTGGCTGGACACAACTCCTTATCCACCTGTCACCACCCCTGGAAGGGATAGCTCAGAGCAGGAAGCAAGTATGGTGGTGAAGTCAGGCACCCACGTCATACAAGACATTGACACTGCTGAGAGCGAAGAAAAGAGATTAATATGAAGCATCTGATGTCTAGTTGATGTGGCGTACTTGTGTAAATATTGGGTGCATGAAGTCGTTAGTGACCAGGGAGTGGGCATTATTTAAAACTCTATAATTTGTGGTGAGATACAAGTGCACAGGACAAAATTCATATTAGTGCAGCCTTGGGGAGGGGAAGGGAGGGGGAGCATGCACTGACGAGCCATCGGGTCAGGTTGAGATGAACAACAAATATATAATGTGTCACGAAATGCAGGCACTTATGGACTACAGGTACAACAGGCAGTTTCACTTTGTGTCTTACGCTAAAGTTAATATACAAACAATGCGAGGCTAAGAGAGAGCTTCATATGAGCTCTGTCGCCGACTCCTCAGACGGCCGATGAGGTAAGCAATGAGGACCACAATGACAAGGCCAGCTAGAGCTGCACCCACTGCAATAGGCACAATCTTGTTTCCTTTGTTTGCATCCATGCTGCATAGCCGAACTGGATACGAGCACACACAGGGGAGAGGTACAACATACACACAGGAGGGTGGGGCACATAGAGAGGTATAGGTTATTATAACACGTGGAGGAGGATTGAGAGGTATGTGTAATTATGCTACATGTAGGACGGTATGGCACGGAGAGGTATGGGTACATGATAACACATGGAGGAGGGCATGGCAAATGTGATGGGATTTGCAAAAACCAGTCTAAATGTAGAACAATTATTTACCAATAGGCAAACTACAAACTTGTGGCAAATATAAGCTCGGGCAAGAGTAAAGAAACTCGAAGCCTTTACAGTGAGCTAAGTCCATACACACACTTAGTGAATGGAGCATTGCTCTGTGTAGCTTGGAGCAGGCACAGAAAAGTGCACTTTCTCCAGCTGCTTTTCAAGTTGGCCTGATTTACAAAGATGATTCGTGCTCCCAACAGGTGGGCCAAGGAAGGTCTCGACATGACGGCAGCTCCAACAGTCATGCCCCAAGGTAAATGCTGGTAAATGCTGGAGGATTAGTTGACCTGCCAAAGTTCACTTAATCCCAGTGCATATTTTAAAAAACACCTTCCTAGTGAATTATTGATTAGACTAATTCTGCAGGCATCGAAGACAACGATGAAGGGCTTGGTAAGCACTCTCAACACAAAGAACTTTAATGCATGCAATAACACCACCCAATTGCACTCTTGAGGAGAACTTCTCGCCAACCATCTGCCCCCCCACCTCCTGGCAACATGCCATCAACACCTAAAAGATGTCCAACTTAATTTTTGTACATCACAGCTGGCCGGAGCCATCTATTAGCAAATATGAACTTCTGACCAATGAAGTTGTGCCAGAATGTAGAGAACAGGTCTAGCTAGCAGCTAACAATAACAAGCAGAAAGTGAACTTCTTGACCCTCAACTTCCCTCAACTTGCTTCAGCAATAATAATAAGCTAGAGCTAGTTGAGGGTCGAGTGAGTTCACCTCCTTTGCAGTAGCTAACTATCCAAGAATAGGTGCCAAGCAGAACTGATCAACGCTTCCTATACCTTATCCCCTCCTGAACCAAGCCGACCACTTCTCAGAAGGAGCCTTGATCCACCCAACTCCCAAGAATCTTCTCTCACTGTGTGGTAGCTCCTACTACAAGTCTTCTGAAGTTTATGGCTTCACCTCGCATGCTGCTTAATAATGTGTCAGGAATGCAATTACTCTGCTCGATGGCAACCGCTTCACGCCTAGCTCAAAGCCAACAGCTTCCAAACAAGATTTTTTAGTCATCAAAGGTGTTAAAAAAATCATAGAAACAACAAGGTTTCCCAAATCTGGTCACATAGGAAGGTATGATATACAATAATACACATAGGAGGTGGGGCACATGTGGAGGTACCTATAACAGACACAGGAGGTGGGGCACATGTGGAGGTAACTATAACACACAGGAGGTGGGGCACATGTGGAGGTACCTATAACACACACAGGAGGTGGGGCACATGTGGAGGTAACTATAACACACAGGAGGTGGGGCACATGTGGAGGTACCTATAACACACAGGAGGTGGGGCACATGTGGAGGTACCTATAACACACACAGGAGGTGGGGTACATGTGGAGGTAACTATAACACACAGGAGGTGGGGCACATGTGGAGGTACCTATAACACACACAGGAGGTGGGGCACATGTGGAGGTAACTATAACACACACAGGAGGTGGGGCACATGTGGAGGTACCTATAACACACACAGGAGGTGGGGCACATGTGGAGGTACCTATAACACACACAGGAGGTGGGGCACATGTGGAGGTAACTATAACACACACAGGAGGTGGGGCACATGTGGAGGTAACTATAACACACACAGGAGGTGGGGCACATGTGGAGGTACCTATAACACACACAGGAGGTGGGGCACATGTGGAGGTAACTATAACACACACAGGAGGTGGGGCACATGTGGAGGTACCTATAACACACAGGAGGTGGGGCACATGTGGAGGTAACTATAACACACACAGGAGGTGGGGCACATGTGGAGGTAACTATAACACACACAGGAGGTGGGGCACATGTGGAGGTACAACACATAGGTGTGGCACATGTGGAGGTTTGATGCACTACATGACACATGGAAAGAGGGTGGGGCACATCAGGAGATATGGCACAGAGAGGATGGGATGGGAGCAAATAGAGGTAGGATGCACTCGAACACCACAGAGGAGTTGGGCTCCTGCTGACCATGGTCACCAGCCTTACCCTTTCCAAAATCACCAGTGGTGGCATTGTCAAAACGGAAGACTTGCACACGGAAGTTCTCCACAGTGAGGACAGGGACGATTTTGATGGTGCTGTTGGAAGTGTTGAAGTTGACAACCTCCTTTGCCGAACACTTGAAGGATCGCTTAAACTCCACGTAAGTGTCGGTGATTTCATCCGTGAGGGCACTAAACACAACCAGTCCTGATAGAGGAGGAGGGGTTTGTAAGCATGTGCAAACATGCAATAAACAAGCACAGAAACCAACAGTCAGTCACTTGCTGCAGTAGAACTCCTTCTAAGTGCCTATAACTGCCATGCATGTGTGTGGTATGTGTGTTATTACCTGTGGGTTCATAGCCTTGCAAGTATTCTGTATCTATCGTCACGTGTATGCTGCTGATTTTCCAGTGCTCTTCTTTCGCGTCCTGCAACAGAGCAATGAGTTAATCATTATTCAGGATCCCAAATAAGTCTGTCCACTCACTATCAATGACACCACACGGCCACCCAGGTAACCACAACGTCTTCACGATGCACATACACATTGCCTGAAACCTTAAAAGAGCATGCCACCATTTCACCATACCGTGCAGAGCTCCCCTCTCCCACCCAACAAACTACTTGCCGCTAACTAATACCCACTTACACACTAAATAAGAACTAATGCAACAACATTCATTACCCACTCACCCCAGAAAAGTAGAAGGTGATATAGAAGGCTGGGTCTTGATCAGCATTACGATTGATGGTGATGTTAGCTTGGAGAGCAGTGGAGTTGCAGGTAGACATGCTCGTATTCACCACCCCTTCTTTACCCATATTGTAGTACACCGTCTTATTCTTACCCTGGAACAAAACAGGGAAAAATCACAAGAGAAAGAGGGTTAGCACACTAAGCAGGCAGGCTAGCAGTGGAGCCCCCTCTATACTAGTCTATAGCTAGCACACTAAGCAGGCAGGCTAGCAGTGGAGCCCCCTCTATACTAGTCTATAGCTAGCACACTAAGCAGGCAGGCTAGCAGTGGAGCCCCCTCTATACTAGTCTATAGCTAGCACACTAAGCAGGCAGGCTAGCAGTGGAGCCCCCTCTATACTAGTCTATAGCTAGCACACTAAGCAGGTAGGCTAGCAGTGGAGCCCCCTCTATACCAGTCTATGGCTAGCACACTAAGCAGGTAGGCTAGCACCATCTACAATTCTTGCCTTCCTCTGGTTTGTTTACATCCACTCTACATCTCAACTCACATCAACGGTGTACGTCAAGTTGACCTGGAAGGCAGCAGTCATGGCAAAGCAGGTCTTGTTGTTGTCCTTGAAGTGGAAGTTTGAAGTCTCAAAAGAGGGATTGGGGAAAGGAGATGCTGTGGGGGTTGGCATCACGGACCCACTACTCATCACAGTAGGCGTAATAGTTGCAACGGTGGTGACTGTTGTCCCATTTTCCTCAGCTGAATTTTCCTCAGCTGAAACCAACACAACAAAATGGCGTCTTGTAGCAAACAACGAAGGGCAAGTAACACTTCATTGCCTACTTTGCAAAAAATAAACTCGACTGCTGCAGCTTACAGCAGTTCTTTACATTTGGTAACCCTGGCAGGTGGGATGCCCTCCTCCCCCCCTCCCCCCGAGTAAGGCTATAGCTAGCTAATGTGAACTTACCAACACTACAAGTGAGGAGTACAAATCCGAGTGCTACCAGTATCGTAGAGAAAGTTTTCATGTCCCTTTTGGTATATAGTACGAAATAGAATTACAAATCAGCGTCCACAGTTCTCAAAGGACAACTTTCGCACTGGCCTCACACGCTCACTAAACATCTACCACTAACTTGGGCTACGCCTGTCATGTGATCATGGTGACCATTTACGTCCGCGCGCGCATGTGTGCACGTGACTTGCCCAGTAAAGGCCACCAACGTCTGATCAACTTAAATGTGGGCCCTTATTGAATTGCAATCTAACAAACATTTACACAATCAGAAAGAAATATTAGGATGAAGACCCTGATGATGAGGATTGCACTAATATTGTTAACACACATAAAAATTGGCTGAGTCCACCTATGCACTGTAGCATTTGTTAGCCCAGCATCTGCTTGCTATGTCAGAGTGTCTCTCCACTGACGTAGACCTTAATGCAGCCTTGATAATCAGCTGCCACCACCATCTCCCCCACCTCCTTGATCCCTTCATCCACCGTGATCCCTGGCACGGGAGCAAACACCGCAGTTGTTATGGGCGCAGAGTGAGCTGCAGTATAGCACACACACACAAGCATAAGCATAATAACAAATATCATCAAACACTCACTTGTGGGGAATATCAACTTGAGATGCCTCAATGCACATACATTCACTTTCACATACAGACTTAGGTCAGACACTTGCTCCCCCCACACATACAGACTTGGGTCAGACACTTGCTCCCCCCACACATACAGATTTGGGTCAGACACTTGCTCCCCCCACACATATAGACTTGGGTCAGACACTTGCTCCCCCACACACATACAGACTTGGGTCAGACACTTGCTCCTCCCACACATACAGACTCGGGTCAGACACTTGCTCCCCCCACACATACAGACTTGGGTCAGGCACTTGCTCCCCCCACACATAAAGACTTGGGTCAGACACTTGCTCCCCCCACACATACAGACTTGGGTCAGACACTTGCTCCCCCACACATACAGACTTGGGTCAGGCACTTGCTCCCCCCACACATAAAGACTTGGGTCAGACACTTGCTCCCCACACATACAGACTTGGGTCAGACACTTGCTCCCCCACACATTATCAACACTTGAAATACCTCAATGCACTTATATACACCACTGCGGTACTGGGATTATTTACCACAGAGAATGACACTATAAGTACATATTAGCTGCTCACACATAATTACAAGCATGCATATGTAGCAGCACGTTGTCGGCACCTCCTTGAGCCACAAAGTAGAGCACAACTAGCCAATTCCTCTCCCCCGCCCAGCAAATCTGCACTAAGTGAAACTCAGCCTCCAATCTGCACTAAGTGAACATTATCACTCAGCTTGCCTCACCTCTAATCTGCACTACCTCTAATCTGCACTACCTCTAATCTGCACTAAGTGAACATTATCACTCAGCCTGCTAATCTGCACAAGTAAGGACCCAGCCTGCCTCACCTCTAAGTAAGGACCACCCCTCAGCCTGCCTCACCTCTAAGTAAGGACTACCCCTCAGCCTGCCTCACCTCTAAGTAAGGACCACCCCTCAGCCTGCCCACCTCTAAGTAAGGACCACCCCTCAGCCTGCCTCACCTCTAAGTAAGGACCATCCCTCAGCCTGCCTCACCTCTAAGTAAGGACCACCCCTCAGCCTGCCCACCTCTAAGTGAGGACCATCCATCAGCCTGCCTCACCTCTAAGTGAGGACCACCCCTCAGCCTGCCCACCTCTAAGTAAGGACCACCCCTCAGCCTGCCTCACCTCTAAGTAAGGACCATCCCTCAGCCTGCCTCACCTCTAAGTGAGGACCATCCATCAGCCTGCCTCACCTCTAAGTAAGGACCACCCCTCAGCCTGCCCACCTCTAAGTAAGGACCACCCGTCAGCCTGTGTCACCTCGCACTCACATGTAAAGCTTTCATAAAACTCATTTCTGTCTCTGCGAGCCGAAGAGAGTTTGTTGAGGTCAAGGTGTGTACGCCATATGTAAATGAAGTTGTCTTCAGAGCCACTGATGATATACTGTCCATCTCTGCTGAAGGTTGCTTTTATCTGGCTGCTAGTGTTCAGATAACCTTTGTACTTACACAACAGCTCGTGGTCCTTCAGGTTGTACAGCCTCACCCGTGAATCGTTGGACGTGACCAGAAGCTTAGGAGTGGAGGAGGGAGGAGTTGAAAGGAGAGGAAAGGAAGAGGGGAGAGGGTTTACAGAATGGAGGACGGAAGAAGTTAGTGAGAGTAGAGAGCGAAAAGAGTTACGAGGGAGAAAAGGGAATGGAGACAGTAATGGGTCAGAGGGAGGGGCATGTGAGGAGGGAGGGGCATGTGAAGAGGGAGGGGCATGTGAGGAGGGAGGGGCATGTGAGGAGGGAGGGGCATGTGAGGAGGGAGGGGCAAGTGAGGAGGGAGGGGCATGTGAGGAGGGAGGGGCATGTGAGGAGGGAGTGGCATGTGAGGAGGGAGGGAGATGTGAGGAGGGAGGGAGATGTGAGGAGGGAGGGAGGGTAAATTGTGAGGGTATATTAAAACATTATTAAAACATACACATATGCTAGAGATATATGTACCTCTACCCACTCCCTACCTTGTCTTCTCCGGGAAGAGGCTCCACCCCACTGATCTTGCGACCTTTGTTCTTTCCATGACGTGACTTGACATGGATTTGCGTGTGGTACTTGAGATGCTGGACATTGTGTGTGTGTGCACATAACCAAGGCAACCTCAACTAGAATACACATGTGTGTGTGTGTGTGTCATTAAGCCTCTTGCAAGACATGGCAGCAAATGAAATACTGTAGATGAGGCACACAGAATTACTAGAACAGGCACACAGAATTACTAGAACAGGCACATTGGATTACTAGAACAGGCACATAGAATTACTAGAACAGGCACACAGAATTACTAGAACAGGCACACAGAATTACGGCACACAGAATTACTAGAACAGGCACACAGAATTACTAGAACAGGCACACAGAATTACTAGAACAGGCACACAGAATTACTAGAACAGGCACACAGAATTACTAGAAGAGGTGCACAGAATTACTAGACCAGGTGACCAGAATTGACTGCAAGCTGACTAAGTGTGGGGATGACTGGGCGGGCACATGATCACTGACACGCTGGACACACTCACCACCACAGTAGTATGTGTATATGTACATATTTGCAGATATATTAAATTTTAGAGTTTATACAATGCACATGTACCTATCTACTTATGCATGCATGTGCATGCATGTATGTACCTATCTACCTACATGTACGTATGTATGTGCATGCATGCACATGTACCTATCTACATGTATCTATGCATGATGACAGGTACGTATGTATACATGTGTATGTGTGTGTGTGTATGTACAACTACAAAATGTCAATCAAGTGCACACCATGCACACACACGTGCACACACACATGCACACACATGCATACACACATGCACACACACATTCATACATACACACCTACAGAATAAATGTGTTTTTCTCACTCTAATTATAATGTCAAGACAGATGACAGGTACAGATGTGCATGCATGTAGAGCACACCTCATGCAGATGTGCATGCATGTAGAGCACACCTCATGCAGATGACAGGTACAGATGTGCATGCATGTAGAGCACACCTCATGCAGATGACAGGTACAGATGTGCATGCATGTAGAGCACACCTCGTGCAGATGACAGGTACAGATGTGCATGCATGTAGAGCACACCTCATGCAGATGACAGGTACAGATGTGCATGCATGTAGAGCACACCTCATGCAGATGACAGGTACAGATGTGCATGCATGTAGAGCACACCTCATGCAGATGACAGGTACAGATGTGCATGCATGTAGAGCACACCTCGTGCAGATGACAGGTACAGATGTGCATGCATGTAGAGCACACCTCATGCAGATGACAGGTACAGATTGCATGCATGTAGAGCACACCTCATGCAGGTGCCAGGTATGTACGCACCTCAGTGTCAAAGAAGATGCAGCGTCCATCATAAGTGCCCACCACTGCCAGCTTACCATTCATACAGAAGCTAGCTGCAGTGATCAGGTGAGAACCTGGAGGTCAGGGTGCAGAGAGGTGCTTAGATTGTGCAACAAATTATGTAAGGAAATCACATGTAAACCATCATGTGATCAGTCAAGAACAGGGCATGTCATGTGACCAGTCATGTGAACTACTAATGAAGGGGCATGTCATGTGACCAGTCATGTGAACTACTAATGAAGAGGCATGTCATGTGACCAGTCAAGTGAGCTACTAATGAAGAGGCATGTCATGTGACCAGTCATGTGAACTGCTAATGAAGAGGCATGTCATGTGACCAGTCAAGTGAGCTACTAATGAAGAGGCATGTCATGTGACCAGTCAAGCGAGCTACTAATGAAGGGGCATGTCAAGTGGCCAGTCAAGTGAGCTACTAATGAAGGGGCATGTCATGTGAGCTACTAATGAAGGGACATGTCATGTGACCAGTCAAGTGAGCTACTAATGAAGGGGCACGTCATGTGACCAGTCAAGTGAGCTACTAATGAAGAGGCATGTCAAGTGACCAGTCATGTGAACTACTAATGAAGAGGCATGTCAAGTGACCAGTCAGGTGAACTACTAATGAAGGGGCATGTCATGTGACCAGTCAAGTGAGCTACTAATGAAGAGGCATGTCATGTGACCAGTCAAGTGAGCTACTAATGAAGGGGCATGTCATGTGACCAGTCAAGTGAGCTACTAATGAAGGGGCATGTCATGTGACCAGTCAAGTGAGCTACTAATGAAGGGGCATGTCATGTGACCAGTCAAGTGAGCTACTTATGAAGAGGCATGTCATGTGACCCATCAAGTGAGCTACTAATGAAGAGGCATGTCATGTGACCAGTCAAGTGAGCTACTAATGAAGGGGTATGTCATGTGACCAGACATGCGAGCTACTAATGCAGAGGCCTTAATCATGTTAGTAGAGAGCTGCTCACCGACTCCTTCAATTTCGTTCCAGAGAGCTACTCTTTTGTCCGGGATATTCCAGAGCCGAAGCTTCCCATCCAGAGAACCACTCAGAAAGTACCGGTCATCCTACGGACACACACACACACACGCACATTTACAAAGCAAAAATTAAACAAGAATTCACCAATGCAGGCAACAAATGCTTGCATGACCCTTTACAGATTGTCATTATGTTAATAGGTAAAGGGTTAGGTAAAGGGTCATGTCTACATTATATTAATAGGTAAAGGGTCCTGCAAATGTCTGTTGTCTACAGTCATTTTGATAGTCACTCAAGCATATAATATATTATGTTTTTATCACTTGTCTCGTCTCTATTTCCCCGGCTGTTTTTGTTAAGTAGAGGTCTCGTTTCTATTACACCTGGCTAAATAGAGTAACAGATTAGTGTTGAATGGAGAAACAGTCAAGTTGTTGCAACGCAGTTTGGAGACTTTGGTAGTAAGATTATGATGCACACG
Organism: Cladorhizidae sp. MBARI D1340-BT2; assembly: GCA_028752905.1. Lineage (NCBI taxonomy): Eukaryota > Metazoa > Porifera > Demospongiae > Poecilosclerida > Cladorhizidae > Cladorhizidae sp. MBARI D1340-BT2. The sequence continues at coordinate 49,478,350 of JAQNBH010000006.1, forward strand.
CATACATATGCAGGTGGTGTGGGGAATATAGGGACACCCTCTACCACACATGCATACATATGCAGGTGGTGTGTGGAATATAGGGACACCCTCTACCACACATGCATACATATGCAGGTGGTGTGGGGAATATAGGGACACCCTCTACCACACATGCATACATATGCAGGTGGTGTGTGGAATATAGGGACACCCTCTACCACACATGCATACATATGCAGGTGGTATGGGGAATATAGGGACACCCTCTACCACACATGCATACATATGCAGGTGGTGTGTGGAATATAGGGACACCCTCTACCACACATGCATACATATGCAGGTGGTGTGGGGAATATAGGGACACCCTCTACCACACATGCATACATATGCAGGTGGTGTGTGGAATATAGGGACACCCTCTACCACACATGCATACATATGCAGGTGGTGTGTGGAATATAGGGACACCCTCTACCACACATGTATACATATGCAGGTGGTGTGTGCAATATAGGGACACCCTCTACCACACATGCATACATATGCAGGTGGTGTGTGGAATATTTGAATTGACTTTCTCGATGTTTCAACTAGCTGCCCTAGCCTTCATGAGATGCTAAGACTCGCGTGAGCCTACTATGTACTGCTGTCCACCACGTGATATAAACCACTCCCTGGCACACGCATCCAACATGTGAACCAGATGTGACAAACATACAACACACATAAACATACAACACACATAAATAATAAATACATAAATAAATAATTAAATAAATAAACAAATAAATAAAATAAAATATATATAATAATAGCAAATTTATAAAACTACACAAACAAATTGTGCTGGCAATTATCGTATTCTATTCTTGTGTCATCTATAAATAAGTCATTCTGTGCCATCTATAAATAACAATAATCAGTCGATCAAATAAATTTAAATAGTCGTGCTCAATATCCATGGTGGGCATGGTTTTCAAGTTCAGGCTCTTGAGAGTGGCTCCCCAGCAGCCAGGCAAGTCCATTCCACAATATCTATTGAACCGCTCACACTGGGAATATAGGGACACCCTCTACCACACATGCATACATATGCAGGTGGTGTGTGGAATATAGGGACACCCTCTACCACACATGCATACATATGCAGGTGGTGTGGGGAATATAGGGACACCCTCTACCACACATGCATACATATGCAGGTGGTGTGTGGAATATAGGGACACCCTCTACCACACATGCATACATATGCAGGTGGTGTGTGGAATATAGGGACACCCTCTACCACACATGTATACATATGCAGGTGGTGTGTGCAATATAGGGACACCCTCTACCACACATGCATACATATGCAGGTGGTGTGTGGAATATTTGAATTGACTTTCTCGATGTTTCAACTAGCTGCCCTAGCCTTCATGAGATGCTAAGACTCGCGTGAGCCTACTATGTACTGCTGTCCACCACGTGATATAAACCACTCCCTGGCACACGCATCCAACATGTGAACCAGATGTGACAAACATACAACACACATAAACATACAACACACATAAATAATAAATACATAAATAAATAATTAAATAAATAAACAAATAAATAAAATAAAATATATATAATAATAGCAAATTTATAAAACTACACAAACAAATTGTGCTGGCAATTATCGTATTCTATTCTTGTGTCATCTATAAATAAGTCATTCTGTGCCATCTATAAATAACAATAATCAGTCGATCAAATAAATTTAAATAGTCGTGCTCAATATCCATGGTGGGCATGGTTTTCAAGTTCAGGCTCTTGAGAGTGGCTCCCCAGCAGCCAGGCAAGTCCATTCCACAATATCTATTGAACCGCTCACACTTTGGTGCTAGGCTGATGTGTAATGCCTCCTTCACTAGCAGTTCCTTCTGTCATCTGGTCTGATCTAAGATGGTGGCTTACTCCACAAAATAGGGTGTCCATTGTCCCATGCATGTTCAGCAATTGCAGATTTCTCCTTAGCACACTTTCTACAGGCTTGATGTTCTTTCATTCTGGTCTTCAGTCTTCTGTTGTATTGGTCTCCCCTATGTAGTACTTCAGGGATGCAGTACAGAATGCATGAGTGCATACTAGTGGTAATTCACCTCCCACTCCGCTCAGTTGTGGCCTCGGAGTTCTTCCCGATCAATAGACATGATAAAATATCGTGAAGGTGAAATGTCATGATTCTAATGTTTTGGGCGCTGCTGTTTTACTATCTTTGCAAAGCATTCAGCTCAAACTGGTTTTAGTTGATAATAACTCTTTGAATGCCTTAGCTGTAACCTAGGTAACTTCCCCATTGGAAATGCTGGCTGGCAGCACTGAAAGTATAGCTCTCTCTGTGTTGATATGATTAGTTAGCAATCCAGATCTACAAGTCATCCCAAGAGGAAACTCTGAGAAGCTGTCCCAGGAAGTATGTTACTTTCAATAAAAGCTACATTTAGTGTAGCAAGCTTATATGACCAAGCACCTAGAGCTTATTGAACAAGTATCACCTTATCTAGTAGACTCTTTAGTCAAACAAAAGCTAATTAACCTCTCTTATGAATGCTATATATATATATAGCTCTGTTGCTAGATGCCTGCACTAGGACAAGACAAAGACCTCTAACACACAAGAACCTCCTAACACACCAGAACCTATAGGTTAGCCAGCTACCTACCAGTATAGAGCTCTTTCAAGGATGACTTGCGTGTGAAAGCTATAGCTACCAATAGCAGTGGAGTCCTACCTCTGCTATGGGTCCAGCACTGAGCAAGACCCCACAGATGAAAACTTACCATTAGCAAGAAGTTGAGTAAGGTGCATATGTTTATCTCAAGACAGCTAAGGAGCTGTCAAAGTCAGTTTTAGCCGAGTATAAACTTTGTTTTTTTGTCCACCATTCTAAAATAGGTGTTAAACCCATATAAGGAGTGCTACTGCACTTCCACATACACAACCACATACACATGTGTTGGGTTTCTTTCAGGGGAAGAGGAGGAAGGGGCATTTGCCCACCCCCCCCCACCCCGCCCCCCATGAAATCTAAATTTATGCTACCCCATAAGGGAATAGAGATGTCCAAGAAGACCTGTTGTCTAGAGAAACAGCTCGTTACCAATTGGATGCAAGTAACAATATACTGTGTTAATTACATCTACACTTAAAATTATACAATAGGTTTTCTATTCCATACACCAATATCACATACACCAATACTACATACTCCAATACTACATATACCAATAACACACACGCACCAATAACACACACACCAATAATACATACTCCAATAATACACACACCAATAATACATACTCCAATAATACACACACCAATAACCAATAATACACACACCAATAATACACACACCAATAATACATACACCAATAATACACACCAATAATACACTCACCAATAATACACACACCAATAACCAATAATACACACACCAATAATACACCACCAATAATACACACCAATAACACACACACCAATAATACACCACCAATAATACATACTCCAATAACACACACACCAATAATACACCACCAATAATACACACATCAATAATACACACACCAATAATACACACACCAATAATACACACACCAATAATACATGCACCAATAATACACACACCAATAATACACACACCAATAATACAATACACACACCAATAATACATGCACCAATAATACACACACCAATAATACACACTCCAATAATACACTACACACTCCAATAATACAATACACACACCAATAATACACACACCAATAATACATGCACCAATAATACACCCCAATAATACACGCACGAATACACACTCCAATAATACAATACACACACCAATAATACATACTCCAATAATACACACACCAATAATACACACACCAATAATACACACACACCAATAATACACACACACCAATTATACACGCACCAAGCGTGTCCCCCAACTCTATATCCAGACAGTCCAGCACAAGCAAGCTGGAGCATGCTTAACTCCTGGAGTAGAGTTAGCAGCTTGACCACAAGCAAGCTGGAGCATGCTTAACTCCTGGAGAAGAGTTAGCAGCTTGACCACAAGCAAGCTAGAGCATGCTTAACTCCTGGAGTAGAGTTAGCAGCTTGACCACAAGCAAGCTGGAGCATGCTTAATAACTCCTGGAGTAGAGAGAAGCTTGAGCACAAGCAAGCTGGAGCATGCTTAACTCCTGGAGTAGAGAGAAGCTTGAGCACAAGCAAGCTGGAGCATGCTTAACTCCTGGAGTAGAGAGGAGCTTGAGCACAAGCAAGCTGGAGCATGCTTAACTCCTGGAGAAGAGTTAGCAGCTTGACCACAAGCAAGCTAGAGCATGCTTAACTCCTGGAGTAGAGTTAGCAGCTTGACCACAAGCAAGCTGGAGCATGCTTAATAACTCCTGGAGTAGAGAGGAGCTTGAGCACAAGCAAGCTAGAGCATGTTTAACTCCTGGAGTAGAGAGAAGCTTGAGCACAAGCAAGCTGGAGCACAAGCAAGCTGGAGCATGCTTAACTCCTGGAGTAGAGAGGAGCTTGAGCACAAGCAAGCTGGAGCACAAGCAAGCTGGAGCATGCTTAACTCCTGGAGTAGAGAGGAGCTTGAGCACAAGCAAGCTGGAGCATACTTAACTCCTGGAGTAGAGTTAGCAGCTTGACCAAAAGCTAGCTAGAGCATGCTTAACTCCTGGAGTAGAGTTAGCAGCTTGAGCACAAGCAAGCTGGAGCATGCTTAATAACTCCTGGAGTAGAGAGAAGCTTGAGCACAAGCAAGCTGGAGCATGCTTAACTCCTGGAGTAGAGAGAAGCTTGAGCACAAGCAAGCTGGAGCATGCTTAACTCCTGGAGTAGAGAGGAGCTTGAGCACAAGCAAGCTGGAGCATGCTTAACTCCTGGAGTAGAGAGAAGCTTGAGCACAAGCAAGCTGGAGCATGCTTAACTCCTGGAGTAGAGAGAAGCTTGAGCACAAGCAAGCTGGAGCATGCTTAAGGGAGGCTTTTACCATTTCTGGGGTGGTCGACACAACTTGTCATAACTTTTTTCCCCTTCCCCTCAATGCAGGTGAAATTTTATCAAGATGCAGTGTATTGAATGTGCTTTCTTTTGATATGCTCAGATCTTGCATATCTACTACCTAGGTGAAGTTATGGATCCCACCTCAGTATCAGGGGCAAATATTCTAACTCATGGCCACTTAGTCCTAACCACTTCCCACTTAGGAAGTGCTTAGAGTGATCATAGAAGTGAAAAGTGAATGGCTAAAAATATCATTAGCACAACAACTGAATTTTAAGAGAGGTCAACCTGAAGTTCTAAACATGGTATGTATATCCATATGCATACCTTCACCATGGATGGACTTAAACATGTTTTAATCATTCACTTTTTAGAGCAGGGAAAGGACTTTCAAATGATATATTAAAATCTTGTATACATTAAAAAATGAGCAAGTTAGAATATTTCCAGATTCGGAAACAGTGATTTTCAGGAGAAGCCATGAAAAGTGGGTGTGTTTTTGGGGGGTATTTTTTTGGTAAAAATCGAAATGATGACGGTTGCCTGACAGGATGCGCAGATCATGTGATGACAGCACAGGGCTGCGTGGTAACTATGGTAATTGGAAGCTTACTGAGAGCTTCATTTAGAGTCCTTTTCCAGACTTCTATCATGAACGGTTAGGGAGATACGCTTACCTTTGGCAGGAGCGCCGTCTTCAAGATTCAAACGGTATTTTGTATATAGCTTGATATTGTGAAATAGAATGCACAAAAAGGTGCATAACTTCATAATGGAGCATTGAAATACTCTGAAACTTGAAACATAACAACTACATGCATCAAGGTATAGAATAGAGCAATAAAAATATTTTTTTTTAATCATTAAAAAAAATGGTAAAAGCCTCCCTTAACTCCTGGAGTAGAGAGGAGCTTGAGCACAAGCAAGCTGGAGCATGCTTAACTCCTGGAGTAGAGAGAAGCTTGAGCACAAGCAAGCTGGAGCATGCTTAACTCCTGGAGTAGAGAGGAGCTTGAGCACAAGCAAGCTGGAGCATGCTTAATAACTCCTGGAGTAGAGAGGAGCTTGAGCACAAGCAAGCTAGAGCATGTTTAACTCCTGGAGTAGAGAGAAGCTTGAGCACAAGCAAGCTGGAGCATGCTTAACTCCTGGAGTAGAGAGGAGCTTGAGCACAAGCAAGCTGGAGCATGTTTGACTCCTGGAGTAGAGAGAAGCTTGAGCACAAGCAAGCTGGAGCATGCTTAACTCCTGGAGTAGAGAGGAGCTTGAGCACAAGCAAGCTGGAGCATGCTTAACTCCTGGAGTAGAGAGGAGCTGGAGCACAAGCAAGCTGGAGCATGCTTAACTCCTGGAGTAGAGAGAAGCTTGAGCACAAGCAAGCTGGAGCATGTTTAACTCCTGGAGTAGAGAGAAGCTTGAGCACAAGCAAGCTGGAGCATGTTTAACTCCTGGAGTAGAGAGGACAAGCAAGCTGGAGCATGCTTAACTCCTGGAGTAGAGAGGAGCTTGAGCACAAGCAAGCTGGAGCATGCTTAACTCCTGGAGTAGAGAGGAGCTTGAGCACAAGCAAGCTGGAGCATGCTTAACTCCTGGAGTAGAGAGAAGCTTGAGCACAAGCAAGCTGGAGCATGCTTAACTCCTGGAGTAGAGAGGAGCTTGAGCACAAGCAAGCTGGAGCATGCTTAACTCCTGGAGTAGAGAGAAGCTTGAGCACAAGCAAGCTGGAGCATGCTTAACTCCTGGAGTAGAGAGGAGCTTGAGCACAAGCAAGCTGGAGCATGCTTAATAACTCCTGGAGTAGAGAGGAGCTTGAGCACAAGCAAGCTGGAGCATGCTTAACTCCTGGAGTAGAGAGGAGCTTGAGCACAAGCAAGCTGGAGCATGCTAACTCCTGGAGTAGAGAGAAGCTTGAGCACAAGCAAGCTGGAGCATGCTTAACTCCTGGAGTAGAGAGGAGCTGGAGCAAGAGGCAGTGCACAAACAGTGTGTGAGGAGAATTCTTCCTTAGTGGACCCTGAACTCCATTTTTCTTTCAAGAGAAAGTTGCTGCCCCATCAACCACCAGAGCTGAGTGCTGTATATATATATAGCTAGTGCTACATCAAACCAGAGCTGAGTGCTGTATATATATAGCTAGTGCTACATCAAACCAGAGCTGAGTGCTGTATATATATAGCTAGTGCTACATCAAACCAGAGCTGAGTGCTGTATATATATATAGCTAGTGCTACATCAAACCAGAGCTGAGTGCTGTATATATATAGCTAGTGCTACATCAAACCAGAGCCGAGTGCTGTATATATATAGCTATAGCGAGTGCTACATCAAACCAGAGCTGAGTGCTGTATATATATAGCTAGTGCTACATCAAACCAGAGCTGAGTGCTGTATATATATATAGCTAGTGCTACATCAAACCAGAGCCGAGTGCTGTATATATATATAGCTAGTGCTACATCAAACCAGAGCTGAGTGCTGTATATATATATAGCTAGTGCTACATCAAACCAGAGCTGAGTGCTGTATATATATATAGCTAGTGCTACATCAAACCAGAGCTGAGTGCTGTATATATATATAGCTAGTGCTACATCAAACCAGAGCTGAGTGCTGTATATATATATAGCTAGTGCTACATCAAACCAGAGCTGAGTGCTGTATATATATAGCCAGAGCTGAGTGATGTATATATAGCTAGTGCTACATCAAACCAGAGCTGAGTGCTGTATATAATTATAGCTAGTGCTACATCAAACCAGAGCTGAGTGCTGTATAAACCAGAGCTGAGTGCTGTTTATATATAGCTAGTGCTACATCAAACCAGAGCTGAGTGCTGTATATATATATAGCTAGTGCTACATCAAACCAGAGCTGAGTGCTGTATATATATAGCTAGTGCTACATCAAACCAGAGCTGAGTGCTGTATATATATATAGCTAGTGCTACATCAAACCAGAGCTGAGTGCTGTATATATATAGCAAGAGCTGAGTGCTGTATATATAGCTAGTGCTACATCAAACCAGAGCTGAGTGCTGTATATATAGCTAGTGCTACATCAAACCAGAGCTGAGTGCTGTATAAACCAGAGCTGAGTGCTGTTTATATATAGCTAGTGCTACATCAAACCAGAGCTGAGTGCTGTATATATATATAGCTAGTGCTACATCAAACCAGAGCTGAGTGCTGTATATATATAGCTAGTGCTACATCAAACCAGAGCACTCGCTAGTGGCATCAAACCAGAGCTGAGTGCTGTATATATAGCTAGTGCTGCATCAGTCTTCTTTTAAAGGGATGGTATCCATGAAGTGCTCTCCTGCCACTCCCTTTTCAGTCCATAGGAGATAGATAGTTCTTCTGCTGTTGTCGGCCATTAAACTATGAATTTGGTTCTGTGAATACGTTCAAGAAGGAATTCCTCCACCCATTGCTGGTATGCACTCTACTGCAGCATCTTTTGTTGTCTATTGCTTGTGGCATTTCTTCCAGCACACTAGATGTGGTTTTCAAGATCTTCACCACAGAGCTTACAATAAGACAACCAATCATCAGAGTTGGTAGTACAGGTGCTACGTTGCGGAGCAAAGAATTGGATACCCTGAGGAGTGCCTTAACAAGCAAGGGAGTGGCTACCTGAGGAGTGTCTTAACGAGCAAGGGAGTGGCTACCTGAGGAGTGCCTTAACGGAGCAAGGGAGTGGCTACCTGAGGAGTGCCATAACGAGCAAGGGAGTGGCTACCTGAGGAGTGTCTTAACGAGCAAGGGAGTGGCTACCTGAGGAGAGTCTTACCGAGCAAGGGAGTGGCTATACTGAGGAGTGTCTTAACGAGCAAGGGAGTGGCTACCTGAGGAGTGCCTTAACGGAGCAAGGGAGTGGCTACCTGAGGAGTGCCATAACGAGCAAGGGAGTGGCTACCTGAGGAGTGTCTTAACGAGCAAGGGAGTGGCTACCTGAGGAGAGTCTTACCGAGCAAGGGAGTGGCTATACTGAGGAGTGTCTTAACAGCAAGGGAGTGGCTACCTGAGGAGTGCCTTAACAAGGGAGTGGCTATACTGAGGAGTGTCTTAACGAGCAAGGGAGTGGCTACCTGAGGAGTGCCTTAACGGAGCAAGGGAGTGGCTACCTGAGGAGTGCCATAACGAGCAAGGGAGTGGCTACCTGAGGAGTGTCTTAACGAGCAAGGGAGTGGCTACCTGAGGAGAGTCTTAACGAGCAAGGGAGTGGCTATACTGAGGAGTGTCTTAACGAGCAAGGGAGTGGCTACCTGAGGAGTGTCTTACCGAGCAAGGGAGTGGCTACCTGAGGAGTGTCTTACCGAGCAAGGGAGTGGCTATACTGAGGAGTGTCTTAACGAGCAAGGGAGTGGCTATACTGAGTAGTGTCTTACCGAGCAAGGGAGTGGCTACCTGAGGCGGGTCTTAACGAGCAAGGGAGTGGCTACCTGAGGAGTGCCTTAACGAGCAACTTATCTTCCTCCCCTATATATTCTGCAGCTGTTGACTCCTCCTCCTCTGCTCTGGAGCCTGCGAGTTCCTCTTCACAAGATTGGACATGAACATCACCGTAGAAGTGAGCTCACATTTTCTAAATTGTCTTTTCCAGTTTTTGAAAGGCTTCGTCATCCAATGCTCCTCTAGCTCTTGGGAGGGATTTCCCCTTTTCCTGCCAGCCCTTACATAAAGCTCCTTGGGGACCTTCACTGTCCTCAAGCTTCACTGTCCTCGAGCCAGGGGACCTTCACTGTCCTCGAGCCAGGGGACCTTCACTGTCCTCAAGCCAGGGGACCTTCACTGTCCTCAAGCCAGGGGACCTTCACTGTCCTCAAGCCAGGGGACCTTCACTGTCCTCAAGCCAAGGGACCTTCACTGTCCTCAAGCCAGGGGACCTTCACTGTCCTCAAGCCAGGGAACAACTCTCCCCATTTCTGATACTCACAAGGTGGATGTGACTTAGAGCAGCACTTGACGTAGCTGGAGATTGGAAGATGCGTTGTTTTTAGAAGCTGGTGCTACTGTGCAATCAGTGTCTAAGTTCTCTGGTTCATCCTCAGCAGGGTTTCATTTAGGTGGGGGGCACCTTTTTGCCCCTCCCTTGGAAATTGTACTATTAAAATTTAAATCCTTTGTCACATCTTTAACCATCATGCCCCCCCTTAAAATCCAGATTCCTCCAGTTGCTCCCCCCCCCCCCCCCCCCCCCCCCCCCCCTTGTACAATTTTCTAAATGAAACCCTGCTCAAAGTCATTAGTACTAGCAGAAGAAGGTGACCCTGGGTTAGGAATAGGAGGTGACCCTGGGTTAGGAGATGGCCTGGGTTAGGAGGTGACCCTGGGTTAGGAGGGTCTGGATTAGGAGGAGCCCCTGGGTTAGGAGGTGACCCTGGGTTAGGAGATGGCCTGAGTTAGGAGGTGACCCTGGGTTAGGAGGTGACCCTGGGTTAGGAGGTGACCCTGGGTTAGGAGATGGCCTGGGTTAGGAGATGGCCTGGGTTAGGAGATGGCCTGGGTTAGGAGGTGACCCTGGGTTAGGAGGTGACCCTGGGTTAGGAGATGGCCTGGGTTAGGAGATGGCCTGGGTTAGGAGGTGACCCTGGGTTAGGGGTTAGGAGATGGCCTGGATTAGGTGACCCTGGGTTAGGAGATGACCCTGGGTTAGACGAGCTCTGACCAAAACATTGATGAATATCCATGCAAGTTATAGCCAATGAAAAGGTCAAGTTTGAGCACCCTCGACCCCCTGACTCTATGTACAGAGAGAGCTCTACCCCCTGACTCTATGTATAGAGAGAGCTCTACCCCCTGACTCTATGTACAGAGAGAGCTCTACCCCCTGAGTCTATGTACAGAGAGAGCTCTACCCCCTGACTCTATGTACAGAGATAGCTCTACTCCCTGACTCTATGTACAGAGAGAGCTCTACCCCCTGACTCTATGTACAGAGATAGCTCTACCCCCTGACTCTATGTACAGAGATAGCTCTACCCCCTGACTCTATGTACAGAGAGAGCTCTACCCCTGGACTCTATGTACAGAGAGTTGATCTTGGTGATGTAATCTACCATTTCAATATTTGCCACGTCATGTTGAGTGAGCTGCACATTTTGTTCGACAACTTGACAAGTCATTTAACACACTCTTGAAACTTGAAAAGGGCTTGCCTTTTTCAAAGTGGGTGTTAATCACTGACTAGGAAATTTCAATCTAAGAATACCTAAACCCCACCCACCCAAATTTCCTGGATGTGGGGGGTTGGCATGCCCCCAGACCTCCCACCCAACCCCCCAATATTCCTTTAGCACCCCATTATGAAAATCCTGAAAGAAACTCTGCATGTGCATACAGGCACAGAGGTACTCCTCTTATCTGGATGGGGGGGGGGGGGGGGGGGGGGGGGGGTACCTTGCATGTGCATACATGTCATACAGGCACAGAGATACTCCTCTTATCTGGATGGGGGGTACCTTGCATGTGCATACATGTCATAGAGGTACAGGGGTACACCCCATATCTGGATGGGGGGCAGTATGGGTCCAACAGGTGCATGTAGCTCTGAACTTGCCTGTAACTTCTAATGTTTTGCAATGCTTCAAAATATCTGATTCTCCTTGAAGAGAAGTTGCCTGCATGCCAGGTCCAACAGAGAACCTAATGGAGCCACCCAGAGCTGGCCTTGAACAGTCCTTGATCAATGTCTGGATATAGAGTTGGAGGGACATGCTTGGACTATGTCTGGATATAGAGTTGGAGGGACATGCTTGGACTATGTCTGGATATAGAGTTGGGGGGACATGCTTGGACTATGTCTGGATATAGAGTTGGAGGGACATGCTTGGACTATGTCTGGATATAGAGTTGGAGGGACATGCTTGGACTATGTCTGGATATAGAGTTGGGGGGACATGCTTGGACTATGTCTGGATATAGAGTTGGGGGGACATGCTTGGACTATGTCTGGATATAGAGTTGGAGGGACATGCTTGGACTATGTCTGGATATAGAGTTGGAGGGACATGCTTGGACTATGTCTGGATATAGAGTTGGGGGGACATGCTTGGACTATGTCTGGATATAGAGTTGGAGGGACATGCTTGGACTATGTCTGGATATAGAGTTGGAGGGACATGCTTGGACTATGTCTGGATATAGAGTTGGGGGGACATGCTTGGACATAGAGTTGGGGGGACATGCTTGGACTATGTCTGGATATAGAGTTGGAGGGACATGCTTGGACTATGTCTGGATATAGAGTTGGAGGGACATGCTTGGACTATGTCTGGATATAGAGTTGGAGGGACATGCTTGGACTATGTCTGGATATAGAGTTGGAGGGACATGCTTGGACTATGTCTGGATATAGAGTTGGAGGGACATGCTTGGACTATGTCTGGATATAGAGTTGGAGGGACATGCTTGGACTATGTCTGGATATAGAGTTGGACGGACATGCTTGGACTATGTCTGGATATAGAGTTGGAGGGACATGCTTGGACTATGTCTGGATATAGAGTTGGAGGGACATGCTTGGACTATGTCTGGATATAGAGTTGGGGGGACATGCTTGGACTATGTCTGGATATAGAGTTGGAGGGACATGCTTGGACTACAGTAGCGGCCAAAAAAACATGCCGGTTGCGTTTATTTTGAACGCGCGTGGACGCTTACCGTTTCCAACCGTTACTTAACAAACGCTAACAACGCAAATAAACGGTTTACGTTTACGAGAGTTTTGCGCAGCGACGCTGACTAAAGGTCAGCGCTTCCGCGCAAAGGTCACCAAAGCGCACGAGATGTGCCTCGTGGCAAGTTAATTTTTTAGCTGCTACTCGTCTTTGCTTCGAAGGATTAGATCGTCTTTGTTTTACAGTTCCTGTTATACCTACATAAGTTGTTGAAAATATATCCTGAAGCCCATGGTGAAAAACAGTGAGTTGATTCTGTATGATTGTGATATAAAGACCTCTTTTCAGCTAGTAGCTGGTCCTTCACAGGTTTGTTAGTCATGCTTCTGATTATAGCATTTGCAAGCTAAGTTGTTCCATAAGAATGGGCTAGCAAAACTTAGCTAGCTTTTGTGTGCAAGCCTTTAGCTACATACCATGCTCTCAATGTATAAAAGTGTCGGATAGTTAAACTTTATCTTGACTAGGGGATAGTTTGTATATCAGCATTCTCTAACTGCTATTATTGCAGCTTTGAGTTTGTTTATATGTGGGAGAGCAAAAATGTAGATGGTCCTGTTATTTGAACATGCTGATTGGCAACAAATAAAATGTAGGTAGGATTTTGGTGATGACCCCTAGTTTCCTTCCAACATCTCCACCAACATTTCCAGCTGTGTAACCCACATTACACCAATTTGTTGACATGTTCTTATTTGGAGCTGGGTAAAGTGGTTATGCATCCAAAATGAATAATGTATTGGACAATATGATTGTGTATTTCTTTCTTATCTTTGGCAAATATATGTATAATAGAATGTTCTTCGTTGGAGAAGAACCAGAGGGAGCTAACCCACCGTGTGCCACTTCTGGAGAACAGGTTGGCTCCGGTAACTCCCCCACTGCCTCAGCCTTCTCCAGTTTGTCTTCAAGGTTCAATGAAGTTGACACGCCATTTCTCCACCTGCCTTGATGCCAGGCCCCCTCCTTTCAGACCATTGATTTGAAGGTGGTCACTCAAAAGTGGGACATCACCTTTTTTTAAATAATTTTTATTTTTATTAGTGTTGTTACTACATAGTATATATGTTGTAACATGTGATGGCCAGGCTCAGCAATATCAAGATTGAATTATTTTGTACAACAAAGAACACAACAATTGAATTGAAACAACATTTTATAACCATATAATTGAACAGTTATATATCAGGTAGAAAACAAAATAAAAAATAGAGCAGCAATTAGAAATAAATATATATATATTATAGAAGCTTCTGAACTCATCTGGATTGGAGGGCTAGGATTAGTTCCAGAACCTTCATTCTTCCCACCTGAATGAAGTAGTGCAAGTCCCCTGAGCATCGGTGCTCTCAGCAAGAGCACAGCAGTTGCAGTCAGCATCTGTCTTCTACCTGAAGCACTTTCGTTCTAATCTGCATTTAATAGTATTAATAAAGGTGAGGTGTGGAAACCCAAGCTTGACCGTCAAAAGGTTTCAGATAGGAGACTGATTTCGACTGCACTGCTTCTTGATAGGTGACGCTCGACTAAAGTACGAAACCGGAGGCTTAGGCTAGACTGTAATACTTCAGGAGGCTCTCGAAAGCCAATTGAGGCTTATAGCGGGCGAACGAGACAATTGCGAAGCGCTTGCGCTTCAGCACCGCTACGCGGGCGGTTTATCTCGTTTGCTACCGTTGGTTTCCGTTGGGACTGCTAGCGTTTACGGTGTGCGTTTATTTGCGTTTACGGTTGGCGTTTTTTAACGTTGAACGCAACGCAACCGGCATGTTTTTTTGGCGTGTACTGTATGTCTGGATATAGAGTTGGAGGGACATGCTTGGACTATGTCTGGATATAGAGTTGGGGGGACATGCTTGGACTATGTCTGGATATAGAGTTGGAGGGACATGCTTGGACTATGTCTGGATATAGAGTTGGGGGGACATGCTTGGACTATGTCTGGATATAGAGTTGGAGGGACATGCTTGGACTATGTCTGGATATAGAGTTGGAGGGACATGCTTGGACTATGTCTGGATATAGAGTTGGAGGGACATGCTTGGACTATGTCTGGATATAGAGTTGGGGGGACATGCTGGGACTATGTCTGGATATAGAGTTGGAGGGACATGCTTGGACTATGTCTGGATATAGAGTTGGAGGGACATGCTTGGACTATGTCTGGATATAGAGTTGGAGGGACATGCTTGGACTATGTCTGGATATAGAGTTGGGGGGACATGCTTGGACTATGTCTGGATATAGAGTTGGAGGGACATGCTTGGACTATGTCTGGATATAGAGTTGGAGGGACATGCTTGGACTATGTCTGGATATAGAGTTGGAGGGACATGCTTGGACTATGTCTGGATATAGAGTTGGGGGGACATGCTTGGACTATGTCTGGATATAGAGTTGGGGGGACATGCTTGGACTATGTCTGGATATAGAGTTGGAGGGACATGCTTGGACTATGTCTGGATATAGAGTTGGCGGGACATGCTTGGACTATGTCTGGATATAGAGTTGGAGGGACATGCTTGGACTATGTCTGGATATAGAGTTGGAGGGACATGCTTGGACTATGTCTGGATATAGAGTTGGAGGGACATGCTTGGACTATGTCTGGATATAGAGTTGGAGGGACATGCTTGGACTATGTCTGGATATAGAGTTGGGGGGACATGCTTGGACTATGTCTGGATATAGAGTTGGGGGGACATGCTTGGACTATGTCTGGATATAGAGTTGGGGGGACATGCTTGGACTATGTCTGGATATAGAGTTGGAGGGACATGCTTGGACTATGTCTGGATATAGAGTTGGAGGGACATGCTTGGACTATGTCTGGATATAGAGTTGGGGGGACATGCTTGGACTATGTCTGGATATAGAGTTGGAGGGACATGCTTGGACTATGTCTGGATATAGAGTTGGGGGGACATGCTTGGACTATGTCTGGATATAGAGTTGGGGGGACATGCTTGGACTATGTCTGGATATAGAGTTGGGGGGACATGCTTGGACTATGTCTGGATATAGAGTTGGGGGGACATGCTTGGACTATGTCTGGATATAGAGTTGGAGGGACATGCTTGGACTATGTCTGGATATAGAGTTGGGGGGACATGCTTGGACTATGTCTGGATATAGAGTTGGAGGGACATGCTTGGACTATGTCTGGATATAGAGTTGGAGGGACATGCTTGGACTATGTCTGGATATAGAGTTGGAGGGACATGCTTGGACTATGTCTGGATATAGAGTTGGAGGGACATGCTTGGACTATGTCTGGATATAGAGTTGGAGGGACATGCTTGGACTATGTCTGGATATAGAGTTGGAGGGACATGTTTGGACTATGTCTGGATATAGAGTTGGAGGGACATGCTTGGACTATGTCTGTATATAGAGTTGGGGGGACATGCTTGGACTATGTCTGGATATAGAGTTGGGGGGACATGCTTGGACTATGTCTGGATATAGAGTTGGAGGGACATGCTTGGACTATGTCTGGATATAGAGTTGGGGGGACATGCTTGGACTATGTCTGGATATAGAGTTGGAGGGACATGCTTGGACTATGTCTGGATATAGAGTTGGAGGGACATGCTTGGACTATGTCTGGATATAGAGTTGGAGGGACATGCTTGGACTATGTCTGGATATAGAGTTGGAGGGACATGCTTGGACTATGTCTGGATATAGAGTTGGGGGGACATGCTTGGACTATGTCTGGATATAGAGTTGGGGGGACATGCTTGGACTATGTCTGGATATAGAGTTGGGGGGACATGCTTGGACTATGTCTGGATATAGAGTTGGGGGGACATGCTTGGACTATGTCTGGATATAGAGTTGGAGGGACATGCTTGGACTATGTCTGGATATAGAGTTGGAGGGACATGCTTGGACTATGTCTGGATATAGAGTTGGAGGGACATGCTTGGACTATGTCTGGATATAGAGTTGGAGGGACATGCTTGGACTATGTCTGGATATAGAGTTGGGGGGACATGCTTGGACTATGTCTGGATATAGAGTTGGAGGGACATGCTTGGACTATGTCTGGATATAGAGTTGGAGGGACATGCTTGGACTATGTCTGGATATAGAGTTGGAGGGACATGCTTGGACTATGTCTGGATATAGAGTTGGGGGGACATGCTTGGACTATGTCTGGATATAGAGTTGGAGGGACATGCTTGGACTATGTCTGGATATAGAGTTGGAGGGACATGCTTGGACTATGTCTGGATATAGAGTTGGAGGGACATGCTTGGACTATGTCTGGATATAGAGTTGGAGGGACATGCTTGGACTATGTCTGGATATAGAGTTGGAGGGACATGCTTGGACTATGTCTGGATATAGAGTTGGAGGGACATGCTTGGACTATGTCTGGATATAGAGTTGGAGGGACATGCTTGGACTATGTCTGGATATAGAGTTGGGGGGACATGCTTGGACTATGTCTCGATATAGAGTTGGGGGGACATGCTTGGACTATGTCTGGATATAGAGTTGGGGGGGGACATGTACTTTGTTCAGCTGCTCATATAGTTTCTCTTGACAATGCATCTCTTTTTAGGTAAGCAATGGTGACGAGCAGACACGAGAGACTTCATCACTTCCCTATCCTTCAGGATATCAGCAGTAAGTATGACAACTAGCTGGGACTTGCTTTTCTCCACCTCTCCTCTGATACTCGGCTTCTTCTCCAGCAAAACAAACTTCCTCCCCCCCCCCCAGCTCAGTAGCAACCTTTCTCTCTGCAAATACTAGCTCAGTAGCAATCTTTCTCTCTGCAAATACTGGCTCAGTAGCAACCTTTCTCTCTGCAAATACTAGCTCAGTAGCAACCTTTCTCTCTGTAAATACTAGCTCAGTAGCAACCTTTCTCTCTGCAAATACTAGCTCAGTAGCAACCTTACTCTCTGTAAATACTAGCTCAGTAGCAACCTTACTCTCTGTAAATACTAGCTCAGTAGCAACCTTTCTCTCTGTAAATACTAGCTCAGTAGCGACCTTTCTCTCTGCAAATACTAGCTCAGTAGCAACCTTTCTCTCTGTAAATACTGGCTAGAGTGGCTGTCTAGTGGTACATGTGGGTGCGGCATTAGTACGCTGACGTAGCAGTCCTGCCATTTTTATTATTATAATTTTTCCCTTCCTTCCTTCCTGGCGGGAAGAGGTGCCCATAGGTACAGCGTCCGGATGGGAGGAGTTCCACTATATATACGTACACACATCTATGTATACCTATCCACACATCTATGTATACATATACACACATCTATGTATACCTATACACACATCTATGTATACATATACACACATCTATGTATACCTATACACACATCTATGTATACATATACACACATCTATGTATACCTATACACACATCTATGTATACCTATACACACATCTATGTATACATATACACACATTTATGTATACCTACCTATACTGTACATCTATGTATATATACACACATCTATGTATAATACACACATCTATGTATACCTATCTATACATCTACATCTATGAATACCTAAAGATACATGTATGGTATATACACATGTGTGTAGTACATGAACTCCTGTAAACATGCCCACTCACAGTCTGACTAAAGCACGTTCTGAGCATAATCAGTCTATATATAGTCCAAAGTGAACCTCTATTAGGAAGGCCCACTTACCCTGGGATGGAAGGCCGCTTACCCTGGGATGGAAGGCCACTTACCCTGGGATGGAAGGCCGCTTACCCTGGGATGGAAGGCCACTTACCCTGGGATGGAACTTACCCTGGGATGGAAGGCCACCTATCCTGGGATGGAAGGCCACTTACCCTGGAATGGAAGGCCACTTACCCTGGGATGGAAGGCCACTTACCCTGGGATGGAAGGCCACTTACCCTGGGATGGAAGGCCACTTACCCTGGGATGGAAGGCCACTTACCCGGGGATGGAAGGCCGCTTACCCTGGGATGGAAGGCCGCTTACCCTGGGATGGAAGGCCACTTACCCTGGGATGGAAGGCCACTTACCCTGGGATGGAAGGCCACTTACCCGGGGATGGAAGGCTATGGCAGTCACAAAGTCGACGTGTTGGAAACAGCAGAGACACTCCTTCCTTGAGATATGCCATAACCTACAGATATACATACACACACATCACACAGGGAGAGAGGGGCAAGCGTACAATAGATCATTACATATATGCAAGTGTGTAATACATATGCATGTATGTAGATGCATGTGTGCAGTGTGTGCATGGATCGGCGCATAGACAGAGAAGGAGGAAGCTAGATCAACTTGCCGGGAACATTGGGGGGCACATGCCAACCATTAGAACCCTTTACTGTACCTAAAAATCATTTTGGCTAAATCTTTGTGCACATTTTTGTCTCCTTTCAAGTTGAAAGGTCAATCTAATTTAAACCCAACGAGCTCTCAGTTGACAGGATATGAATTGCAATTACTTCCTCAATGCGGCATCATCGATGGCCTCTCCCCACAGGCCTGGACCACCTCAATGCGGCATCATCGATGGCCTCTCCCCACAGGCCTGGACGACCACCTCAATGTGGCATCATCAATGGCCTCTCCCCACAGGCCTGGACGACCACCTCAATGTGGCATCATCGATGGCCTCTCCCCACAGGCCTGGACCACCCGACGACACAGGAATAATGGGATGCTAAGCCTCCATAAGCTTGTATACCATTATTCCCCACGTGATAGTAACCTCCTCCAGGAACACGCATCCAGTCCATCACGGGAACACCTCCCCCAGGAACATGCGTCCAGTCCATCACGTGGACCCCTCCCCCAGGAACACGCATCCAGTCCATCACGTGGACCCCTCCCCCAGGAACACGCGTCCAGTCCATCACGTGGACCCCTCCCCCAGGAACACGCATCCAGTCCATCACGTGGACCCCTCCCCCAGGAACACGCGTCCAGTCCATCACGTGAACCCCTCCCCCAGGAACACGCGTCCAGTCCATCACGTGGACCCCTCCCCCAGGAACACGCGTCCAGTCCATCACGTGGACCCCTCCCCCAGGAACACGCGTCCAGTCCATCACGTGGACCCCTCCCCCAGGAACACGCGTCCAGTCCATCCTGTGGACCCCTCCCCCAGGAACACGTGTCCAGTCCATCACGTGGACCCCTCCCCCAGGAACACGCGTCCAGTCCATCACGTGGACCCCTCCCCCAGGAACACGCGTCCAGTCCATCACGTGGACCCCTCCCCCAGGAACACGCGTCCAGTCCATCACGTGGACCGGGGGATGAGTCCACGGATGTGGCGAAAATAAAAACAAAAATAAATCAAATAATTGAGCAGTAAATTTAATAAGAGAAATAATATCAAAACACAACAAAATAAGACATGCTATACATATATAGATCAAAGACTCTATAAACATGCTATAGATCAAAGATTCTATAAACATGATACAGATCAAAGACTCTATAAACATTCTATAGATGAAAGACTCCAATTAGCATGCTGTAGATCAAAGACTCCATTAGCATGCTATATATTAAAGATTCTATAGATCAAAGACTCCATTAGCATGCTATAGATTAAAGACTATACATGCTATAGATCAAAGACTCTATAAACATTCTATAGATCAAAGACGCTATAAACATGCTATAGATCAAAGACTTTATAAACATGCTATAGATCAAAGACTCTATAAGCATGCTATAGATCAAATACTCTATAAACATGCTATAGATCAAAGACTATAAACATGCTATAGATTAAAGACTCTATAAACATGCTATAGATGAAACTCTATAAACATGCTATAGATCAAAGACTCCATTAGCATGCTATAGATTAAAGACTCTATAAACATGCTAAAGTTCAAATATTCCATTAGCATGCTATATATTAAAGACTCTATAAACATGTTATAGATCAAAGACTCCATTAGCATGCTATAGATCAAAGACTCAATAAACATGCTATAGATAAAAGACTCTATAAGCATGCTATAGATCAAAGACTCAATAAACATGCTATAGATCAAAGACTCGATTAGCATGCTATAGATTAAAGACTCTATAAACATGCTATAGATCAAAGACTCCATTAGCATGCTATAGATGCATGCTATAGATTAAAGACTCTATAAACATGCTATTAGCATGCTATAGATTAAAGACTCTATAAACATGCTATAGATCAAACACTCCATTAGCATGCTAAAGACTCTATAAGATCAAAGACTCCATTAGCATGCTATAGATCAAAGACTCCATTAGCATGCTATATATTAAAGACTCTATCAAAGACTCCATATTAAAGACTCTTGCTATAGATCAAAGACTCCATTAGATGCTATAGATTAAAGACCCTATAAACATGTTATAGATCAAAGATTCTATAAACATGCTATAGATCAAAGACTCAATAAACATGCTATAGATCAAAGACTCTATAAGCATGCTATAGATCAAAGACTCTATAAACATTCTATAGATCAAAGACTCTATTAGGATGCTATAGATTGAAGACTCTATAAACTTGCTATAGATCAAAGACTCCATTAGCATGCTATAGATTAAAGACTCTATAAACATGCTATAGATCAAAGACTCCATTAGCATGCTATAATTAAAGACTCTATAAACATGCTATAGATCAAAGACTCCATTAGCATGCTATAGATCAAAGACTCCATTAGCATAATATTAAAGACTCTATAAACATGCTATAGATCAAAGACTCCATTAACATGCTATATATTAAAGACTCTATAAACATGCTATATCCATTAGCATGCTATAGATCAAAGACTCCATTAGCATGCTATAGATCACAGACTACATTAGCATACTATTAAAGACTCTATAAACATGCTATAGATCAAAGACTCCATGCTATGCAAACATGCTATAGATTAAAGACTCTATAAACATGCTAGAGGTCAAAGACTCTATTAGCATACTATATATTAAAGACTCCATTAGCATGCTATAGATTAAAGACTCTATAAACATGCTAGAGATCAGACTCCATTAGCATGCTATATATTAAAGACTATAAACATGCTATAATAAACATGCTATAGATCAAAGACTCTATTAGCATGCTGTAGATTAAAGACTATTAGCATGTTATAGATAAAGACTCTATTAACATGCTATAGATCAAAGACATGCTATAGATCAAAGACTCTATTAGCATGCTATATATTAAAGACTCCATTAGCATGCTATAGATTAAAGACTATAAACATGCTATAATAAACATGCTATAGATCAAAGACTCTATCAGCATGCTGTAGATTAAAGACTATTAGCATGTTATAGATTAAGACTCTATTAACATGCTATAGATCAAAGACATGCTATAGATCAAAGACTCTATTAGCATGCTATATATTAAAGACTCCATTAGCATGCTATAGATTAAAGACTATAAACATGCTATAATAAACATGCTATAGATCAAAGACTCTATCAGCATGCTGTAGATTAAAGACTATTAGCATGTTATAGATTAAAGACTCTATTAACATGCTATAGATCAAAGACATGCTATAGATCAAAGACTCTATTAGCATGCTATATATTAAAGACTCCATTAGCATGCTATAGATTAAAGACTATAAACATGCTATAATAAACATGCTATAGATCAAAGACTCTATCAGCATGCTGTAGATTAAAGACTATTAGCATTTATAGATTTATAGATTAAAGACTCTATTAACATGCTATAGATCAAAGACATGCTATAGATCAAAGACTCTATTAGCATGCTATATATTAAAGACTCCATTAGCATGCTATAGATTAAAGACTATAAACATGCTATAATAAACATGCTATAGATCAAAGACTCTATCAGCATGCTGTAGATTAAAGACTATTAGCATTTATAGATTTATAGATTAAAGACTCTATTAACATGCTATAGATCAAAGACATGCTATAGATCAAAGACTCTATTAGCATGCTATATATTAAAGACTCCATTAGCATGCTATAGATTAAAGACTATAAACATGCTATGCTATAGATCAAAGACTCTATCAGCATGCTGTAGATTAAAGACTATTAGCATGTTATAGATTATATTAACATGCTATAGATTAAAGACATGCTATAGATTAAAGACTCTATTAGCATGTAGATTAAAGACTATTAGCATGTTAAATGCTATAGATCAAAGACATGCTATAGATCAAAGACTCTATTAACATGCTATAGATTAAAGACTCATTACATTCAAAAGGAACGGTACTCGCGCGAGACTTAGCATCTCATTATTCCTGAGAGAGTGTGCAGAGAAGAAGTTGATGATTGAGAAGGTCACTGCAATCCATATAATTATAGTTTGTTTAGTCATTGTTGTTCTTGTCTCCTAATATTACTCGAGTTGTGGCCATGTTTAGAACTGCACCAGAGAGTCTCAGTCTCAAGGCCAAGTCTGTGACCAGGTGGCCATGTTGAAAACTGCACCAGAGAGCCTCAGTCTCAAGGCCAAGTCTGTGACCAGGTGGCCATGTTGAGAGCTGCACCAGAGAGCCTCAGTCTCAAGGCCAAATCTGTGACCAGGTGGCCATGTTGAGAACTGCACCAGAGAGCCTCAGTCTCAAGGCCAAATCTGTGACCAGGTGGCCATGTTGAGAACTGCACCAGAGAGCCTCAGTCTCAAGGCCAAGTCTGTGACCAGGTGGCCATGTTGAGAGCTGCACCAGAGTCTCCAAGCCAAGTCTGTGACTAGTTTTAGTGTCACTTTTTTTAAAGACATTGTCTACATGTATCTTGCTACTTGTTGTACTGTGGACAAGTATGGCTAGCACATGTCACGTCTGGTTGCTTTGCTACTCGAGTCAGCCCCTGGGTAGAGCTGAAGTACACTCTACTGTTACTAGCACAATCAGGCATGCAGCACAGAATAGAATAGCTGTGTCATAAGGCCAGGCACTGTGGTTGTGGCTGTGGCTGCACACACAGCATATATGTATGACTGCTCAAGTATTCTAGCTAAGACAAAAGCTTTGGCAGGCATCACTTGAACTGTGGGCGGGCACTCCTGATCTGCCCTTTGAACTGTGGGCGGGCACTCCTGGATCTGCCCTTTGAACTGTGGGCGGGCACTCCTGCATCTGTCCTTTGAACTGTGGGCGGGCACTCCCTGACAGCAGAAGCAAGTTGTATTAGCTTGCAACAATCTCTCTTGCTTGTAAGATCGTACATCAGCTACCCATCCTGAATATGAACCCATCCTGAATATGAACAGGTGCCCATCCTAAATATGAACAGGTCACCCATCATGGGTCACCCGTCCTAATATGAATAGGTCACCCGTCCTAAATACGAATGGGTCACCCGTCCTAAATATGAACAGGTCACCCATCCTAAATATGAACAGGTCACCCATCCTAAATATGAACAGGTCACCCGTCCTAAATACGAATGGGTCACCCGTCCTAAATATGAACAGGTCACACATCCTAAATATGAACAGGTCACCTGTCCTAAATATGAACAGGTCACCCATCCTAAATATGAACAGGTCACCCATCCTAAATACGAATGGGTCACTCATCCTAAATATGAACAGGTCACCCATCCTAAATATGAACAGGTCACCCGTCCTAAATACGAATGGGTCACCCGTCCTAAATATGAACAGGTCACCCATCCTAAATATGAATAGGTCACCCGTCCTAAATATGAACAGGTCACCCATCATGGGTCACCTGTCCTAAATATGAATAGGTCACCCGTCCTAAATACGAATGGGTCACCCGTCCTAAATATGAACAGGTCACCCATCATGGGTCACCCGTCCTAAATATGAATAGGTCACCCGTCCTAAATACGAATGGGTCACCCGTCCTAAATATGAACAGGTCACCCATCCTAAATATGAACAGGTCACCCATCCTAAATATGAACAGGTCACCCGTCCTAAATACGAATGGGTCACCCGTCCTAAATATGAACAGGTCACACATCCTAAATATGAACAGGTCACCTGTCCTAAATATGAACAGGTCACCCATCCTAAGTATGAACAGGTCACCCGTCCTAAGTATGAACAGGTCACCCGTCCTAAATACGAATGGGTCACTCATCCTAATATGAACAGGTCACCCATCCTAAATATGAACAGGTCACCCGTCCTAAATACGAATGGGTCACTCATCCTAAATATGAACAGGTCACCCATCCTAAATATGAACAGGTCACCCATCATGGGTCACCCGTCCTAAATATGAACAGGTCACCTGTCCTAAATATGAACAGGTCACTCATCCTAAATATGAACAGGTCACCTAAATATGAACAGGTCACCTAAATATGAACAGGTCACCCATCCTAAGTATGAACAGGTCACCCGTCCTAAATATGAACAGGTCACCTGTCCTAAATATGAACAGGTACCCAATCTAAATATGAACAGGTCACCCGTCCTAAATACGAATGGGTCACTCATCCTAAATATGAACAGGTCACCTAAATATGAACAGGTCACCTAAATATGAACAGGTCACCCGTCCTAAATATGAACAGGTCACCTGTCCTAAATATGAACAGGTACCCAATCTAAATATGAACAGGTCACCCGTCCTAAATACGAATGGGTCACTCATCCTAAATATGAACAGGTCACCCATCCTAAATATGAACAGGTCACCCATCATGGGTCACCCGTCCTAAATATGAACAGGTCACCTGTCCTAAATATGAACAGGTCACCCGTCCTAAATACGAATGGGTCACCCATCTTAAATATGAACAGGTCACCCATCCTAAGTATGAACAGGTACCCAATCTAAATATGAACAGGTCACCCGTCCTAAATACGAATGGGTCACTCATCCTAAATATGAACAGGTCACCTAAATATGAACAGGTCACCTAAATATGAACAGGTCACCCGTCCTAAATATGAACAGGTCACCTGTCCTAAATATGAACAGGTACCCAATCTAAATATGAACAGGTCACCCGTCCTAAATACGAATGGGTCACTCATCCTAAATATGAACAGGTCACCCATCCTAAATATGAACAGGTCACCCATCATGGGTCACCCGTCCTAAATATGAACAGGTCACCTGTCCTAAATATGAACAGGTCACCCGTCCTAAATACGAATGGGTCACCCATCTTAAATATGAACAGGTCACCCATCCTAAGTTCACCCATCCTAAGTATGAACAGGTACCCAATCTAAATATGAACAGGTCACCCGTCCTAAATACGAATGGGTCACTCATCCTAAATATGAACAGGTCACCCATCCTAAATATGAACAGGTCACCCATCATGGGTCACCCGTCCTAAATATGAACAGGTCACCTGTCCTAAATATGAACAGGTCACCTAAATATGAACAGGTCACCCATCCTAAGTATGAACAGGTCACCCGTCCTAAATATGAACAGGTCACCCATCCTAAGTATGAACAGGTCACCCGTCCTAAATATGAACAGGTCACCTGTCCTAAATATGAACAGGTACCCAATCTAAATATGAACAGGTCACCCGTCCTAAATACGAATGGGTCACTCATCCTAAATATGAACAGGTCACCCATCCTAAATATGAACAGGTCACCCATCATGGGTCACCCGTCCTAAATATGAACAGGTCACTCATCCTAAATATGAACAGGTCACCTAAATATGAACAGGTCACCCATCCTAAGTATGAACAGGTCACCTGTCCTAAATATGAACAGGTCACCCGTCCTAAATACGAATGGGTCACCCATCTTAAATATGAACAGGTCACCCATCCTAAATATGAACAGGTCACCCATCCTAAATATGAATAGGTCACCCATCTTAAATATGAACAGGTCACCCATCCTACGTATGAACAGGTCACCCGTCCTAAATATGAACAGGTCACCTGTCCTAAATATGAACAGGTCACCCGTCCTAAATATGAATGGGTCACCCGCCTAATGAATAGGTCACCCGTCCTAAATCGGAATGGGTCACCTGTCTTAGTATGAACAGGTCAGCCGCCCTATGGGTCACCCATCCTAAATGTGAGCAGTTGTAAAAGGAAGAGGTGGCAGGTCAGCACATTACAAGACAAGTACACATCCACAGGTGGCAGTTAATGAGACTAGCAAGAGGGTGCACAGTCTAGCTGCAGAGGCATTGCATACGTGCAACACATGACCGAAGAAATGTTGAAGAAACGTACAGTACAGAGCGCCTGTTCTTTTGGGAGCGTCTGCTGGAGCAGTTTGTCTTTGAGTTATTTCAGTACGAGTGTAAGGGTCTGTAAGCAGGTAAGTTCCCTCCTCTTCTTACTATTCTGTTAGACTTGCTGTAATATAACTTTGTTGGTGTACTGGAACCTGCTTGATCCCTACAAGCTGTTCCAGCCAGGACTGAGTTTCAGTTTTAGTTGTTTGTTTTTGGTAGCTAGAACAAATGGAATACTGGATGCCACTTCTCTAGCTAGTGCTGTACTAATGAAGCTATATATTGTATGGAATACTGGATGCCACTTCTCTAGCTAGTGCTGTACTAATGAAGCTATATATTGTATGGAATACTGGATGCCACTTCTCTAGCTAGTGCTGTACTAATGAAGCTATATATTGTATGGAATACTGGATGCCACTTCTCTAGCTAGTGCTGTACTAATGAAGCTATATATTGTATGGAATACTGGATGCCACTTCTCCAGCTAGTGTTGTACTAATGAAGCTACATATTGTATGGAATACTGGATGCCACTTCTCTAGCTAGTGCTGTACTAATGAAGCTATATATTGTATGGAATACTGGATGCCACTTCTCCAGCTAGTGTTGTACTAATGAAGCTACATATTGTATGGAATACTGGATGCTACTTCTCCAGCTAGTGTTGTACTAATGAAGCTATATATATTTTGGACTGGTCATCCAATTGATTAATGTCGTGTTATTTGTTTATTTTTGGTATTTTGGCCCATGGAGGCAGACTCCGTCTCTGTCCCATGTCCCACAAGGCAAAGCTCTGGGGCACCTGCTGGGGGATTCCTGCAGAGTGAAGGTGGGGACTTCCATACTCCAGAACATGCCTGGAGGCAGCATCAAACAGGATGGGACTACAAACCAAGAAATAAGTTGCTGTTCATGTAATATTTGTGTTCGTTCATAAGTCTTTCATTGACTGGTTTTGTCTGTAAGGACATTATGTCAATTAAATATATATATATTTTTTAATTTTCCAATTTGTAGGATTTGCTCACATGACATTAAAACACAAGGAAAAATCAGTCTTTGCAGGTTGACCAATCTTCCTACGACAAGCGTCGGTGGGTTTCAAGCTGGGACTGCATTCGTCTGTCCATAGGACATTCTCGAACCCTTCAGATGCCCATGCATTGTCACGGCCACATCACCTGATCTAAACATGGAACTGGACATTCTCGAACCCTTCAGATGCCCATGGCCACATCACCCGATCTAAACATGGAACTGGACATTCTCGAACCCTTCAGATGCCCATGCATTGTCCCGGCCACATCACCTGATCTAAACATGGAACTGGACATTCTCGAACCCTTCAGATGCCCACGCATTGTGTTTCGGCACATCACCTGATCTAAACATGGAATTGGGGGTCATAATTTTTTTGTAAAATTTGTGAATGCATGGTGGAAGTGTTTTTGGAGATGATAGCCATGAAACCACACCTACTTCATCTGCTAAGAAGCTTCCCGTATGAATTTTAGATAAGATATGAGCTTCTTTTCTTTTCAAGTCAACAATAAATCTGTTTCATTGCAAGGGGAATGGGGAATGATCACTACATCAACATGGCGGCCATTCAAGCTTCAGCATCAACTACAAACAAGCTTAGATTAGCAGAGCCGCCCATAGCAAACAAGTAGGAGGCCCATGGAGCTTTAAGCCAGCTCCTTATCAGCTAAATTAAGTTAGCATACAGCCTTTTAAGAATCCCAAGCAAACAAGACTAACACAAACCTTGTTGACTCCCTTGCCAAACTGGCAGTAGGAGCTACCCTCCTAGAGAGGTTCTACACCGTAGAATTCAACGACAATGGGTATCCCTAATTATTGAGATGCTCCTGGTAGGCAGTCTTCAATTCACAATTTCTCTTCCACTATCTCTCGGACGGCTGCCGTTATCTTTAAAGGTTTCCTGCCAAACAAACCGCCTAGCTATCATGAGCGTTTCTTGAATGTGCCTTAGGCAGTGGTCGACCCCCTGCCCCGTTGCCGTAATACCCTCCATCTCCTAGGTCCTGACAATGGACCTCCATCTCCTAGGTCCTGACAATGGACTGTAATACCCTCCATCTCCTAGGTCCTGACAATGGACTGTAATACCCTCCATCTCCTAGGTCCTGACAATGGACTGTAATACCCTCCATCTCCTAGGTCCTGACAATGGACTGTAATACCCTGGTCCTGACAATGGACTGTAATACCCTCCATCTCCTGGGTCCTGACAATGGACTGTAATACCCTCCATCTCCTAGGTCCTGACAATGGTAGGGGCCTTCAATCCTCTAAAATTAAATATAAAAGTCTCTGTTTCTTGTACGTCGAATACGCCATCCTTCGCTAAAAGTCACGAACTGAAATGACTGGCACGTGCAACTCACGACGATACATTCAGGCCTAATAAATGTTTCGTGCATTTAAACGTTTCGTACGTTCGTTTTAGACGGTTGGAAAATGCACGCAGTTAAACGCTGCACGCACGCACGCTGGGTTTAAACGCAACACCAAGTTGTTGTTTTTGGCTCCTACTGTAACAGGTCTAGAAATGGTCACCTGTCCTAAACAAGTCTACAGTGGATGTCCTAAACAAGTCTACAGTGGATCACCTGTCCTAAACAAGTCTACAGTGGATCACCTGTCCTAAACAAGTCTACAGTGGCTCACCTGTCCTAAACAAGTCTACAGTGGATCTCCTGTCCTAAACAAGTCTACAGTGGATCACCTGTCCTAAACAAGTCTACAGTGGATCACCTGTCCTAAACAAGTCTACAGTGGATCACCTGTCCTAAACAAGTCTACAGTGGATCACCTGTCCTAAACAAGTCTACAGTGGATCACCTGTCCTAAACAAGTCTACAGTGGATCACCTGTCCTAAACAAGTCTACAGTGGATCACCTGTCCTAAACATATCGTCACTAGTCGAAAGGTTCACAACATGGAGGTGGCCGTGAGTTAAGTGCCATCACGGTCTTCCGTTCCATTCCACTCGGACATGTTGGGAACTGAACAACACAAGAAAATGGAATGGAATGCAATGGCATGCTTTTTTTTTTAAGTTCTATTCCAGCCTCAACCACGCAGCATTGGGCCGATCAGAATACTAGAATCTAAGACGGGGTCAACTAAACTGTCAGCAGTTTAGCTAAGAGAAGTAAGAGGTGAAGAGAAGCCATTGAATGAGTGATGAGATGATGCTTTTGTTTGTGGCAAATATTTTCAGAAAATGTATTGGGATGTAGGAGATGTAGGAGCAAAGGAAAATGCCTGGAGGCAGGTTGCAGGTCAGGTGATATTGCCCTACATCTATAACTACATGTATACTTATAACATACTCTAACTAGTGTTAACAAGAGCTAGTTGCAGGTCAGGTGCTAATGCCCTACAGCTATAACTATACTATACCATATGTTAGCTAGAGCTAGTTGCAGGTCAGGTGCTAATGCCCTACAGCTATAACTATACTATACCATATGTTAGCTAGAGCTAGTTGCAGGTCAGGTGCTAATGCCCTAGCTAATGCTAGCTAATGCTAGAGCATCTCCAGCTTCTCTTCTTCACCTCTACTAGCCAAATCCAGTCCATTCCAGTAGGCTAGTGATCAAGGTCACTCCACTAGTAGGCTAGTAATCAAGGTCACTCCACTAGTAGGCTAGTAATCAAGGTCACTCCACTAGTAGGCTAGTGATCAAGGTCACTCCACTAGTAGGCTATTAATCAAGGTCACTCTACTAGTAGGCTAGTGATCAACTAGTAGGCTAGTAATCAAGGTCACTCTACTAGTAGGCTAGTAATAAAGGTCACGCTAGTGATCAAGGTCACTCCACTAGTAGGCTAGTGATCAAGGTCACGCCACTAGTAGGCTAGTAATCAAGGTCACTCTACTAGTAGGCTAGTAATAAAGGCCACTCTACTAGTAGGCTAGTGATCAAGGTCACTCCACTAGTAGGCTAGTAATCAAGGTCACTCTACTAGTAGGCTAGTAATCAAGGTCACTCCACTAGTAGGCTAGTAATCGAGGTCACTCCACTAGTAGGCTAGTAATCATGGCCACTCCACTAGTAGGCTAGTAATCAAGGTCACTCCACTAGTAGGCTAGTAATCAAGGTCACTCCACTAGTAGGCTAGTAATCAAGTCCACTCCACTAGTAGGCTAGTAATCAAGGTCACTCCACTAGTAGGATAGTAATCAAGGTCACTCCACTAGTAGGATAGTAATCAAGGTCACTCCACTAGTAGGCTAGTAATCAAGGTCACCATGTTGTGAACCAGCCATGAAGAGAACGTGGTGGACATCTCCTGTAGAGATAAATCCTTGAACAGGTGAGCTCTAGTAGTTACTCATGCCTCACACCTGCACCTGCCATGCCTCACATTGGCCTGCCACATGTAGCACCTGCCATGCCTCACATTGGCCTGCCACATGTAGCACCTGCCACAGCTCATGCATTATAGTGTGGCAGCTGTTCCTCTAACCTTACTGTCTTATCCATGGAACTAGAGAGCAGGAAAAAGTTCTGCATGCACGCACACACACACACACACACAAACAAGCAGCAAGGAAGGAAGGAGAGATGGTAAGGGGGAAAGAAATAGCATGGGCAACGCACAGTCATCATTGTGCATACCTTGGACCAAGAGAGGTCGAGTATGTCTGCAGTATGTCCACAGTAAGAGCAGAGAGGGTGCTCCTGAAAGGGCAGCCTTCCTCCCAGCACATCCTCCTCCTGCGGCACAGCACACAGACATAGCACACACTACTTCTCTTTGAACATTCTTCATGCATTAGAAAGGGTATGAGAGAGAGAGACAAGTGGCCCTGAAGTTGTGAAGTTGAAACTTCTCTGACCTGAACCAGACACTTCTAGCTCCACAACCTCATGGCTGACCTTGCGGATTGCAGCTCACATTGGCAAACTTCCCTCCAGCCCAGAACCCACATCTGCCCCCCCCCCCCCAGTCCAGCCCAGCCCAGGCCTTGTCATCTGATGAGACAACTCCAAGTAAGCTCTCATTTTAGAGCTGACAGAATGTTTTGAAGACTTCTGTGAAGGGGGCAGATCAGACGAAGACGTTTGTGAAGGGGGCAGGTCAGAGGAAGACGTCTGTGAAGGGGGCAGGTCAGAGGAAGACGTCTGTGAAGGGGGCAGGTCAGAGGGAGACTTCTGTGAAGGGGGCAGAGGATGCAAAGCAGAGATCTTGCCGCTAGAAGCTGGGGGGCTGATGTTGGCACACAAGGAAGGACTTTAACCCATAACAATAACAATTGCATGAACTCTGACTCCACCAAATATGGTCTCAAGGACCTGGGAAGTGCAACATCCAAGCTTGTCATGTGATAGTAGAGAGCAGCCATAGAGGCTCACATGTGTAGTCTCCACGTGTAACACTCCATGTGCGGGTCACACTGTGTAACACTCCATGTGCGGGTCACACTGTGTAACACTCCATGTGCAGGTCACACTGTGTAACACTCCTCCATGTGCGGGTCACACTGTGTAACACTCCTCCATGTGCGGGTCACACTGTGTAGCACTCCATGTGCGGGTCACACTGTGTAACACTCCTCCATGTGCGGGTCACACTGTGTAACACTCCTCCATGTGTGGGTCACACTGTGTAACACTCCATGTGCAGGTCACACTGTGTAGCACTCCACGTGTGGGTCACACTATGTAGTACTCCATGTGTGGGTCACACTGTGTAACACTCCATGTGCGGGTCACACTGTGTAACACTCCTCCATGTGTGGGTCACACTGTGTAACACTCTATGTGCAGGTCACACTGTGTAGCACTCCAAGTGTGGGTCACACTGTGCACTCCATGTGCGGGTCACACTGTGTAACACTCCATGTGTGGGTCACACTGTGTAACACTCCACGTGTGGGTCACACTGTGTAGCACTCCAAGTGTGGGTCACACTGTGTAACACTCCATGTGCAGGTCACACTGTGTAGCACTTCATGTGTGGGTCACACTGTGTAGCACTTCATGTGTGGGTCACACTGTGTAACACTCCATCAGGACATACACATGACACAGATCCACAACACTTCATCACAGAAACTATGCAAGCAAGCATCCTCACCCAACACTACCAGCAAGCAAGCATCCTCACCCACCACTACCAGCAAGCAAGTATCCTCACCCACCACTACCAGCAAGCAAGCATCCTCACCCACCGCTACCAGCAAGCAAGCATCCTCACCCACCACTACCAGCAAGCAAGCAACCTCACCCACCACTACCAGCAAGCAAGCATCCTCACCCACCGCTACCAGCAAGCAAGCCTCCTCACCCACCACTACCAGCAAGCAAGCATCCTCACCCACCACTACCAGCAAGCAAGCATCCTCACCCACCACTACCAGCAAGCAAGCATCCTCACCCACCACTACCAGCAAGCAAGCATCCTCACCCACCGCTACCAGCAAGCAAGCATCCTCACCCACCACTACCAGCAAGCAAGCATCCTCACCCAGCAAGCAAGCATCCTCACCCACTACTACCAGCAAGCAAGCATCCTCACCACCACTACCAGCAAGCAAGCATCCTCACCCACCACTACCAGCAAGCAAGTGAAGAGAGAGTTTGAGAGAAAGAGGAGTAGAACTAATGGAGGGAGTGAGTACCTCTGAACTCTTGCTGGAGCTGCTGGCAACGCTTGCCTTCTCACTGAGACTGTCCACACTGGAATGTACGCCTGCACACACCAAATATACAAGTCACAGCAACAAAACACACTCTATGACAATATGTGTATAGCATATGAGAGTTACTTTGGTGAACTTCAACCTCCTTGACAACATTAATCATTCACAACAAACTCACAGTTGACATAACATAATTGCATGTACCCTGACCTATCAATGGGAAATTTACTCTCTCGACGTTTCGACTAGTAGATCATCAGGACATTGACTAGATCTAGCCTTCATCAGGACATTGACTAGCTCTAGCCTTCATCAGGACATTGACTAGATCTAGCCTTCATCAGGACATTGACTAGATCTAGCCTTCATCAAGACATTGACTAGATCTAGCCTTGATCAGGACATTGACTAGATCTAGCCTTCATCAGGACATTGACTAGCTCTAGCCTTCATCAGGACATTGACTAGATCTAGCCTTCATCAGGACATTGACTAGATCTAGCCTTCATCAGGACATTGACTAGATCTAGCCTTCATCAGGACATTGACTAGATCTAGCCTTCATCAGGACTTTGACATAACTCATATTTACATGAGCCATCGACAGATTTTAACCTTATCTGGTTACATGCAAACACACTAAACCCATAAATTAAAGGCTGGATAATGTCCGTGCCAACAAGGCCAGTAATACATATAGTTCCCATGCCAACAAGGCTAGTGATACAAACAGTGCCCACGTCAACAAGGCCTGTGATACAAACGGTGCCCATGTCAACAAGGCTAGTGATACAAACAGTGCCCATGTCAACAAGGCCAGTAATACAAACGGTGCCCAGGATAAATCATGTGACCAAGTGCTCAGATAGTCATGTGATCAAGAGCTGACTTGAAGCCTACAAGGGGAAAACCCTTCAACACATCACCACAAGGTCACGAGACAGCACAAATTACATAGCCGGAGGAATGGATTCAACAAGATCAGTGATACAAACGGTGCCTGTGTCAACAAGACCAGTGATACAAACAGTGCCCATGTCAACAAGACCAGTGATACAAACAGTGCCCAGGATAAATCATGTGACCAAGTGCTCAGATAGTCATGTGATCAAGAGCTTGGATCATGTTGCAAGATCAGCACAACAGAGAAGCTGAATCCAGTGAGGGAGCACAGCAGGGCCACCCAGTGAGGGGCCACCCAGTGAGGGGCCACCCAGTGAGGGAGCACGGCAGGGCCACCCAGTGAGGGAGTACAGCAGGCCACCCAGTGAGGGAGTACAGCAGGCCACCCAGTGAGGGGGCCACCCAGTGAGGGAGTACAGCAGGGTCACCCAGTGATGGAGTACAGCAGGGCCACCCAGTGAGGGGGTACGGCAGGGCCACCCAGTGAGGGGGCACGGCAGGGCCACCCAGTGAGGGGGCACAGCAGGGCCACCCAGTGAGGGGGCACAGCAGCGCCACCCAGTGAGGGAATACAGCGGGGCCACCCAGTGAGGGGGCACAGCGGGGCCACCCAGTGAGGGGGCACAACAGGGCCACCCAGT
This sequence comes from Cladorhizidae sp. MBARI D1340-BT2, assembly GCA_028752905.1. Classification (NCBI taxonomy): domain Eukaryota; kingdom Metazoa; phylum Porifera; class Demospongiae; order Poecilosclerida; family Cladorhizidae; species Cladorhizidae sp. MBARI D1340-BT2. Next base: position 49,513,495 of record JAQNBH010000006.1, read on the forward strand.
GAGGGGGCCACCCAGTGAGGGGGGCACCCAGTGAGGGGGCCACCCAGTGAGGGGGCACAGCAAGGTCAAAGGTCACCCATTGACAGAGCAGAAATGTTACCTAAAAATCTATTCTCTTGCCATATTTTAGTAGGGGGGTTGCTAGGGGAGATGTCCCACATTGGTTCTCATTGGACATACAGTAGACACATTTATCCAGAGCCTAACTATGGAATCTTGCAGCCAGCTTGTAAGATGCTGAGAAAGGCCATGGAGGAACTGCAGCCAGGCCATGGAGGAACTGCAGCCAGGCCATGGAGGAACTGCAGCCAGGCCATGGAGGAACTGCAGCCAGGCCATGGAGCCAGGCCATGGAGGAACTGATGGAGGAACTGCAACCAGGCCATGGAGGAACTGCAGCCAGGCCATGGAGGAACTGCAGCCAGGCCATGGAGGAACAGGCTAAAAGGTAAAAGAGTCAGAAGAGTTCGATACTTCTTCCACCTCGAAACTTGCTTCCTTGACCCCGACTTCCCTCGTACTAGGACTGAGGCCAGTTTGATCTCTATTAAGACCAATGCCTTGTTGAATCTACTAGCTACACTGACCTCATGTAAGAACCAAACCTTCTTCAAAGGCTCAGGAAGGTTTGGTGATGGACCACAACTACAGTATGATAGCTGCCAGTCAAAGCTGTAGGTCTCAGTGCACTTAGCTGCAGGAGGTGGAGAAGAAGTTTGTTCCTCCCGAGTGGGTCCAGGCTGAGAGCTATTAGGAGCACCAAATAGGTGCAACCAACTCCTGCCGCTAATGACACTCCAACAAGTCCTACAGACTTCATTGGCTAATGATGTTGATAGAAGTTGATGAGATGCAGACTTTTAGACTCGGGCATGATAAAGACTTTCTTTCCAAGAATCACCATGTTTACAGATGTGAGGCCAATGTCCAGTGCATGAATGACAGTCGACCTGCAAAGGTATGCTCATTAAAGTTGATAGCAGGCTAAGGATTGCCTGTTCTTTCCTGCTGCTGATGCAACACACATGATGGCTTCCATGCTAGTCAATACTGCTGTGGGAGTCTCCACTCAACACTAGCCAACCTCTTCAAGTATCTCATGCACTACAAGCTACACAAGTGCTTTACATTATCAATAACTCCATGATGACACCACACCCACATACCCCATCAATATTATACACACACCCTGTACCCACCAATATTATACACACACCCTGTACCCACCAATATTATACACACACCCTGTACCCACCAATATTATACCTACACCCTGTACCCACCAATATTATACCTACACCCTGTACCCACCAATATTATACCTACACCCTGTACCCACATTATAATTACAACAACAACAACAAGAGTTTATATATATATATTTTTAACGGGCAATTTTTATCCAGCCAGTCCACATGTGCCTGAGGTCCTGTGCCTGAGGTCCCCTCCACATGTGCCTGAGGTCCCCTCCACATGTGCCTGAGGTCCCCTCCACATGTGCCTGAGGTCCCCTCCACATGTGCCTGAGGTCCCCTCCACATGTGCCTGAGGTCCCCTACACATGTGCCTGAGGTCCCCTTGGGAGACACAGCAGACAGAAAGTAAAGCAGCTAGCACAGCACCTGATGAGGTCATGTGATGTCATGTGATGCAATGCTTGATCTCAACATCACAGTTCATACCACACCCATCCCTGACGGATGACCAGCATGGTGACAGTGATGGAGGTCAGTCTCCTCCACACACAACTGCCTGGCTCTCCTACCCTGTGGCTGGTCAGTCTCCTCCACACACACCTGCCTGGCTCTCCTACCCTGTGGCTGGTCAGTCTCCTCCACACTCACCTGCCTGGCTCTCCTACCCTGTGGCTGGTCAGTCTCCTCCACACTCACCTGCCTGGCTCTCCTACCCTGTGGCTGGTCAGTCTCCTCCACACTCACCTGCCTGGCTCTCCTACCCTGTGGCTGGTCAGTCTCCTCCACACTCACCTGCCTGGCTCTCCTACCCTGTGGCTGGTCAGTCTCCTCCACACTCACCTGCCTGGCTCTCCTACCCTGTGGCTGGTCAGTCTCCTCCACACACAACTGCCTGGCTCTCCTACCCTGTGGCTGGTCAGTCTCCTCCACACTCACCTGCCTGGCTCTCCTACCCTGTGGCTGGTCAGTCTCCTCCACACACACCTGCCTGGCTCTCCTACCCTGTGGCTGGTCAGTCTCCTCCACACACACCTGCCTGGCTCTCCTACCCTGTGGCTGGTCAGTCTCCTCCACACTCACCTGCCTGGCTCTCCTTCCCTGTGGCTGGTCAGTCTCCTTCACACACACCTGCCTGGCTCTCCTACCCTGTGGCTGGTCAGTCTCCTCCACACTCACCTGCCTGGCTCTCCTTCCCTGTGGCTGGTCAGTCTCCTCCACACACACCTGCCTGGCTCTCCTACCCTGTGGCTGGTCAGTCTCCTCCACACTCACCTGCCTGGCTCTCCTACCCTGTGGCTGGTCAGTCTCCTCCACACACACCTGCCTGGCTCTCCTACCCTGTGGCTGGTCAGTCTCCTCCACACACACCTGCCTGGCTCTCCTACCCTGTGGCTGGTCAGTCTCCTCCACACTCACCTGCCTGGCTCTCCTTCCCTGTGGCTGGTCAGTCTCCTTCACACACACCTGCCTGGCTCTCCTACCCTGTGGCTGGTCAGTCTCCTCCACACTCACCTGCCTGGCTCTCCTTCCCTGTGGCTGGTCAGTCTCCTCCACACACACCTGCCTGGCTCTCCTACCCTGTGGCTGGTCAGTCTCCTCCACACTCACCTGCCTGGCTCTCCTACCCTGTGGCTGGTCAGTCTCCTCCACACTCGCTCTCCTACCCTGTGGCTGGTCAGTCGTGGCTGGTCAGTCTCCTCCACACTCACCTGCCTGGCTCTCCTACCCTGTGGCTGGTCAGTCTCCTCCACACTCACCTGCCTGGCTCTCCTACCCTGTGGCTGGTCAGTCTCCTCCACACTCACCTGCCTGGCTCTCCTACCCTGTGGCTGGTCAGTCTCCTCCACACTCACCTGCCTGGCTCTCCTACCCTGTGGCTGGTCAGTCTCCTCCACACTGGCTCTCCTACCCTGTGGCTGGTCAGTCTCCTCCACACGCACGCGCACACACATATACACATGGAGAGGGTTTCCATACACACTGGGAGGATATATGACACACCTCTCCTCCCCCTGCCCCACCCCCAGACACATGTCAGGTCATGCACAGAGGTCAGACAGGTCATGCACAGAGATTAGAGAGGTCATACACAGAGATCATGAGAAGACAGAAAGGTCATACACAGAGATCAGCAGAGGTCAGAGAGGTCATGCATGGAGATCAGAGAGGTTGTGCACAGAGGTCAGAGGGGTCACGTGCAGAGGTCATACTCAAAGGTCACACACAGTGAGAGAGATAAATTACAGAAGGACCACAAGCACAGGCTGCCATAACATACTGTACAGGTGCAGTTAGTGCACACTCACCTAGTGGCTGCCATAACATGCTGTACAGGTGCAGTTAGTGCACACTCACCTAGTGGCTGCCATAACATGCTGTACAGGTGCAGTTAGTGCACACTCACCTAGTGGCTGCCATAACATGCTGTACAGGTGCAGTTAGTGCACACTCACCTAGTGGCTGCCATAACATGCTGTACAGGTGCAGTTAGTGCACACTCACCTAGTGGCTGCCATAACATGCTGTACAGGTGCAGTTAGTGCACACTCACCTAGTGGCTGCCATAACATGCTGTACAGGTGCAGTTAGTACACACTCACCTAGTGGCTGCCATAACATGCTGTACAGGTGCAGTTAGTGCACACTCACCTAGTGGCTGCCATAACATGCTGTACAGGTGCAGTTAGTGCACACTCACCTAGTGGCTGCCATAACATGCTGTACAGGTGCAGTTAGTGCACACTCACCTAGTGGCTGCCATAACATGCTGTACAGGTGCAGTTAGTGCACACTCACCTAGTGGCTGCCATAACATGCTGTACAGGTGCAGTTAGTGCACACTCACCTAGTGGCTGCCATAACATGCTGTACAGGTGCAGTTAGTACACACTCACCTAGTGGCTGCCATAACATGCTGTACAGGTGCAGTTAGTGCACACTCACCTAGTGGCTGCCATAACATGCTGTACAGGTGCAGTTAGTGCACACTCACCTAGTGGCTGCCATAACATGCTGTACAGGTGCAGTTAGTGCACACTCACCTAGTGGCTGCCATAACATGCTGTACAGGTGCAGTTAGTGCACACTCACCTAGTGGCTGCCATAACATGCTGTACAGGTGCAGTTAGTGCACACTCACCTAGTGGCTGCCATAACATGCTGTACAGGTGCAGTTAGTGCACACTCACCTAGTGGCTGCCATAACATGCTGTACAGGTGCAGTTAGTACACACTCACCTAGTGGCTGCCATAACATGCTGTACAGGTGCAGTTAGTACACACTCACCTAGTGGCTGCCATAACATGCTGTACAGGTGCAGTTAGTGCACACTCACCTAGTGGCTGCCATAACATGCTGTACAGGTGCAGTTAGTGCACACTCACCTAGTGGCTGCCATAACATGCTGTACAGGTGCAGTTAGTACACACTCACCTAGTGGCTGCCATAACATGCTGTACAGGTGCAGTTAGTGCACACTCACCTAGTGGCTGCCATAACATGCTGTACAGGTGCAGTTAGTGCACACTCACCTAGTGGCTGCCATAACATACTGTACAGGTGCAGTTAGTGCACACTCACCTAGTGGCTGCCATAACATGCTGTACAGGTGCAGTTAGTGCACACTCACCTAGTGGCTGCCATAACATGCTGTACAGGTGCAGTTAGTGCACACTCACCTAGTGGCTACCATAACATGCTGTACAGGTGCAGTTAGTGCACACTCACCTAGTGGCTGCCATAACATGCTGTACAGGTGCAGTTAGTACACACTCACCTAGTGGCTGCCATAACATGCTGTACAGGTGCAGTTAGTACACACTCACCTAGTGGCTGCCATAACATGCTGTACAGGTGCTGCCATAACATGCTGTACAGGTGCAGTTAGTACACACTCACCTAGTGGCTGCCATAACATGCTGTGATAGCCCTAGTTAGTGCTCACCTAGTCGCTGGTACTGTGCCTGGAGCTCGTGGAAGAAGTGAGAAGCTGTGACCAGCACCCAAACACGCTACATCATACACACACACACACACACACGGATGGACACAGAGAGACAAGGGAAATAAAAATTGTGTGTGTGTGTGTGTGTGGGGGGGGGGGGGGGGGGGGGGGTGCATGGGGAGGGAGAGGTGTTTTGTTTGTTAGTGCCATGAACCACTTGGACTTGATGGAGTCCTAATCAAATGTTGTGAGTGCCACGTGCCCAGCTGATCGTGCCCCAATACTTATAAGCCTTCAGCAGGAACTTCCATTCATGATGGAGCTAGAGCTACTGGTATAGTAGAGCCAGCACCATCTTTGTGGGTGTGGTCACTGATGCCTTATGTGTGTATGTACATGTGTGCTTATAAGTGTATGTATTATGTATTGTGTGTATACGTGTATAAGTGAATGTATTATGTATTGTGTATACATGTATAAGTGTATGTATTATGTATTGTGTGTACACGTGTGTGTATTGTGTGTACACATGTGTCTATAAGTGTATGTATGCATGTACATGTGTGTATACGTAAGTGTATGTATGCATGTATGTACATACATGTATAAGTGTATGTATTATGTATTGTGTATACATGTGTGTATAAGTGTATGTATACATGCATGTATGTAAGTATATATACTGTACATGTAGATACAAGTCCATTAGACAATCTCATGCCGGCCATTCAAAGGTCCCGAGTATGCCAATAGTAATGTTCATTAGTCGGGCAACTTGCCAAGCTAAACAGCACATGTGCCATCTCCGTACCAGCAGATGCCCTGCACTCTCTTCTTTCTGGTCATAGTTTTTGCTGCACCATGCAACATCCCTGCCTCTTCCTCCCTCCCCACTCATCCCTCCTCCCCACCCATCCCTCCTCCCACCCATCCCTCCTCCCACCCATCCCTCCCCCCCCCCCCACCCATCCCTCCACCCCACCCATCCCTCCATCCCCACCCATCCTTCCTCCCCACCCATCCCTCCTCCCCACCCATCCCTCCACCACACCCATCCCTCCCCCCCACCCATCCCTCCTCCACACCATCCCTCCCTCCCCACCCATCCCTCCCTCCCCACCCATCCCTCCACCCCACCCTCCTCCACACCATCCCTCCACCCCACCCTCCTCCACACCATCCCTCCACCCCACCCTCCTCCACACCATCCCTCCTCCCCACCCATCCCTCCTCCACACCATCCCTCCCCCCCCACCCATCCTTCCACCCCACCTATCCCTCCTCCCCATCTTCCTGCTGCCCATCCCCTTATCCTCGCCACCTGACCAGTGCTGGCTGTTTCACACTGACCACCCCTGCAGCCCACTCACCTCTCCTCCACTGGAACCACATCTTCTCCCCACACCCCTGCCTCCTATCCCCTTATCGTCCCATCCTAGACTGCTTCCCACCTTCCACTTCTCCCCTCCCCTCCCCACCCCCACCACCCTTCCCTCCTTCTCCAATCCTCTTTCCTCCTCCCACGGTCTTCCTCCCCATGCTCACTTTTAAAGAATGCTACACAGTAAAAAGTAAACTATTCTGGGGGAGCGCCCCCGCCCCCCAGAGTGTCTCCTTGTATTGCATTTCCCTCCTCCCTCACCACACCCCAAGGTGGGAGTGTCTCTTTTTGGCTTGAAACTCCACCCCCAGGTTGTGTTAAAATGTAAACTTAATTCACTACTACCACAGTGTCCTATAATGATGTCATCATGTAGTTGGCCCATGCTGTCCTACAATAATGTACATATGTAGGTTATAGGTCATTGATTACATACCACCACACTGTCCTGGCCTGCAGTGGCCAGCAGACGACCGCATATAGAGAACTCCATACACCAGATGGCTCCCTGCATAATACATTCATCACATCATCACATATCATACCTCACTTCCATTACTGGTGCTCAGGATAAGGAAGAAGGGGCAAGGTAAGGGCCAAGGGAACAGGAAGGGGGACAAAAAGGGGGAGCAGGAAGGGGGAGGGGAACAGGAAGTAGGAGGGGAGCAGGAAGGGACAGGGGAACAGGAAGGGGAGGGGAACAGGAAGGGGAGGGAACAGGAAGGGGGAGGGGACAGGAAGGGGAAGGGAACCGGAAGGGGAGAGGGGGAGGGGAGCAGGGGGTGGGAAAATGAAGGGAGAGTGGACAGGAAGGATCAGGTAACAGGAAGGACAAAGGGAACAAGGGCCATGGGGGTGGGGAACAGGAAGGGGAAGGTGAACAGGAAGGATCAGGGGAACAAGAGGGTTTAGGGACAGGAAGGGAAGGGACAGGAGGGGGTGGGGACAGGAAGGGAAGGGGAACAGGAAGGGGCCAGGGAGAGGGGAGGAAATAAAGTGCTAGAGGAACAGAAAGGGGGCAGGTGGCAGGGGAGGGGCTGAGGGTACAGGAAGGGAAGATGTATGCAGCGTAGAGAGGGGATTACGGGACAAAGGGTAGGGCTAACCAGATGAGTGCCCGTGAGATCTTGTTTGAGACGAACTCTGTCGAACTCTTGCTCTCCTTGCTTGTGTGAAGACTGTTTATACTGAAAAGGAGGAGAGTTGGCAAAAGTATGACAGAGCATGTTAGCTAGGCAGCTATCATGTAAGTGCACAGTAGGACAGGGATCTGTAGGTAGGCAGCTATCATGTAAGTGCATAGTAGGACAGTGACCTGTAGCTAGGCAGCTATCATGTAAGTGCATAGTAGGACAGGGATCTGTAGCTAGGCAGCTATCATGTAAGTGCATATTAGGACAGTGATCTGTAGCTAGGCAGCTATCATGTAAGTGCATAGTAGGACACAGGGACATGTAGCTAGGCAGCTATCATGTAAGTGCATAGTAGGACAGGGATCTGTAGCTAGGCAGCTATCATGCAAGTGCATAGTAGGACAGAGACCTGTAGCTAGGCAGCTATCATGTAAGTGCACAGTAGGACAGTGACCTGTAGCTAGGCAGCTATCATGTAAGTGCACAGTAGGACAGTGACCTGTAGCTAGGCAGCTATCATGTAAGTGCACAGTAGGACAGTGACCTGTAGCTAGGCAGCTGTAATTATGTGCACAGGGAAGGCAGACCTTGACAGTGAAGCGGTCCTCTGCCGCCGCTCCTCCCAGTTCCTCAGACACAGCTGCCACGTCGCGTCCTCCTCCTTCACCTGCCAGACGTTCCTTCCGTCTTCCCCATTTCTTCAGCTTGATGAAGGCCATCTTACGTGTTTTTCTTCTGTGTGGTGCATCCTCATCCTCATACAAAGACGTCGGTTGACCCTCTCTGTCATCACAACCACACACACACATACACACACACATACAAACATCATACACACACCTCCAAGAGCAAACTCACAAACATCAAATGCACACAGACACACAAGAAATACATGACCCACACCACACGCCCAAACACACCCAAAACACCTCCACAAAAGCTAGCGCTATTTAGAGCGGACATCACATGCCAAACAAATTAAAAAATTAAAATAAAAAGTACCTGCACAGGAGTACACGCCCACTCACTCATAAGTTAATTAGTGCACACATTTCTTGCACACATTTCTTGTTGCTCAATAATTCTACAAATCCACACCAGCACCACATCCACACCACATCTAGTGCAGCACAGTCTGGAGAGTGCCACACACCAGCACCACATCTAGTGCAGCACAGTCTGGAGAGTGCCACACACCAGCACCACATCTAGTGCAGCACAGTCTGGAGAGAGCCACACACCAGCACCACATCTAGTGCAGTAGTCTGGAGAGTGCCACACACCAGCACCACATCTAGTGCAGCACAGTCTGGAGAGTGCCACACACCAGCACCACATCTAGTGCAGCACAGTCTGGAGAGTGCCACACACCAGCACCACATCTAGTGCAGCACAGTCTGAAGAGTGCCACACACCAGCACCACATCTAGTGCAGCACAGTCTGGAGAGTGCCACACACCAGCACCACATCTAGTGCAGCACAGTCTGGAGAGTGCCACACACCAGCACCACATCTAGTGCAGCACAGTCTGGAGAGTGCCACACACCAGCACCACATCTAGTGCAGCACAGTCTGGAGAGTGCCACACACCAGCACCACATCTAGTGCAGCACAGTCTGGAGAGTGCCACACACCAGCACCACATCTAGTGCAGCACAGTCTGGAGAGTGCCACACACCAGCACCACATCTAGTGCAGCACAGTCTGGAGAGTGCCACACACCAGCACCACATCTAGTGCAGCACAGTCTGGAGAGTGCCACACACCAGCACCACATCTAGTGCAGCACAGTCTGGAGAGAGCCACACACCAGCACCACATCTAGTGCAGTACAGTCTGGAGAGTGCCACACACCAGCACCACATCTAGTGCAGCACAGTCTGGAGAGTGCCACACACCAGCACCACATCTAGTGCAGCACAGTCTGGAGAGTGCCACACACCAGCACCACATCTAGTGCAGCACAGTCTGGAGAGTGCCACACACCAGCACCACATCTAGTGCAGCACAGTCTGGAGAGTGCCACACACCAGCACCACATCTAGTGCAGCACAGTCTGGGGGAGTGCCATATTTGTGCATGCTCACATGTTTTGTTGAAAATGCTGTGTCTGCACATGATGAATAATGGAAAGGTGGAAGTGCACACAGCAGCTGTGTCATGGTGTGACACCAACGAACAAGACATTACTAAAGCTCATCTTCCTATTTCCATCTTGTTGGAGTTGTTTACTACCTTCACACTTCTTCTCATCTTTGGGGTGGAGTCAATTCTAGCAGCAAAATTCTAAACTTTTAAGTCAGCCAAGGAATGTGGCTCAGAGGTTTAATTAGGTACACACCCACAAAGTGCCTAATAAGCAAGGCCTAGAACTAACAGGGTGGCATGCACTTAGCTGCACACTGCATAGGTGCCTAACAACCCTACAGCATAGGTGCCTAGCAACCCTACAGCATAGGTGCCTAGCAACCCTACAGCATAGGTGACTAACAACCCTACAGCATATGTAGGTGACTAACAACTATACAGCATAGGTGCCTAACAGCCATACAGCATAGGTGCCTAGCAACCCTACAGCATAGGTGCCTAACAACCCTACAGCATAGGTGCCTAACAACCCTACAGCATAGGTGCCTAACAACCATACAGCATAGGTGCCTAACAGCCATACAGCATAGGTGCCTAGCAACCCTACAACATAGGTGCCTAGCAACCCTACAGCATAGGTGCCTAGCAACCCTACAGCATAGGTGCCTAACAGCCATACAGCATGCCTAAGAACTAGCTTTTATAGCGAGTATGTAGATATAGTTACGATATTTTCCAAGCATAAAGCATTTGCTGATGTGGTTAAATTTCAGGGGTTAAGCATTTGCTGAGTGTAAGAGAAGAATTTGCAGGGAACTGGTCCGTCCTGGGCTATGCAGGGAACTGGTCCTGGGCTATGCAGGGAACTGGTCCTGGGCTATGCAGGGAACTGGTCCTGGGCTATGCAGTGTCTGGAGCTAGCATTAGGCTGCTCTTCATCTTATTGGCATATCAGTTCCCAACTCCTAGAAAATATTCTGCTCTCTGTAAATTATGAACTGACGCTTCAGCCATCTCCTTCGTCCTGCGTAAGAGGTGCTCTGAGAGAGGGCTCCAGTCATGGCCCTGAGGGATGCGTTGCTCAGCAGCGCTCAGAGGAATCACCTCACCAGTGTCCAGGTTGGTCACCATGGTACTCTCAAGAATGGCTTGCTACAGACACACACCACACACACACATGTATACACACCACACACACACACACACACACACATGTATACACACCACACACACGAACATACACACCACACACACACACACCACATATATACATAGAGCTCTGTACTTGCATGACATTATAACTATTCAGAGGCTGGGGATAAGCATAAATGAGTGTGCATCAAAAACAGAACGGCATTATAATATTTAGTCAACACCTGCCAATGCTCGTAAGGTTCTGTTGGCCTTACATCAGTCCATTAGGTGGGCCACTACACTAGGGAGGTAGGCTGGGCCTGTATATATGCCATACAGTGTGTGTGTGTGTGCCACTAGGGAGGTAGGCTGGGCCTGTATATATGCCATACAGTGTGTGTGTGTGTGCCACTAGGGAGGTAGGCTGGGCCTGTATATATGCCATACAGTGTGTGTGTGTGTGCCACTAGGGAGGTAGGCTGGGCCTGTATATATGCCATACAGTGTGTGTGTGTGGGCCACTAGGGAGGTAGGCTGGGCCTGTATATATGTCATACAGTGTGTGTGTGTGGGCCACTAGGGAGGTAGGCTGGGCCTGTATATATGCCATACAGTGTGTGTGTGTGTGTGTGCCACTAGGGAGGTAGGCTGGGCCTGTATATATGTCATACAGTGTGTGTGCCACTAGGGAGGTAGGCTGGGCCTGTATATATGCCATACAGTGTGTGGGCCACTAGGGAGGTAGGCTGGGCCTGTATATATGCCATACAGTGTGTGGGCCACTAGGGAGGTAGGCTGGGCCTGTATATATGCCATACAGTGTGTGTGCCACTAGGGAGGTAGGCTGGGCCTGTATATATGCCATACAGTGTGTGTGTGTGTGGGCCACTAGGGAGGTAGGCTGGGCCTGTATATATGTCATACAGTGTGTGTGTGTGTGGGCCACTAGGGAGGTAGGCTGGGCCTGTATATATGCCATACAGTGTCAGTGTGTGGGCCACTAGGGAGGTAGGCTGGGCCTGTATATATGCCATACAGTGTGTGTGTGTGGGCCACTAGGGAGGTAGGCTGGGCCTGTATATATGCCATACAGTGTGTGGGTGGGCCACTAGGGAGGTAGGCTGGGCCTGTATATATGCCATACAGTGTGTGTGTGTGTGCCACTAGGGAGGTAGGCTGGGCCTGTATATATGCCATACAGTGTGTGGGCCACTAGGGAGGTAGGCTGGGCCTGTATATATGCCATACAGTGTGTGTGTGTGGGCCACTAGGGAGGTAGGCTGGGCCTGTATATATGCCATACAGTGTGTGTGTGTGTGCCACTAGGGAGGTAGGCTGGGCCTGTATATATGCCATACAGTGTGTGTGTGTGGGCCACTAGGGAGGTAGGCTGGGCCTGTATATATGCCATACAGTGTGTGTGCCACTAGGGAGGTAGGCTGGGCCTGTATATATGCCATACAGTGTGTGTGTGTGGGCCACTAGGGAGGTAGGCTGGGCCTGTATATATGCCATACAGTGTGTGTGTGGGCCACTAGGGAGGTAGGCTGGGCCTGTATATATGCCATACAGTGTGTGTGTGTGTGCCACTAGGGAGGTAGGCTGGGCCTGTATATATGCCATACAGTGTGTGTGTGTGGGGCTACTAGGGAGGTAGGCTGGGCCTGTATATATGCCATACAGTGTGTGTGTGTGGGCCACTAGGGAGGTAGGCTGGGCCTGTATATATGCCATACAGTGTGTGTGTGTGTGCCACTAGGGAGGTAGGCTGGGCCTGTATATATGCCATACAGTGTGTGGGGCCACTAGGGAGGTAGGCTGGGCCTGTATATATGCCATACAGTGTGTGTGCCACTAGGGAGGTAGGCTGGGCCTGTATATATGCCATACAGTGTGTGTGTGTGTGCCACTAGGGAGGTAGGCTGGGCCTGTATACATGTCATACAGTGTGTGTGTGTGGGCCACTAGGGAGGTAGGCTGGGCCTGTATATATGCCATACAGTGTGTGTGTGTGGGCCACTAGGGAGGTAGGCTGGGCCTGTATATATGCCATACAGTGTGTGTGTGTGTGCCACTAGGGAGGTAGGCTGGGCCTGTATATATGCCATACAGTGTGTGTGCCACTAGGGAGGTAGGCTGGGCCTGTATATATGTCATACAGTGTGTGTGTGTGGGCCACTAGGGAGGTACATAGGCTGGGCCTGTATATATGCCATACAGTGTGTGTGTGTGTGCCACTAGGGAGGTAGGCTGGGCCTGTATATATGCCATACAGTGTGTGTGTGTGGGCCACTAGGGAGGTAGGCTGGGCCTGTATATATGTCATACAGTGTGTGGGCCACTAGGGAGGTAGGCTGGGCCTGTATATATGCCATACAGTGTGTGTGCCACTAGGGAGGTAGGCTGGGCCTGTATATATGCCATACAGTGTGTGGGCCACTAGGGAGGTAGGCTGGGCCTGTATATATGTCATACAGTGTGTGTGCCACTAGGGAGGTAGGCTGGGCCTGTATATATGCCATACAGTGTGTGTGTGTGGGCCACTAGGGAGGTAGGCTGGGCCTGTATATATGCCATACAGTGTGTGTGTATGTGTGCCACTAGGGAGGTAGGCTGGGCCTGTATATATGTCATACAGTGTGTGTCTGTGGGCCACTAGGGAGGTACATGTAGGCTGGGCCTGTATATATGCCATACAGTGTGTGTGGAGGGAGGCAGAAAAGACTGGATGGACTATTGACAAAGATGACTGCACTCATCACATGCATGTGACCACACCCACACAAGTTTGACAACTGCAATCACATTCTGTTGTTAAGAACCTCACTGCCAGCATGTGTGTGTGTGTGTGGAAGGGGGAGTGGCACATGCATGAGTACAGATTGCAGAATGGGCAAGTCCTAACCATCTTCCTCGTCCCCCATGGAGCAGAGGAATCAGTGTCCACATGTCATCACGCTATTCCTAGTCAAACTGAGCACCAAACAACACGTGCCTCTACGAGATGAACGTGAGGACTGATTGAGGAGCAGGCTAAGGAGGCCAGATGAGTGGGGGCAAAGGTGGAGAGGGCCAGATGAGTGGGGGCAAAGGTGGAGAGGACCAGATGAGTGGGGGCAAAGGTGGAGAGGACCAGATGAGTGGGGGCAAAGGTGGAGAGGACCAGATGAGTGGGGGCAAAGGTGGAGAGGGCCAGATGAGTGGGGGCAAAGGTGGAGAGGGCCAGATGAGTGGGGGCAAAGGTGGAGAGGGCCAGATGAGTGGGGGCAAAGGTTGTAGCTCTGAAGCAGACAAAAAGCTAGCAGAGAGAAGAGAACAGCATCAGAGACTGTGAGAGGAAATGTCTGAGTATTTACCATACCAGCCATCCACCAGCACACACAAGGAGGGCCATGGTTGCACTAGTTCCAACCTGCAGCATAACTCATACGCTAGTCTCAAGCTGAGCATATGCTAGTTCCAACCTGCAGCATAACTCATACGCTAGTACCAACCTGCTCCTACGCTAGTACCAACCTGCTCATACGCTAGTTCCAACCTGCAGCATAACTCATAAGCTAGTTCCAGACATTCATATTAAAGAAATCGACAGTGTTGCAGCTCGCTGCAAAAAAGACTACATGTTCCACCTGTGCCCGCCATAGCCACCTGTGCACTGCCATGGCCACCTGTGCCTGCCTTGACCAGTGATTCATTTTATCTAAGTACTGTGACTTATCTTCCAGCCAATTGACACATCCGATGGTAAGTCACACCTCTGAAGTGGAGAGAAGATTTAGAGATGCCCAAACTGCTGAAAATACATTACACACGGAATGTGAGGCAGGGTAGTGCCTTCACTCCTGCATGTCCCTGTGCATGCATGCCCCTGTGCATGCATGTCCCTGTGCGTGCATGTCCCTGTGCATGCATGTCCCTGTGCGTGCATGTCCCTGTGCGTGCATGCCCCTGTGCGTGCATGTCCCTCTGCGTGCATGTCCCTGTGTGTGCATATCCCTGTGCATGCATGTCCATGCAAGTCCCTGTGCATGCATGTCCTTGTGCATGCATGTCCATGCTGTTTACATGCATGGATGTATGCATATGGGCGCATGTGTATTGTGCGGTCATGCATGTGTGTGTTTGTGCATTTGCATTGTGTGTATGCATGTGCTGTGTGTTGTGTGTGTGAGATGTGTGCATGTTTATGCATGCATGCATGTGTGATGTGTGTGCATGCATGAGGTGGGTGCGTCTGGTGTGTACAGTATGTGTGCGTACGTGTTTTGCGTACGTGTATACCATTGTGTGCACATGTGTGCACGCATGAGGTGTGTGTCAGTGTGTGTGTATATGTGTACATTATTGTGTGCACATGTGTCTGCATAGAGTGTGTTTGTGCCTGTGTGTACATATCAACATAAAAATGGCTTGCTGAATCTTTCCCAACTGAAAGGTCAAGCCAAAAATCAATGGGAAAGGACTGCATCTTGTTACACGGCTAGCATAAGTGGGTGTGGCCAGTTAAATTATTTCAAGGGTGAAAGGGAAATGTCACACCTATTTACTACCACTAAATATAGCCCACCACACATACATACACACATACATACTCATAAAACATACACACAACACACAACACTATATACATGCACACATCACACACTTAACACTGTACATTCACACATCACACACACACTTAACACTATATACATGCACACACACACTTAACACTATACATGCACACACCACACACACACACTTAACACTATATACATGCACACATCACACATACTTAACACTATATACATGCACACATCACACACACACACTTAACACTATATATACATGCACACATCACACACTTAACACTATATACATGCACACATCACACACACTTAACACTTAACACTATATACATGCACACATCACACACACTTAACACTATATACATGCACACATCACACACACTTAACACTATATACATGCACACATCATACATAACACTATATTCATGCACACATGTAGATGCACACATGTAGATGCACACATGTACATGCACACATGTAGATGCACACATGTACACTGTAGATGCACACATGTAGATGCACACATGTACATGCACACATGTAGATGCACACATGTACATGCATTCTTGTATATTGACTTGTACACACGTACGTTGTCTGAATCGCCCCCTGGTGATGTTTGTCCTGCTGGCTGGCCATGGTCCCAATCCCTGGCCTCGTCCTGGTTGACCACACCCACCTCTCGCTCTAAAAATATCAACTCCTCCTCCTCCTCCTCGCCCCCATCCCCACTCTCGTCATCTGAAGGGAAGAGGACACTGGGTGTGGTGGTGGTGGGTCCTCTAGCTTTGGCCAGGCTTGTATGTGATGTGACCACTTCGCTCTCCGGCCCTGACAGGATATCTGAGGTCCACTCAAGCTCTGGTTCAATGCAGATGGCAGGAGTGGGAGTGGTGCTGCGAGACTTGTCCTGCAGGACAGCACTCTGCCCCAGCCTCAGCCTTCCCCTCTGTTCGCTGTGAGTCGGCTGAGCACAGAGAGAGGCAAGACCGTGAGTACACATGGGCTCAACTCTATCCCTCGAAGGAACAGAGGTGCACATCACACAAGTCTCTTCTTCCCCCGCCTCCCTCTCCGGGGTGTCCTCAGAGTCAGGGGAGGAGACATAAGGAAGATTTAGTTCCTTCCTGGGGTCTGTCCCACTGAGGGTAAGGGATCGAGGGTGTGAGTGACGTTGCTCTCCTCGCACCTACGTACATGCATATGTGTGTGCACCAGAGAGAGCAAGGTGGATGAGCAGAGACAGCCCGAGCATGGTAAGTCATAGGTGTGTGCACCAGAGAGAGCAAGGTGGATAAGCAGAGACAGCCCGAGCATGGTAAGTCATAGGTGTGTGCACCAGAGAGAGCAAGGTGGATGAGCAGAGACAGCCCGAGCATGGTAAGTCATAGGTGTGTGCACCAGAGAGAGCAAGGTGGATGAGCAGAGACAGCCCGAGCATGGTAAGTCATAGGTGTGTGCATCAGAGAGAGCAAGGTGGATGAGCAGAGACAGCCCGAGCATGGTAAGTCATAGGTGTGTGCATCAGAGAGAGCAAGGTGGATGAGCAAGCCCGAGCATGGTAAGTCATAGGTGTGTGCACCAGAGAGAGCAAGGTGGATGAGCAGAGACAGCCCGAGCATGGTAAGTCATAGGTGTGTGCACCAGAGAGAGCAAGGTGGATGAGCAGAGACAGCCCGAGCATGGTAAGTCATAGGTGTGTGCACCAGAGAGAGCAAGGTGGATGAGCAGAGACAGCCCGAGCATGGTAAGTCATAGGTGTGTGCACCAGAGAGAGCAAGGTGGATGAGCAGACATGGCCCGAGCATGGTAAGTCATAGGTGTGTGCACCAGAGAGAGCAAGGTGGATGAGCAGAGACAGCCCGAGCATGGTAAGTCATAGGTGTGTGCACCAGAGAGAGCAAGGTGGATGAGCAGAGACAGCCCGAGCATGGTAAGTCATAGGTGTGTGCACCAGAGAGAGCAAGGTGGATGAGTAGAGACAGCCCGAGCATGGTAAGTCATAGGTGTGTGCACCAGAGAGAGCAAGGTGGATGAGCAGAGACAGCCCGGGCATGGTAAGTCATAGGTGTGTGCACCAGAGAGAGCAAGGTGGATGAGCAGAGACAGCCCGAGCATGGTAAGTCATACATGTAGGTGTGTGCACCAGAGAGAGCAAGGTGGATGAGCAGAGACAGCCCGAGCATGGTAAGTCATAGGTGTGTGCACCAGAGAGAGCAAGGTGGATGAGCAGAGACAGCCCGAGCATGGTAAGTCATAGGTGTGTGCATCAGAGAGAGCAAGGTGGATGAGCAGAGACAGCCCGAGCATGGTAAGTCATAGGTGTGTGCACCAGAGAGAGCAAGGTGGATGAGCAGAGACAGCCCGAGCATGGTAAGTCATAGGTGTGTGCACCAGAGAGAGCAAGGTGGATGAGCAGAGACAGCCCGAGCATGGTAAGTCATAGGTGTGTGCACCAGAGAGAGCAAGGTGGATGAGCAGAGACAGCCCGAGCATGGTAAGTCATAGGTGTGTGCACCACAGAGAGCAAGGTGGATGAGCAGAGACAGCCCGAGCATGGTAAGTCATAGGTGTGTGCACCAGAGAGAGCAAGGTGGATGAGCAGAGACAGCCCGAGCATGGTAAGTCATAGGTGTGTGCATCAGAGAGAGCAAGGTGGATGAGCCAGCCCGAGCATGGTAAGTCATAGGTGTGTGCATCAGAGAGAGCAAGGTTGATGAGCAGAGACAGCCCGAGCATGGTAAGTCATAGGTGTGTGCATCAGAGAGAGCAAGGTGGATGAGCAAGCCCGAGCATGGTAAGTCATAGGTGTGTGCACCAGAGAGAGCAAGGTGGATGAGCAGAGACAGCCCGAGCATGGTAAGTCATAGGTGTGTGCACCAGAGAGAGCAAGGTGGATGAGCAGAGACAGCCCGAGCATGGTAAGTCATAGGTGTGTGCACCAGAGAGAGCAAGGTGGATGAGCAGAGACAGCCCGAGCATGGTAAGTCATAGGTGTGTGCACCAGAGAGAGCAAGGTGGATGAGCAGAGACAGCCCGAGCATGGTAAGTCATAGGTGTGTGCACCAGAGAGAGCAAGGTGGATGAGCACACACAGCCCGAGCATGGTAAGTCATAGGTGTGTGCACCAGAGAGAGCAAGGTGGATGAGCCAGCCCGAGCATGGTAAGTCATAGGTGTGTGCACCAGAGACAGCAAGGTGGATGAGCAGAGACAGCCCGAGCATGGTAAGTCATAGGTGTGTGCATCAGAGAGAGCAAGGTGGATGAGACAGCCCGAGCATGGTAAGTCATACATGTAGGTGTGTGCACCAGAGAGAGCAAGGTGGATGAGCAGAGACAGCCCGAGCATGGTAAGTCATAGGTGTGTGCACCAGAGAGAGCAAGGTGGATGAGCAGAGACAGCCCGAGCATGGTAAGTCATAGGTGTGTGCACCAGAGAGAGCAAGGTGGATGAGCAGAGACAGCCCGAGCATGGTAAGTCATAGGTGTGTGCACCAGAGAGAGCAAGGTGGATGAGCAGAGACAGCCCGAGCATGGTAAGTCATAGGTGTGTGCACCAGAGAGAGCAAGGTGGATGAGCAGAGACAGCCCGAGCATGGTAAGTCATAGGTGTGTGCACCAGAGAGAGCAAGGTGGATGAGCCAGCCCGAGCATGGTAAGTCATAGGTGTGTGCACCAGAGAGAGCAAGGTGGATGAGCAGAGACAGCCCGAGCATGGTAAGTCATAGGTGTGTGCACCAGAGAGAGCAAGGTGGATGAGCAGAGACAGCCCGAGCATGGTAAGTCATAGGTGTGTGCACCAGAGAGAGCAAGGTGGATGAGCAGAGACAGCCCGAGCATGGTAAGTCATAGGTGTGTGCACCAGAAAGAGCAAGGTGGATGAGCAGAGACAGCCCGAGCATGGTAAGTCATAGGTGTGTGCACCAGAGAGAGCAAGGTGGATGAGCAGAGACAGCCCGAGCATGGTAAGTCATAGGTGTGTGCACCAGAGAGAGCAAGGTGGATGAGCAGAGACAGCCCGGGCATGGTAAGTCATAGGTGTGTGCACCAGAGAGAGCAAGGTGGATGAGCAGAGACAGCCCGAGCATGGTAAGTCATAGGTGTGTGCACCAGAGAGAGCAAGGTGGATGAGCCAGCCCGAGCATGGTAAGTCATAGGTGTGTGCACCAAAGAGAGCAAGGTGGATGAGCAGAGACAGCCGAGCATGGTAAGTCATAGGTGTGTGCATCAGAGAGAGCAAGGTGGATGAGCAGAGACAGCCCGAGCATGGTAAGTCATAGGTGTGTGCACCAGAGAGAGCAAGGTGGATGAGCAGAGACAGCCCGAGCATGGTAAGTCATAGGTGTGTGCACCAGAGAGAGCAAGGTGGATGAGCAGACATGGCCCGAGCATGGTAAGTCATAGGTGTGTGCACCAGAGAGAGCAAGGTGGATGAGCCAGCCCGAGCATGGTAAGTCATAGGTGTGTGCACCAGAGAGAGCAAGGTGGATGAGCAGAGACAGCCCGAGCATGGTAAGTCATAGGTGTGTGCACCAGAGAGAGCAAGGTGGATGAGCCAGCCCGAGCATGGTAAGTCATAGGTGTGTGCACCAGAGAGAGCAAGGTGGATGAGCAGAGACAGCCGAGCATGGTAAGTCATAGGTGTGTGCATCAGAGAGAGCAAGGTGGATGAGCAGAGACAGCCCGAGCATGGTAAGTCATAGGTGTGTGCACCAGAGAGAGCAAGGTGGATGAGCAGAGACAGCCCGAGCATGGTAAGTCATAGGTGTGTGCACCAGAGAGAGCAAGGTGGATGAGCAGACATGGCCCGAGCATGGTAAGTCATAGGTGTGTGCACCAGAGAGAGCAAGGTGGATGAGCCAGCCCGAGCATGGTAAGTCATAGGTGTGTGCACCAGAGAGAGCAAGGTGGATGAGCCAGCCCGAGCGCATGGTAATAGGTGAGCACAAGCATCCACAAATACCTCAGCAAGGTCCTCCAGAGATGACTTGGCATACTTCTTCTTCCTCTTGGTCCTGGGTGGGGGCACTGGTGTCTTCTCACTCCCGAGGCAGCCATTCTGAGCTGTGTTAGCTGGAACCTCATCAGAAAGATGTTGGTGACCCCTCGAGCCTATCAAACTCTTCTCTTCAGGATGAGAACCTGTCATGTTGGATGCAACCATGGTTGAAATTTTCACTTGATCAGCCATCTCACCTTCCAAATGAAATATACATATATCAGTCACATGATACATGCATATATCACATGGTATATGCACCCGTCACATACATTCTCTGTCACATGATGCAAGGTATATATCATGTGACACATATATGTAGGCGCACAACTGACTGAGCATGGCAAGAACAGAGGCAATACTCTTTTGTGCATCATGTTCCAGACACTCTTCAGTGCCTATCTGGCCAACTGCCTGCCAAGATGGTTACCATGCTGGTTGCCATGCTTGAGTGGTGTTTGAACTGCTCTTGTGGCTTTGTCAGATTTGTTAACAAATTGGCAACCAACTGAGAGAATCATGGAAATCTTCTCATCAACGACAACAGCAAAAAGTATTGCACAAAGAGAAGAGGCAGAGCACACTGGCCTTGTTAGTCTGTCTAGAGAGAAGAGGCAGAGCACACTGGCCTTGTTAGTCTGTCTAGAGAGAAGAGGCAGAGCACACTGGCCTTGTTAGTCTGTCTAGAGAGAAGAGGTAGAGCACACTGGCCTTGTTAGTCTGTCTAGAGAGAAGTGGCAGAGCACACTGGCCTTGTTAGTCTGTCTAGAGAGAAGAGGCAGAGCACACTGGCCTTGTTAGTCTGTCTAGAGAGAAGAGGTAGAGCACACTGGCCTTGTTAGTCTGTCTAGAGAGAAGTGGCAGAGTACACTGGCCTTGTTAGTCTGTCTAGAGAGAAGAGGTAGAGCACACTGGCCTTGTTAGTCTGTCTAGAGAGAAGAGGCAGAGCACACTGGCCTTGTTAGTCTGTCTAGAGAGAAGAGGCAGAGCACACTGGCCTTGTTAGTCTGTCTAGAGAGAAGAGGCAGAGCACACTGGCCTTGTTAGTCTGTCTAGAGAGAAGAGGTAGAGCACACTGGCCTTGTTAGTCTGTCTAGAGAGAAGAGGCAGAACACACTGGCCTTGTTAGTCTGTCTAGAGAGAAGAGGCAGAACACACTGGCCTTGTTAGTCTGTCTAGAGAGAAGAGGCAGAGCACACTGGCCTTGTTAGTCTGTCTAGAGAGAAGAGGCAGAACACACTGGCCTTGTTAGTCTGTCTAGAGAGAAGAGGCAGAGCACACTGGCCTTGTTAGTCTGTCTAGAGAGAAGATGCAGAGCACACTGGCCTTGTTAGTCTGTCTAGAGAGAAGAGGCAGAGCACACTGGCCTTGTTAGTCTGTCTAGAGAGAAGAGGTAGAGCACACTGGCCTTGTTAGTCTGTCTAGAGAGAAGAGGTAGAACACACTGGCCTTGTTAGTCTGTCTAGAGAGAAGAGGCAGAGCACACTGGCCTTGTTAGTCTGTCTAGAGAGAAGAGGCAGAGCACACTGGCCTTGTTAGTCTGTCTAGAGAGAAGAGGCAGAACACACTGGCCTTGTTAGTCTGTCTAGAGAGAAGAGGCAGAACACACTGGCCTTGTTAGTCTGTCTAGAGAGAAGAGGCAGAGCACACTGGCCTTGTTAGTCTGTCTAGAGAGAAGAGGCAGAACACACTGGCCTTGTTAGTCTGTCTAGAGAGAAGAGGCAGAACACACTGGCCTTGTTAGTCTGTCTAGAGAGAAGAGGCAGAACACACTGGCCTTGTTAGTCTATCTAGAGAGAAGAGGCAGAACACACTGGCCTTGTTAGTCTGTCTAGAGAGAAGAGGCAGAACACACTGGCCTTGTTAGTCTGTCTAGAGAGAAGAGGCAGAACACACTGGCCTTGTTAGTCTGTCTAGAGAGAAGAGGCAGAACACACTGGCCTTGTTAGTCTGTCTAGAGAGAAGAGGCAGAGCACACTGGCCTTGTTAGTCTGTCTAGAGAGAAGAGGCAGAACACACTGGCCTTGTTAGTCTGTCTAGAGAGAAGAGGCAGAACACACTGGCCTTGTTAGTCTGTCTAGAGAGAAGAGGCAGAACACACTGGCCTTGTTAGTCTGTCTAGAGAGAAGAGGCAGAGCACACTGGCCTTGTTAGTCTGTCTAGAGAGAAGAGGTAGAGCACACTGGCCTTGTTAGTCTGTCTAGAGGGAAGAGGCAGAGCACACTGGCCTTGTTAGTCTGTCTAGAGGGAAGAGGCAGAGCACACTGGCCTTGTTAGTCTGTCTAGAGAGAAGAGGCAGAGCACACTGGCCTTGTTAGTCTGTCTAGAGAGAAGAGGTAGAGCACACTGGCCTTGTTAGTCTGTCTAGAGAGAAGAGGCAGAACACACTGGCCTTGTTAGTCTGTCTAGAGAGAAGAGGCAGAGCACACTGGCCTTGTTAGTCTGTCTAGAGAGAAGAGGCAGAGCACACTGGCCTTGTTAGTCTGTCTAGAGAGAAGAGGTAGAGCACACTGGCCTTGTTAGTCTGTCTAGAGAGAAGAGGTAGAGCACACTGGCCTTGTTAGTCTGTCTAGAGAGAAGAGGCAGAGCACACTGGCCTTGTTAGTCTGTCTAGAGAGAAGAGGCAGAGCACACTGGCCTTGTTAGTCTGTCTAGAGAGAAGAGGCAGAGCACACTGGCCTTGTTAGTCTGTCTAGAGAGAAGAGGCAGAACACACTGGCCTTGTTAGTCTGTCTAGAGAGAAGAGGCAGAACACACTGGCCTTGTTAGTCTGTCTAGAGAGAAGAGGCAGAGCACACTGGCCTTGTTGAGAGAAGTGCCAGAGCTAAGGCTAGAGTGGTAACATTAGGGATAGAGTTAGGACATGGTTAGGGTTAAGGATAGGGTTAGGACTAGGGTTAGGGTTAAGGATAGAGTTAGGACTAGGGTTAGGGTTAAGGATAGGGTTAGGGCTAGGGCTAGTGAGGCCTTGACTCTACCTGTTGTTGCTTCAGTTCTCTTGTGCGAGGGGAAGTGGGAGAAAGAGAGGGGCTGGGGATCCCAGCCAGCCATCTATAGACTCCCCTAACATCAACAAACCAAGGTAGCCATAGCAACCATCACCTCCACAAATCAAGGTGGCCATGGTACCCCCACCATGCACACAAACCAAGGTAACCATGGCCACCATCACCATGCACAAACCAAGGTGCCAAGGCATCACCATAAACCAGGGTAATTATCGCCTCCACAAACCAAGGTAGCCATGGCATCTCTGACATGCATTACCAAGGTAGCCATGGCATCCCTCACCTTGAGGTAGCCATGGCATCCCTCACCTTGCACAAACCAAGGTAGCTATGGTATCCCTCACCTTGCACAAACCAAGCACAAACTACGAGGGAAAACTCAAATTAATGCAAGTTGCAGCTCAAGCTTCTGACTTCTAAGGACATTGCTGAGCTTCACTGATCTCACCTAAAAGCTCGGCCTTTTGCTGCCCATTATTTCTATTTCCCTGCAGTTACTGACAGATACTCGCATTTGGCGAGACACTTTCTAAGTGTTGAAATCTGCCATTGGCAGCAGCTCTTGGGTGGACTTGCCATCTGTTTTTCTCTGTTCTCTAGCAAGTCACAGCTGTGGAGTCATATCATTCACTCTTATTGTCATTTAGATTAGCTGTGGAGTTATCATTCACTCTTAGAGCATCTCATTTCTTGTAAATTTTAAGACGCTTATTCAGCAGTCACCAGTCAATTATCTGTAGATCACCTTCAATTATTGGCTGGGATGGTCTTGAAACAACACTGGAGTCTTCTGGATTACCCTCGGAACAGACACTGATGGCAACAAGGATTTGTTAATCAGAAACATGCCACAACAAATACTAACGGCGGATGATTATGTTATAGATTGCTTACGCATCGCCCAGTTTGCCTTCTTCGAGTCCTTCATCCGCACTGAGATACTCTTCAGAACTACTATCATCCATCAAGTCCCGTTCTAATAGTTCCTGGGTAAAGGATCGTATCCTTGTTACCACCCCGCGCGTGCGTAAAAGCTAGCGCAGCCCGTCCTTACTTACATGCCCCACCTCACTTTTCAATCCCAGGCTAGCTTTGGTCGGTAGCGGTAACCACCATGACGATAGCGGTTCCAAGCGAGCGCTGAACGGACTGCTTCCGAGAAACAAAAAGTCAGCTGTAGGTGAGTATAACAACTCAGGAAATGCAGATATTGAGCTGGCCTTTTTCGGGTTGATTAGGTGTTGTTAAGAAATGCTAGCGATACCTGACTCCGGCTAGACGTAACAACACACTGCTCAGCCTTTTAGGTGTAGCTTTCTGTTTGTGGTTGTGTGGTGGCTAACTTACTCGCAGGGCTATTTGCAAGATAGAGTTTGCCGGGACTTGAAGTGGAGTGCAGTTGGTTGACTTTTCTAGTATATGTTATTCAGCTGCACAGTGATCTGCAGCCTGCTAATTATTTAATGTATAGCCTTTAACACACAGGGTAGGTGGCACACAATATACCTCAGGGGAGGTGGCACACAATATACCTCAGGGGAGGTGGCACACAATATACCTGAGGTGCTAGATTTTTCCCGCGAATGACATGTTGAATTAAGCTGTTAATTTCCTATAGGAAATTACCACTGACTTGGAGTCAACAGTGAAGTCATGGTAAGTATGAACCTGCTGGACTAATACCTCGAATGCTTGGGTGGGATATTTTTTCAGTCCTTAAATTTTTGTGTGTGTATTATGAAAGTAGTAAACTAAATTTTGTATCAACTCCATCACTGTATTTGGGTTCACTGTATTTGGGTGCTGCTGTATTTGGTGTGCGGCTGCTATTGGTTGGGAAGGGAGTAGTCACTGAATATTTAGTGAAGACATGGATGTGCAGATGACAATACTTTTGTTGATTGGAGCAGATCGTTATTAGTTTGATCTAAAGGTTGATGGATTTTTTTCTGCTTTGCACATGAAGAATAACAGAGATTTTAACAAGCGAAAATGTCTTCCTACACAATAACACCTGCTCACATGCCATCTTATTTTCACTGGGTTTCCCCCCCCCCCTGCAGTATGGGTTCATCTATAACACTCTGCGTAACCTAGTCCTCCTCCACTTTAATGAGCAGACTTGGCTGGACATATGGTAAGCTAGTGGTCAGGCAACTTCTGCTTCATAGATACAGTCATGTTTGGAAGGTACCATGTTTTATGAAGGATTCCTCTTCATTTGAGGTCCTTATTTGGCACCTCTGCATGTACACACATAATCTGTGAGTGTGTGTGCATGCATGGTGTGTGTGTGTGCATGCATGGTGTGTGTGTGTGCATGCATGGTGTGTGTGTGTGCATGCATGGTGTGTGTGTGTGCATGCATGGTGTGTGTGTGTGTGTGCATGCATGGTGTGTGTGCATGCATGGTGTGTGTGTGTGTGCATGCATGGTGTGTGTGTGTGTGCATGCATGGTGTGTGTGTGTGTGCATGCATGGTGTGTGTGTGTGTGCATGCATGGTGTGTGTGTGTGTGCACGCATGGTGTGTGTGTGTGTGTGCGCATGGTGTGTGTGTGTGTGTGACTGAAGCTAATGAAGAGGTTTAATGTCATGGTGGATGTGTGTATATGTAATACCATGGTATATATGTACATATATATATATATATATATATAGTAATGCTAATGAGCTAGTGTGTTACTGTTTTACACACCAACTATCATTTTGGAATTATTATGCTTTGTTGCCTCTCAATTGCACTGTTTATTTATCCCAATTTTTTTCCAGATGACATGAAAGCTCTAACATTATTATATGTATTATCATCATTATTATTATTTTCAGTTCAATGAAGACATATAATAGCTGCACTCTCCCTCTGTAATTGTTGAAGGCATTGGGAGCAAGACAGAGACTGTCAGGAGAGAGAAGGGGTAGGAGGTGCTGTAGATATCAGGGAATGTGTTAGCACTCCTAATAGTGGCTTGCCCCACATTTCAAAATGGCAGATGGCTAACACACACACACACAGGCACACACACACACACACACAGGTTCATATCTCAGCTAAAACACTCATTACATGGAGTAGCTTTTTAGCGGCGTGAATGTTAGTTTTGGCCCCTACTAGCTCCAAACACACGTCCAGCAATAGATGAAGGCCATCATGCCTTGTCAACCAGCAGACATAAGATGTAGTCAAAACTGTGAAATTCATCGTTGAGCACCAGCTCTGTTCCTTCCTTGGCACCAGCTCTGTTCCTTCCTCGGCACCAGCTCTGCTCCTTCCTCGGCACCAGCTCTCTTCATTCCTCAGCGGCACCAGCTCTGCTCCTTCCTTGGCACCAGCTCTGCTCCTTCCTCGGCACCAGCTCTGTTCATTCCTCAGCGGCACCAGCTGTGTTCCTTCCTCGGCACCAGCTCTTTTCAGTCCTCAGTGGCACCAGCTCTGTTCCTTCCTCAGCACCAGCTCTGTTCATTCCTCGGCACCAGCTCTGTTCCTTCCTTGGCACCAGCTCTGTTCCTTCCTTGGCACCAGCTCTGTTCATTCCTCAGCGGCACCAGCTCTGCTCCTTCCTCGGCACCAGCTCTTTTCATTCCTCAGCGGCACCAGCTCTGTTCCTTCCTCAGCACCAGCTCTGTTCCTTTCAGCATCACTTGCCTCCAATAGATCCCCTCCTAACTATTTAAATGGTTGCCAAGGCTAAACTCTTTCTTGTAAGGGCGATGTCACAGTAGGTATAAAGGTCGCTGTGTATGTTAGCACAATCTGACTCTGTCATGTCCTCTTATTTTATAAGCAGAACAAGTGACCGCTCTGTTGATGTATAAGAATCTTGCTCTTTCTAAGCAAAGGATAGTATCTGCTCTGTTGATGTATAAGAATCTTGCTCTTTCTAAGCAAAGGATAGTATCTGCTCTGTTGATATACTAACAGTCTTGCTCTTTCTAAGCAAAGGATAGTATCTGCTCTGTTGATATACTAAGAGTTGTTCTTTCTAAGCAAAGGATAGTATCTGCTCTGTTGATATACTAAGAGTCTTGTTCTTTCTAAGCAAAGGATAGTATCTGCTCTGTTGATGTATAAGAGTCTTGTTCTTTCTAAGCAAAGGATAGTATCTGCTCTGTTGATATACTAAGAGTCTTGTTCTTTCTAAGCAAAGGATAGTATCTGCTCTGTTGATGTATAAGAGTCTTGTTCTTTCTAAGCAAAGGATAGTATCTGCTCTGTTGATATACTAAGAATCTTGCTCTTTCTAAGCAAAGGATAGTATCTGCTCTGTTGATGTATAAGAATCTTGCTCTTTCTAAGCAAAGGATAGTATCTGCTCTGTTGATATACTAAGAGTCTTGCTCTTTCTAAGCAAAGGATAGTATCTGCTCTGTTGATATACTAAGAGTTGTTCTTTCTAAGCAAAGGATAGTATCTGCTCTGTTGATATACTAAGAGTCTTGTTCTTTCTAAGCAAAGGATAGTATCTGCTCTGTTGATGTATAAGAGTCTTGTTCTTTCTAAGCAAAGGATAGTATCTGCTCTGTTGATATACTAAGAGTCTTGTTCTTTCTAAGCAAAGGATAGTATCTGCTCTGTTGATATACTAAGAGTCTTGCTCTTTCTAAGCAAAGGATAGTATCTGCTCTGTTGATATACTAAGAGACTTGCTCTTTCTAAGCAAAGGATAGTATCTGCTCTGTTGATATACTAAGAGTCTTGTTCTTTCTAAGCAAAGGATAGTATCTGCTCTGTTGATGTATAAGAGTCTTGTTCTTTCTAAGCAAAGGATAGTATCAGCTCTGTTGACATATAAGAGTCTTGTTCTTTCTAAGCAAAGGATAGTATCTGCTCTGTTGATATACTAAGAGTTGTTCTTTCTAAGCAAAGGATAGTATCTGCTCTGTTGATATATTAAGAGACTTGCTCTTTCTAAGCAAAGGATAGTATCTGCTCTGTTGATATACTAAGAGTCTTGCTCTTTCTAAGCAAAGGATAGTATCTGCTCTGTTGATATACTAAGAGTCTTGCTCTTTCTAAGCAAAGGATAGTATCTTCTCTGTTGATGTATAAGAGTCTTGTTCTTTCTAAGCAAAGGATAGTATCTTCTCTGTTGATATACTAAGAGTCTTGCTCTTTCTAAGCAAAGGATAGTATCTGCTCTGTTGATATACTTAAGAGTCTTGTTCTTTCTAAGCAAAGGATAGTATCTGCTCTGTTGATGTATAAGAGTCTTGTTCTTTCTAAGCAAAGGATAGTATCTGCTCTGTTGATCTACTAAGAATCTTGCTCTTTCTAAGCAAAGGATAGTATCTGCTCTGTTGATGTATAAGAGTCTTGTTCTTTCTAAGCAAAGGATAGTATCTGCTCTGTTGATATACTAAGAGTCTTGCTCTTTCTAAGCTAAGGATAGTATCTGCTCTGTTGATATACTAAGAGTCTTGCTCTTTCTAAGCAAAGGATAGTATCTGCTCTGTTGATATACTAAGAGACTTGCTCTTTCTAAGCAAAGGATAGTATCTGCTCTGTTGATATACTAAGAGTCTTGTTCTTTCTAAGCAAAGGATAGTATCTGCTCTGTTGATATACTAAGAGACTTGCTCTTTCTAAGCAAAGGATAGTATCTGCTCTGTTGATATACTAAGAGTCTTGCTCTTTCTAAGCAAAGGATATTTGTCTGTTGTTAGGTTGGTGGCATTCTCTTCTGCACACTCTTACAAGTCCTTCATGGGATGTAGCTGGACCCTTACCAGGGGGGCCAACCCTAATAACAACAACAACAACAACATGTTATGTGCTAAATTTGTAGAGTACGAAGAAGAGAAAACTCATTACTGAGTAGCAAAAGCTCGGAATTCTCGGAACTGTGACTAGGAGACTGATGTTGCTGGACTAGGAGACTGATGTTGCTGGACTAGGAGACTGATGTTGCTGGACTAGGAGACTGATGTTGCTGTGATGTTGCTGGACTAGGACACTGATGATGCTGGACTAGGACACTGATGTTGCTTGACTTAATGTTGGACTTAGACACTGATGTTGCTAGACTAAGACACTGATGTTGCTAGACTTAAACACTGATGTTGCTAGACTTAAGAAATTGATGGAGATCTAATTGTAAAGGAAGTCAATGATCACTTGAACTGCTCCGTCAGTGTGAGTCCGGTGCAGAAGTCTTAACAGAATGTCAAACCAACAAAGATGCTGTACACCAAGAAAGCTGTAGACTCTGGAACTCTCCTATTCCAGCTCTCTAAACACTGATATTGCTGGACTTAGGCCCTGATGTTGTTGGACTTAAACACTAATGTTGCTGCTAGGACACTGATGTTGATGGACTAGGACACTGATGTTGATGGACTAGGAGACTGATGTTGCTGGACTAGGACACTGATGTTGCTGGACTAGGACACTGATGTTGCTGGACTAGGACACTGATGTTGCTGGACTAGGACACTGATGTTGCTGGACTAGGACACTGATGTTGCTGGACCAGGACACTGATGTTGCTGGACTAGGACACTGATGTTGCTGGACTAGGACACTGATGTTGCTGGACTAAGACACTGATGTTGCTGGACTAGGACACTGATGTTGCTGGACTAGGACACTGATGTTGCTGGACTAGGACACTGATGTTGCTGGACTAGGACACTGATGTTGCTGGACTAGGACACTGATGTTGCTGGACTAGGACACTGATGTTGCTGGACTAGGACACTGATGTTGCTGGACTAGGACACTGATGTTGCTAGACTAGGACACTGATGTTGCTGGACTAGGACACTGATGTTGCTGGACTAGGACACTGATGTTGCTGGACTAGGACACTGATGTTGCTGGACTAGGACACTGATGTTGCTGGACTAGGACACTGATGTTGCTGGACTAGGACACTGATGTTGCTGGACTAGGACACTGATGTTGCTGGACTAGGACACTGATGTTGATGGACTAGGACACTGATGTTGCTA
The DNA here is from genome assembly GCA_028752905.1 of Cladorhizidae sp. MBARI D1340-BT2. NCBI lineage: Eukaryota > Metazoa > Porifera > Demospongiae > Poecilosclerida > Cladorhizidae > Cladorhizidae sp. MBARI D1340-BT2. Next base: position 49,543,898 of record JAQNBH010000006.1, read on the forward strand.
GACTAGGACACTGATGTTGCTGGACTAGGACACTGATGTTGCTGGACTAGGAGACTGATGTTGCTGGACTAGGACACTGATGTTGCTGGACTAGGACACTGATGTTGATGGACTAGGACACTGATGTTGTTGGACTAGGACACTGATGTTGCTAGACTAGGACACTGATGTTGCTGGACTAGGACACTGATGTTGCTGGACTAGGACACTGATGTTGCTGGACTAGGACACTGATGTTGCTGCTAGGACACTGATGTTGCTAGACTAGGACACTGATGTTGCTGGACTAGGACACTGATGTTGCTGGACTAGGACACTGATGTTGCTGGACTAGGACACTGATGTTGCTGGACTAGGACACTGATGTTGCTGGACTAGGACACTGATGTTGCTGGACTAGGACACTGATGTTGCTGGACTAGGACACTGATGTTGCTGGACTAGGACACTGATGTTGCTGGACTAGGACACTGATGTTGCTGGACTAGGACACTGATGTTGCTGGACTAGGACACTGATGTTGCTGGACTAGGACACTGATGTTGCTGGACTAGGACACTGATGTTGCTGGACTAGGACACTGATGTTGATGGACTAGGAGACTGATGTTGCTGGACTAGGACACTGATGTTGCTGGACTAGGACACTGATGTTGATGGACTAGGACACTGATGTTGCTGGACTAGGACACTGATGTTGATGGACTAAGACACTGATGTTGCTGGACGGACACTGATGTTGCTGGACTAGGAGACTGATGTTGCACACTGATGTTGCTGGACTAGAAAACTGATGTTGCTGGACTAGGACACTGATGTTGCTGGACTAGGACACTGATGTTGCTGGACTAGGACACTGATGTTGCTGGACTAGGACACTGATGTTGCTGGACTTAGATACTGATGTTGCTAGACTAGGACACTGATGTTGCTGGACTAGGACACTGATGTTGCTGGACTAGGACACTGATGTTGCTAGACTAGGCACTGATGTTGATGGAATAGGACACTAATGTTGAAGGACTAGGACACTGATGTTGCTGGACTAGGACACTAGTGTTGATGTTGCTGGACTTGTTGCTGGATTTAGATACTGATGTAGCTTGCTGCAGCTCTGCATACCATGGTGGTTGGACCAACTTGTTACAGCCAAGTGAACTCTACTAGAGCATATAATTATGTAGGAATAACCGTAGCAGTGACAAACAGCTTGCAACTCTATTGTCTTGCCTTATAAAGTATTGTACCCACGTAGAGTGCCACCAGTTGGATCATCCCTTACAAGTTAAAATATGTAACCAATCATTTTTCTACCTTTATTGTTGTAAATGGTAAAGGGTGTCTAATACATGAGGACAATCTTGTTTATTTTCCTTTGTCAATCCAATACATATGCAATGTGCGTTTAAGAGCCTGTGCTATGGGGTTCAGAGAGGTCAGGGCCTATGCTATGTGGTTCAGAGAGGTCAGGGCTGTGCTATGGGGTTCAGAGAGGTCAGGGCCTGTGCTGTGGGGTTCAGAGAGGTCAGGGCATGTGCTATGGTGTTCAGAGAGGTCCATGCCTGTGCTATGGGGTTCAGAGAGGTCAGGGCCTGTGCTATGGGGTTCAGAGAGGTCAGGGCCTGTGCTATGGGGTTCAGAGAGGTCCATGCCTGTGCTATGGGGTTCAGAGAGGTCAGGGCCTGTGCTATGGGATTCAGAGAGGTCAGGGGGCTGTGCTATGGGGTTCAGAGAGGTCAGGGCATGTGCTATCGGCTCAGAGAGGTCCATGCCTGTGCTATGGGGTTCAGAGAGGGCATGTCGTGTGCTATAGGGTTCAGAGAGGTCAGGGCCTGTGCTATGGGGTTTAGAGAGGTCATGACATGTGCTATGGGGTTCAGAGAGGTATGGATACTGTGCTATGTGGTGCATAGAGGTATGGATACTGTGCTATGTGGTGCAGAGAGATATGGATACTGTGCTATGGTGCAGAGAGGTATGGACACTGTGCTATGTGGTGAAGAGAGGTATGGACACTGTGATATGTGGTGCAGAGAGGTATGGACACTGGGCTATGTGGTGCAGAGAGGTATGGACACTGGGCTATGTGCTATATGACAGCCTTTACATGAGATTCCTGACATTCTTGAGTGTTGCCTAACAACTAAACATGACAAAAGTAATCTCATGCAAATATGTATATTCATGCTCAATGCATCCATGTCTTGATTTGCACGTAGCCATGACGCTGGCATAACTGAGCTAGAGGACGGTATCCTTGATAGACACTACTACAATGAGAGCTACCTTGCAGCCCTGGGGACTGCTGCTTCCAAGAGGCTAGGTATTTGGCTAGGTATTACAGCAAACACTATAGAATATCATTTTAGTTCATGTCTATTACAGAATTGCCTCTTGAGACCATCTTGGAAATGTTCGGAGCATTTTTCTTTGTAACCTGCAAGAAGTCTGGGCACAGTAGCATGCTCAGGACCTTAGGGCACGACCTTTACGGGTTCCTGATGAATCTAGACTCTCTGCATGACCACCTCTCAGTGACCTACACCCAAATGGCTGCACCCTCCTTCCGCTGCGAGAAGACACTCACGACGATCACCCTCCATTATCACTCACAACGACCAGGTCTCAGTAGCATTGTGCTAGGCATCGTCAAGGCTGTAGCTGAGGACTTCTTTGACCTGGATATTGATATCAAAGAAATACTACATGAGGTGACGTCGCAGACATTGGCCCACCATTACATCTTCAGCATAGAGTGCACAGAGTCACCTAAGAATTCGGGGAATTATTTGGAGCGTAAGTTTGTGTGTCTTTGTGTGTCTTTGTTGTGCAGTTGTCTGAGGAGTGTGACAAGAGAAGTATTTGTCTGACTTGGCAACTTGCACAGGCCCCACACCCTTGCTGACTAAGTGAAGTCATAGTAACCTTGTTTTACATTATATCCACACGCACACACACACACACACACACATGCATGTGCACACACTCACACACACATACATGCATACACACCCACACATGTATACATACACACGTGTGCACACACATGCATATTGTGGTGCTTAGGGTTGACTGGTGATATAAACGTCGCATCAACTACTGAGTTGCTGTCTTCAGTGGAGGAGAGTGAGCACGACGAGTTGCTCGCTAGCTGCCCATTCTCTGGTGCACACAATGCAATAGGTGCTGGATATCCTCCAAGCATCTCTGTAATGGGGAGCTATTCCAACGGCACGAGGCAGATCCCATGGCAGGAGAACAGCAGAGGTTCTCTAGACTCTGCAGAGGAAGTTCCCTCCAGAACAGAGCTCTGCACTAGCCTCTCAGAATCCATCAAGCAACAGCTCAACACACATGCCAACAAAGGCAACAGATGGAGTGTACCCAACTCTATCCTACCGCTATTCTCTATGCCACACATGCAGTCTTCTCGAAATAGTATATATGCAGGGGATTTCTCTCAGTGGCCAATCAATCACACCCTCTTCCAATCTTGTTTCCCCTTCCATATCATCTTTGACAAGGATCTAGTCATCCATTACATGGGCATCTCCTTCATGCGTCTCTTCCCCAGAGCAGTGGCTACGGGTGCTCTTCTCAGCGACTATTTTGTCTTGAACCGACCTGCTATTTCTCTGACACACACCAACATCTGCTCTGCCATTCATAATGTCTTCATCATGTCAGCCAACAAACCCTGCCGTAGCAACGCTTCTGGAAAAGAAGTGGTACAATTTCGTGGACAAATGATCCCAACCTCCTCCAAGGAGGGAGCCGACATTCTGTTTGTGGGCTCCCCGCGTGTGAACAGTGTCGAGGACTTGGAGCAGCAAGGACTCTACCTGAGCGACATCCCTGTGCACGACGTTACCCGAGACCTCATACTTCTCAATCAGCACTTCCACGTGGAGAGAAACACCGCCGCTGAACTGCAGGAGATGAAGTGCGATCTTGAGGTGCAGAAATCTAAGGTAGAACACGAGAAGAACAGAGCGGACATGCTCCTGCACTCCATGCTGCCTCCTTCAATTGCCAGCGAGCTCAAGAATGGAGCGCAGTCCACAGCCATGGACTATGAATCTGTCACCATTCTCTTCAGTGATATCAAAGGCTTTACAACTATCTGCAACTCGTGTAGTCCCTTCCAAGTGGTGGGCATGCTCAATTCCCTCTACTCTCTTTTTGACGATAAGTCGGAGATTCACAACGTCTATAAAGTGAGTATTAGGTAAAGGGTTGCAGCTGTTGGGCTAGTCCTTGTTGTACCAATGTGCAGGTGGAAACTATTGGCGACGCATACATGGTGGCCGCTGGGCTCCTGGACACGGCAGATGAGCACACGGAGGCCATCGCCAACATGGCGTTTAGCATGCGTGAGGAAGCTGGCAAGGTCCTCGAGCCAGTCAACAAGTTCCCGCTCCAAGTGAGCCAATAATTGCCAACTCTAGTAGCCCTAGAGGAATCATCTTTTCTTTGTTATTTTTTTTGTTTTAGATCCGCATTGGGATCCACTCCGGTCCTGTCGTGGCCGGAGTGGTGGGCAAGAGGATGCCTCGTTTTTGCCTGTTCGGGGACACTGTCAACACAGCCAGCAGGATGGAATCACATGGGCAGCCTGGAATGATCCACCTCAGTGAAGAGGCCTACTGGTATAGTAATGCCATAGAATAACATGGGCAGCCTGGAATGATCCACCTCAGTGAAGAGGCCTACTGGTATAGTAATGCCATAGAATAACATGGGCAGCCTTGAATGATCCACCTCAGTGAAGAGGCCTACTGGTATAATAATGCCATAGAATAACATGGGCAGCCTGGAATGATCCACCTCAGTGAAGAGGCCTACTGGTATAATAACATGGGCAGCCTGGAATGATCCACCTCAGTGAAGAGGCCTACTGGTATAATAATGCCATAGAATAACATGGACAGCCTGGAATGATCCACCTCAGTGAAGAGGCCTACTGGTATAATAATGCCATAGAATAACATGGGCAGCCTGGAATGATCCACCTCAGTGAAGAGGCCTACTGGTATAATAATGCCATGGAATAACATGGGCAGCCTGGAATGATCCACCTCAGTGAAGAGGCCTACTGGTATAATAACATGGGCAGCATGGAATGATCCACCTCAGTGAAGAGGCCTACTGGTATAATAATGCCATGGAATAACATGGGCAGCCTGGAATGATCCACCTCAGTGAAGAGGCCTACTGGTATAGTAACATGGGCAGCCTGGAATGATCCACCTCAGTGAAGAGGCCTACTGGTATAATAATGCCATAGAATAACATGGGCAGCCTGGAATGATCCACCTCAGTGAAGAGGCCTACTGGTATAATAATGCCATAGAATAACATGGACAGCCTGGAATGATCCACCTCAGTGAAGAGGCCTACTGGTATAATAATGCCATAGCCATAGAATAACATGGACAGCCTGGAATAATCCACCTCAGTGAAGAGGCCTACTGGTATAGTAATGCCATAGAATAACATGGGCAGCCTGGAATGATCCACCTCAGTGAAGAGGCCTACTAGTATAATAATGCCATAGAATAACATGGGCAGCCTGGAATAATCCACCTCAGTGAAGAGGCCTACTGGTATAGTAATGCCATAGAATAACATGGGCAGCCTGGAATGATCCACCTCAGTGAAGCGGCCTTGGTATAATAATGCCATAGAATAACATGGGCAGCCTGGAATGATCCACCTCAGTGAAGAAGCCTACTGGTATAATAATGCCATAGAATAACATGGGCAGCCTGGAATGATCCACCTCAGTGAAGAGGCCTACTGGTATAATAACCATAGAATAACATGGGCAGCCTGGAATGATCCACCTCAGTGAAGAGGCCTACTGGTATAATAATGCCATAGAATAACATGGTCAGCCTGGAATGATCCACCTCAGTGAAGAGGCCTACTGGTATAATAATGCCATAGAATAACATGGGCAGTCTGGAATGATCCACCTCAGTGAAGAGGCCTACTAGTATAATAATGCCATAGAATAACATGGGCAGCCTTGAATGATCCACCTCAGTGAAGAGGCCTACTGGTATAATAATGCCGTAGAATAACATGGGCAGCCTGGAATGATCCACCTCAGTGAAGAGGCCTACTGGTATAATAATGCCATAGAATAACATGGACAGCCTGAAATGATCCACCTCAGTGAAGAGGCCTACTGGTATAGTAATGCCATAGAATAACATGGGCAGCCTGGAATGATCCACCTCAGTGAAGAGGCCTTGGTATAATAATGCCATAGAATAACATGGGCAGCCTGGAATGATTCACCTCAGTGAAGAGGCCTACTGGTATAGTAATGCCATAGAATAACATGGGCAGCCTTGAATGATCCGCCTCAGTGAAGAGGCCTACTGGTATAGTAATGCCATAGAATAACATGGGCAGCCTTGAATGATCCACCGCAGTGAAGAGGCCTACTGGTGTAATAATGCCATGAAGGCAAGGAATGCGAATATGTATATTCTTTTGGCAGCCGAAGTGCAGAACCAGCCACAGGTTAGGTGCTCAGTGTACTGAAACAAAGCCCCACTCTTTATTTGGAAGTGTGCATGTGTTGAGTAGCTTGCCTTGTGTGGAGAGCCACCCTCACTGTGCTGTTCTTGTTGGTTGAGGTGTGTTGTAGTTGCCTTGTGTAGAGAGCCACCCTCACTGTGTTGGTTGAGGTGTGTTGTAGCTTGCCTTGTGTGGAGAGACACCCTCACTGTGCTGTTCTTGTTGGTTGAGGTGTGTTGTAGCTTGCCTTGTGTGGAGAGCCACCCTCACTGTGCTGTTCTTGTTGGTTGTGTACTGCAGTGGCATCAAAGATAAGCAGTTCAGGTTCTTCAGCCGAGGACTAGTGGACATTAAAGGCCTCGGGTTGAGGCCGACATATTTCTTGGAGCGCTTGCAAGATGGTGAAGAACCTGGAACTCTTCCTTTTCCTAAAGAGACTATCTCCCCCAAGCAAAGTGTGGATGTGACGATGGTTGAAATGAACTCGTCCAGAGTTCTTCCTCTACTCAGCGATCCACAAGATGTTCCTGCCTTCCCTGCGGAGGTGGAGAAAGAGGGGAAATCCTCACTGCACCAACCCAAGGTCATGGACTCCATAGTTAAGCCACACCCATCCAAACAGGCTTGGGTGCTGAACAGGAAGAAGCCTGGCACGCCTCCAGTACCCAACAACAGTGACCCACCTCAACAAGTACTGGTGGAAGATTCCATGGACACACCTGGAGATGTGGAGGATTCCATGGTCACGCCTGGGGCTGTGGTTGTGGAGAACTCGGGAGCTTGCAGGGGAGCCTCCCCCAATCAGGTCATGCAGATGCGCACGTCACTGAGGAGCAGGTTGAAATGCACTATAAGTTAGCAGCTCCAACAACATGTACCATTCACACTACACACACTTGCACCACCTCCACTGCTACACACACACTTGCACCACCTCCACTAAACATTACATGTTTATTTTGCACATTATATATAATTATATATATATAGAGAGAGAGAGCTTAGAGTGACACTCATAAATTCAATGGCATAAAAAATGTATTTTTCTATGTGGCTTATTGCTACAAGATGTTGGTAGAGTTAATTTCACCTCTACAGTACATGAGGACATATATAAGGACAATGCTCTGTGCTTCTAGAGACAGCTCTGCTGTCAGAAGCCCCTGAAGGGGAGGAGAGCAGTCAGCAGTGCAGCAGCTGCTACTGCCAGGGCCAGCATCAAGCACAATGAGGATGACTCCAACACTGCATCTCGCTGCTCTCCTCTGAGGTACTCTGCCTTTTTCTCCTTGCCTTTATCCCTGGCCACAGAGAGGACGTGACGCTGGAACACAAGATGTTTGGAAGCCATTGCTCCTGTTCCCTCTTTCACACTCCTTTTGCGTCTCTGTCCATCCATAACATACAGCTGCTCCTTAATCCTGCCTTCTCCATCAGCAATCTAGCAATATCAAATCATATAATCATGTTTGTAGAATGAAATTGTGCTATGCATTGCAGTCACTTGATTATAGGGGAGCTACCCACATGCCTGAAGGTATATAATTACAGGGGAGCAACCCACTTTCCTGAAGGTATATAATTGCAGGGTAGCTACCCACTTGCTTGAAGGTATATAATTGCAGGGTAGCTACCCACTTGCTTGGAGGTATATAATTACAGGAGAGCAACCCACTTGCCTGAAGGTATATAATTACAGGGGAGCTACCCACTTGCCTGAAGGTATATAATTGCAGGAGAGCAACCCACTTGCCTGAAGGTATATAATTACAGGGGAGCAACCCACTTGCCTGAAGGTATATAATTACAGGGGAGCAACCCACTTTCCTGAAGGTATATAATTAGAGGGGAGCAACCCACTTGCTTGAAGGTATATAATTACAGGGGAGCTACCCACTTGCCTGAAGGTATATAATTACAGGGGAGCTACCCACTTGCCTGAAGGTATATAATTACAGGAGAGCAACCCACTTGCCTGAAGGTATATAATTACAGGAGAGCAACCCACTTGCCTGAAGGTATATAATTACAGGAGAGCAACCCACATGCCTGAAGGTATATAATTACAGGGGAGTAACCCACTTGCCTGAAGGTATATAATTACAGGAGAGCAACCCACTTGCCTGAAGGTATATAATTACAGGGGAGCAACCCACTTGCCTGAAGGTATATAATTACAGGGGAGCAACCCACTTGCCTGAGGGTATATAATTACAGGAGAGCAACCCACTTGCCTGAAGGTATATAATTACAGGGGAGCAACCCACTTGCCTGAAGGTATATAATTAGAGGGGAGCAACCCACTTGCTTGAAGGTATATAATTACAGGGGAGCTACCCACTTGCCTGAAGGTATATAATTATAGGGGAGCTACCCACTTGCCTGAAGGTATATAATTACAGGAGAGCAAACCACTTGCCTGAAGGTATATAATTACAGGAGAGCAACCCACTTGCCTGAAGGTATATAATTACAGGGGAGCAACCCACTTGCCTGAAGGTATATAATTACAGGGGAGCAACCCACTTGCCTGAAGGTATATAATTACAGGGGAGCAACCCACTTGCCTGAGGGTATATAATTACAGGAGAGCAACCCACTTGCCTGAGGGTATATAATTACAGGAGAGCAACCCACTTGCCTGAAGGTATATAATTACAGGGGAGCAACCCACTTGCCTGAAGGTATATAATTACAGGAGAGCAACCCACTTGCCTGAGGGTATATAATTACAGGAGAGCAACCCACATGCCTGAAGGTATATAATTACAGGGGAGCAACCCAATTGCCTGCAGGTATATAATTACAGGGGAGTAACCCACTTGCCTGAGGGTGTGTAACAAGAGAGAGAGGGAGCACAGACTTGATCATTGGGCAAGTACGTACTCGTAGCCTATTTGTAAGCCAACATTAGCAAAACAAATTAGCACGGGCTCTTCAAGTAATAACTACTTCCCCCTGGAAGGGGGCCAATGTCCTGCTTCACCCTGGCCATTCTAACTCTGTGGGTGCTTCTTCCTGTGCCCCCACTGCCTCTCTGTGCTCCCACTGCCTCTCTGTGCCTCCACTGCCTCTCTGTGCCTCCACTGCCTCTCTGTGCCTCCACTGCCTCTCTGTGCTCCCACTGCCTCTCTGTGCCCACACTGCCTCTCTGTGCCCCCACTGCCTCTCTGTGCTATTCATTGTTACAGGAGGCAGCAGAACTAGAACTGCCGGCCACATGGAACTCCACCGACCTCAATAATAACATTCAGTTCATGAGGATGTAAAGCTATATATAGTTTCTACAGTGAGTGATGTCAGAACTGACCACTTTGATTAGGAGTTTTGCTACAGCACTTTGCATGTTGTCTTAGTATATGTACATGCTCACAGAATGTTTTAGTGACACTGCAGAGGCCATCATCAGAGACCAACAAGAAGTCACTAGTGCAGGGAGTCAAGAGTGCGGAATAAAGTTACTTCAAATGACTTGTGGAAATAGAAACAAATTTCCTTGGCAGTACAAAGTGGAAGGACAGTGAGGCCATCTCTAATAAAAGCACAGCAAGGCCATATCTAATAGAAGCCCAATGAGATCTCTAATAGAAGCACATTGAGGCCACTCTAATAGAAGCACAGTGAGACCATCTCTAATAGAAGCATATTGAGGCCATCTCTAACGGAAGCACAGTAAGACCATCTGAAGCTCAGTGAGGCCATTTCTAATAGAGGCATAGTGAGACCATATCTAAGAGAAGCACCGAGAGCTCTAATAGAAGCATGGCAAGACCATATCTAATAGAACCACAGTGAGGCTATCTCTAATAGAAACACAGCTTTAGAAGTATCTCAGCTTTTAGATCCACTTGTTGCCACCGCTATTCTATTAGGAAGGACGTCATGATGACTTCTGTGCCCACAAGCTTAGGCTAACTTCACCACACCCACATGTGCGGTGAGTGTGAAGTGCGAGGTGTGTGGAGTATGAGGTGTGTGGAATAGGTATGGGGGGGAGGGGCAGATACAATATCTACGTCGTAGACATTTCTGTAGAAGTGGAGGCAGGAAGTAGGCAAGTCCAGTAACAACTATAAACATTCTACAAGAATCTATCTGAGGATATGTGGGGTATTTGTTGTTCAAGTTTATTAGAACCCCTCACCACCACCACCCCCACCCCGCTGGATGAGAAGATCTGTATTTTACTGTGCATGTCCCATGTAGAAATGTACATGTAGGTGTGTGTGTGTATTATGTAATACATGTCTGCAGGTCGTCCTAAGACTGGCCAATCACTTAAAAAAGGAAATGATCATCACATTCACTTGCAACACACACATTGAGCTAGACTTTGTGATGAGGAATAGATGCAGAGAAGTATAAGCAAAGAAGAGAGGAGGTGAGCAAACCATCAGCAGAGGCTAGATGTGCTGATGATGATGGATGACTACGTGCAGAAGTCGAATGTGGCCAGGAAGAAGAGAAGCTACCGAGTAGTGGTAGAGACTCGCAGTCAAGGTCAGTTCAGATGGTTCAGCATAGCACTCCATGCTGTTGCGTCATTCTGTAAAGATGAATGCAACAGAACACAATGCTGCACTAAATTAGAAAAAATATTATTCCAGAGTAAGTAACGCAGCATCAGACCAATCAGATTGCTTGAATCTAGCACATGGTGAACTGCACTGTCAGCTGTTTAACTTAAAGTCAACATGATGACATTTATGAGTGACAAGAATCTCTTTGGAGGCCAAGTCTTCTCCAGTGCTTGTGGCAGGTAATCCGCTAGAGCTTAGCTGGATCTAATAGTGTTCTAGAGATATCGCTAGCTAGTACTCTTGCTACTGGATATGTGCAGGTACAGCATCGGTTGCTAGCTTATAATTTGATAATTTGTCAATCCTGTACCTTTATTACAGTGACCCTTTACCATACACATGCTCTCTGTTCAGTGACCTATTGTACAGAAGATTTATAGACAACTTCTCATCAACCTTCGAACTGTAGGACGACATTGGTGGCCCTGACTAGCTTGCTTGCATTGTCCAGCAACAGATTATAGTAACCAGACCCTGCGCATGGATTATAGTATATGGAACCCCCACACTGATTACAGTGGACCCCCACACAGATTACAGTATCTGGAACCCCCATAGGACTACACTATTCGGACACCCATACAGATTACAGTATGCAGACCCCCTTACATATTACAGTATCCAGACCCCCACACAGTATCCAGTACATGGATCCCACAGATTACAATATCTGGACTCCCACAGAGATTATAGTATTGATCCCTACACAGATTACAATATCTGGACTCCCACAGTGCATGGATCCCCACAGAGATTACAATATCTGAAACTCCACAGAGAATACAGTGTCTGGACACTAACAGAGTTTGAGTATCTGGACCCCCCCACTCATTCCTCTAAGTAGAGCTGGGATAAATAAAAGTTGTACTTGTGTAGTCACAATTTGCTGATCAACAAAATGTGCAAGAGAATGATGTAGAAGCACTAACTGGTCATACTTCAATGAGCAGCTTCTTGTTGGAGGCCACAAGTTCCTTGTAGCTATTTGTGAAGGCAATCAGAGTCATAGACAGAATTTGAAAGGATGTGAGTCCAAGTCTACAGGGAGACTAGCTTCTGATTCAGCAGGGTAAACACACCTCAAGCTGCAAGCATCATATGCTCTAGACCCCCTGGACAAATGCAGTAGTTTCCTGGAACCCTGGACAAAATGGTGAGCAAAGCAGAATTGGCATGTGTGCAATGCTCAGTTTCCAGCCTGCAGAATCTGTCAATGCACCAACTTCAACTATGTTGTCACTTCTCTCTCTGACAACCTCTAAGAAGTACAACCTCTAAGAAGTACTGAAGAAAACCTCTCAGGCAGACCCATATGTATATACTCACCAGCATTCCCCTAGCCCATCAGGCAGACACCTCCTATGTATGTACTCACCAGCATCCCCCTAGCCAAGGTAACACACATCCTCCTGACACTACATTTGGTGGCACTATCTGAACTTTGGAGAAACTGTTCACAACTGCACAATGTTACATCGGAGGACTGCTACAGAGAGGCTGAGTCAGAGAGGCTGAGTCAGAGAGGCTGAGTCACTAGCAGCAGTGAACTGACCTACTACCAAGTATGACCTTTTTAAGTCATCGGTCAACAGTGTTGCACAAACTCCCACACTGACAGTCAGTCTTGAGGCTGTTAGACCACCCCAATAACAATATATGCACAGACACAGGATTAAGATATCCTGCCCCATGCTTCTAACTGGTCACCTCAAATCTTCAATCTCTCTACCCTCCAGAACTACACATTCTGCTGAACAACAAGTATACTATCCAGTAACCAGACTTCATTTGGAAGGGGAGTGGCCTGACTTAATTGGTCACTGGAGAGGCCCCTGATATAATTGTTCACAGCAGGGGGGTTGGCCTGACAATTGTTCACTAATTGTTCACTGGTGGGGCCCCTGATATAATTGTTCACTGCAGAAGGAGTGGTCTGACATAATTGTTCACTACAGAAGGAGTGGCCTGACATAATTGTTCACTGCAGAAGGAGTGGCTGACATAATTGTTCACTACAGAAGGAGTGGCCTGACATAATTGTTCACTACAGAAGGAGTGGCCTGACATAATTGTTCACTACAGAAGGAGTGGCCTGACATAATTGTTCACTGCAGAAGGAGTGGCCTGACATAATTGTTCACTGCAGAAGGAGTGGCCTGACATAATTGTCCACTGCAGAAGGAGTGGCCTGACATAATTGTTCACTGCAGTAAGGAGTGGCCTGACATAATTGTTCACTACAGAAGGAGTGGCCTGACATAATTGTTCACTGCAGAAGGAGTGGCCTGACATAATTGTTCACTGCAGAAGGAGTGGCCTGACATAATTGTTCACTGCAGAAGGAGTGGCCTGACATAATTGTTCACTGCAGAAGGAGTGGCCTGACATAATTGTTCACTGCAGAAGGAGTGGCCTGACATAATTTTTCACTGCAGAAGGAGTGGCCTGACATAATTGTTCACTGCAGAGGGAGTGGCCTGACATAATTGTTCACTGCAGAAGGAGTGGCCTGACATAATTGTTCACTGCAGAAGGAGTGGCTGACATAATTGTTCACTGCAGAAGGAGTGGCCTGACATAATTGTTCACTGCAGAAGGAGTGGCCTGACATAATTGTTCACTGCAGAAGGAGTGGCCTGACATAATTGTTCACTGCAGAAGGAGTGGCTGACATAATTGTTCACTGCAGAAGGAGTGGCCTGACATAATTGTTCACTGCAGAAGGAGTGGCCTGACATAATTGTTCACTGCAGAAGGAGTGGCCTGACATAATTGTCCACTGCAGAAGGAGTGGCCTGACATAATTGTTCACTGCAGAAGGAGTGGCCTGACATAATTGTTCACTGCAGAAGGAGTGGCCTGACATAATTGTTCACTGCAGAAGGAGTGGCCTGACATAATTGTTCACTGCAGAAGGAGTGGCCTGACATAATTGTTCACTGCAGAAGGAGTGGCCTGACATAATTGTTCACTGCAGAAGGAGTGGCCTGACATAATTGTTCACTGCAGAAGGAGTGGCCTGACATAATTGTTCACTACAGAAGGAGTGGCCTGACATAATTGTTCACTGCAGAAGGAGTGGCCTGACATAATTGTTCACTACAGAAGGAGTGGCCTGACATAATTGTTCACTGCAGAAGGAGTGGCCTGACATAATTGTTCACTGCAGAAGGAGTGGCCTGACATAATTGTTCACTACAGAAGGAGTGGCCTGACATAATTGTTCACTGCAGAAGGAGTGGCCTGACATAATTGTTCACTGCAGAAGGAGTGGCCTGACATAATTGTTCACTGCAGAAGGAGTGGCCTGACATAATTGTTCACTGCAGAAGGAGTGGCCTGACATAATTGTTCACTGCAGAAGGAGTGGCCTGACATAATTGTTCACTGCAGAAGGAGTGGCCTGACATAATTGTTCACTGCAGAAGGAGTGGCCTGACATAATTATTCACTGCAGAAGGAGTGGCCTGACATAATTGTCCACTGCAGAAGGAGTGGCCTGACATAATTGTTCACTGCAGAAGGAGTGGCCTGACATAATTGTTCACTGCAGAAGGAGTGGCCTGACATAATTGTTCACTGCAGAAGGAGTGGCCTGACATAATTGTTCACTGCAGAAGGAGTGGCCTGACATAATTGTTCACTACAGAAGGAGTGGCCTGACATAATTGTTCACTGCAGAAGGAGTGGCCTGACATAATTGTTCACTGCAGAAGGAGTGGCCTGACATAATTGTTCACTGCAGAAGGAGTGGCCTGACATAATTGTTCACTGCAGAAGGAGTGGCCTGACATAATTGTTCACTGCAGAAGGAGTGGCCTGACATAATTGTTCACTGCAGAAGGAGTGGCCTGACATAATTGTTCACTGCAGAAGGAGTGGCCTGACATAATTGTTCACTGCAGAAGGAGTGGCCTGACATAATTGTTCACTGCAGAAGGAGTGGCCTGACATAATTGTTCACTGCAGAAGGAGTGGCCTGACATAATTGTTCACTGCAGAAGGAGTGGCCTGACATAATTGTTCACTGCAGAAGGAGTGGCCTGACATAATTGTTCACTGCAGAAGGAGTGGCCTGACATAATTGTTCACTGCAGAAGGAGTGGCCTGACATAATTGTTCACTGCAGAAGGAGTGGCCTGACATAATTGTCCACTGCAGAAGGAGTGGCCTGATATAATTGTTCACAGCAGGGGGGTTGGCCTGACAATTGTTCACTAATTGTTCACTGGAGGGGCCCCTGATATAATTGTTCACTGCAGAAGGAGTGGCCTGACATAATTGTTCACTGCAGAAGGAGTGGCCTGATAATTGTTCACTACAGAAGGAGTGGCCTGACATAATTGTTCACTACAGAAGGAGTGGCCTGACATAATTGTTCACTGCAGAAGGAGTGGCCTGACATAATTGTTCACTACAGAAGGAGTGGCCTGACATAATTGTTCACTGCAGAAGGAGTGGCCTGACATAATTGTTCACTGCAGAAGGAGTGGCCTGACATAATTGTTCACTGCAGAAGGAGTGGCCTGACATAATTGTTCACTACAGAAGGAGTGGCCTGACATAATTGTTCACTGCAGAAGGAGTGGCCTGACATAATTGTTCACTGCAGAAGGAGTGGCCTGACATAATTGTTCACTACAGAAGGAGTGGCCTGACATAATTGTTCACTGCAGAAGGAGTGGCCTGACATAATTGTTCACTGCAGAAGGAGTGGCCTGACATAATTATTCACTGCAGAAGGAGTGGCCTGACATAATTGTCCACTGCAGAAGGAGTGGCCTGACATAATTGTTCACTACAGAAGGAGTGGCCTGACATAATTGTTCACTGCAGAAGGAGTGGCCTGACATAATTGTTCACTGCAGAAGGAGTGGCCTGACATAATTGTTCACTGCAGAAGGAGTGGCCTGACATAATTGTTCACTGCAGAAGGAGTGGCCTGACATAATTGTTCACTGCAGAAGGAGTGGCCTGACATAATTGTTCACTGCAGAAGGAGTGGCCTGACATAATTGTTCACTGCAGAAGGAGTGGCCTGACATAATTGTTCACTGCAGAAGGAGTGGCCTGACATAATTGTTCACTGCAGAAGGAGTGGCCTGACATAATTGTTCACTACAGAAGGAGTGGCCTGACATAATTGTTCACTGCAGAAGGAGTGGCCTGACATAATTGTTCACTGCAGAAGGAGTGGCCTGACATAATTGTCCACTGCAGAAGGAGTGGCCTGACATAATTGTTCACTGCAGAAGGAGTGGCCTGACATAATTGTCCACTGCAGAAGGAGTGGCCTGATATAATTGTTCACAGCAGGGGGGTTGGCCTGACAATTGTTCACTAATTGTTCACTGGAGGGGCCCCTGATATAATTGTTCACTGCAGAAGGAGTGGCCTGACATAATTGTTCACTGCAGAAGGAGTGGCCTGACATAATTGTTCACTACAGAAGGAGTGGCCTGACATAATTGTTCACTACAGAAGGAGTGGCCTGACATAATTGTTCACTGCAGAAGGAGTGGCCTGACATAATTGTTCACTGCAGAAGGAGTGGCTGACATAATTGTTCACTACAGAAGGAGTGGCCTGACATAATTGTTCACTACAGAAGGAGTGGCTGACATAATTGTTCACTGCAGAAGGAGTGGCCTGACATAATTGTTCACTGCAGGAGGAGTGGCCTGACATAATTGTTCACTGCAGAAGGAGTGGCCTGACATAATTGTTCACTGCAGAAGGAGTGGCTGACATAATTGTTCACTGCAGAAGGAATGGCTGACATAATTGTCCACTGCAGAAGGAGTGGCCTGACATAATTGTTCACTACAGAAGGAGTGGCCTGACATAATTGTTCACTGCAGAAGGAGTTGCCTGACATAATTGTTCACTGCAGAAGGAGTGGCTGACATAATTGTTCACTACAGAAGGAGTGGCCTGACATAATTGTTCACTACAGAAGGAGTGGCCTGACAAAATTGTTCACTACAGAAGGAGTGGCTGACATAATTGTTCACTGCAGAAGGAGTGGCCTGACATAATTGTTCACTGCAGAAGGAGTGGCCTGACATAATTGTTCACTGCAGAAGGAGTGGCCTGACATAATTGTTCACTACAGAAGGAGTGGCCTGACATAATTGTTCACTGCAGAAGGAGTGGCCTGACATAATTGTTCACTGCAGAAGGAGTGGCCTGACATAATTGTTCACTGCAGAAGGAGTGGCCTGACATAATTGTTCACTGCAGAAGGAGTGGCCTGACATAATTGTTCACTGCAGAAGGAGTGGCCTGACATAATTGTTCACTGCAGAAGGAGTGGCCTGACATAATTGTTCACTGCAGAAGGAGTGGCTGACATAATTGTTCACTACAGAAGGAGTGGCCTGACATAATTGTTCACTGCAGAAGGAGTGGCCTGACATAATTGTTCACTGCAGAAGGAGTGGCTGACATAATTGTTCACTGCAGAAGGAGTGGCCTGACATAATTGTTCACTACAGAAGGAGTGGCCTGACATAATTGTTCACTGCAGAAGGAGTGGCCTGACATAATTATTCACTGCAGAAGGAGTGGCCTGACATAATTGTCCACTGCAGAAGGAGTGGCCTGACATAATTGTTCACTACAGAAGGAGTGGCCTGACATAATTGTTCACTGCAGAAGGAGTGGCCTGACATAATTGTTCACTGCAGAAGGAGTGGCCTGACATAATTGTTCACTGCAGAAGGAGTGGCCTGACATAATTGTTCACTGCAGAAGGAGTGGCCTGACATAATTGTTCACTGCAGAAGGAGTGGCCTGACATAATTGTTCACTGCAGAAGGAGTGGCCTGACATAATTGTTCACTGCAGAAGGAGTGGCCTGACATAATTGTTCACTGCAGAAGGAGTGGCCTGACATAATTGTTCACTGCAGAAGGAGTGGCCTGACATAATTGTTCACTACAGAAGGAGTGGCCTGACATAATTGTTCACTGCAGAAGGAGTGGCCTGACATAATTGTTCACTGCAGAAGGAGTGGCCTGACATAATTGTCCACTGCAGAAGGAGTGGCCTGACATAATTGTTCACTGCAGAAGGAGTGGCCTGACATAATTGTCCACTGCAGAAGGAGTGGCCTGATATAATTGTTCACAGCAGAAGGAGTGGCCTGACATAATTGTTCACTACAGAAGGAGTGGCCTGACATAATTGTTCACTGCAGAAGGAGTGGCCTGACATAATTGTTCACTACAGAAGGAGTGGCCTGACATAATTGTTCACTACAGAAGGAGTGGCCTGACATAATTGTTCACTACAGAAGGAGTGGCCTGACATAATTGTTTACTGCAGAAGGAGTGGCCTGACATAATTGTTCACTGCAGAAGGAGTGGCTGACATAATTGTTCACTACAGAAGGAGTGGCCTGACATAATTGTTCACTACAGAAGGAGTGGCTGACATAATTGTTCACTGCAGAAGGAGTGGCCTGACATAATTGTTCACTGCAGGAGGAGTGGCCTGACATAATTGTTCACTGCAGAAGGAGTGGCCTGACATAATTGTTCACTGCAGAAGGAGTGGCTGACATAATTGTTCACTGCAGAAGGAATGGCTGACATAATTGTCCACTGCAGAAGGAGTGGCCTGACATAATTGTTCACTACAGAAGGAGTGGCCTGACATAATTGTTCACTGCAGAAGGAGTGGCCTGACATAATTGTTCACTGCAGAAGGAGTGGCTGACATAATTGTTCACTACAGAAGGAGTGGCCTGACATAATTGTTCACTACAGAAGGAGTGGCCTGACATAATTGTTCACTACAGAAGGAGTGGCTGACATAATTGTTCACTGCAGAAGGAGTGGCCTGACATAATTGTTCACTGCAGAAGGAGTGGCCTGACATAATTGTTCACTGCAGAAGGAGTGGCCTGACATAATTGTTCACTGCAGAAGGAGTGGCCTGACATAATTGTTCACTACAGAAGGAGTGGCCTGACATAATTGTTCACTACAGAAGGAGTGGCCTGACATAATTGTTCACTGCAGAAGGAGTGGCCTGACATAATTGTTCACTGCAGAAGGAGTGGCCTGACATAATTGTTCACTGCAGAAGGAGTGGCCTGACATAATTGTTCACTGCAGAAGGAGTGGCCTGACATAATTGTTCACTGCAGAAGGAGTGGCCTGACATAATTGTTCACTGCAGAAGGAGTGGCTGACATAATTGTTCACTACAGAAGGAGTGGCCTGACATAATTGTTCACTGCAGAAGGAGTGGCCTGACATAATTGTTCACTGCAGAAGGAGTGGCTGACATAATTGTTCACTGCAGGAGGAGTGGCCTGACATAATTGTTCACTGCAGAAGGAGTGGCCTGACATAATTGTTCACTGCAGAAGGAGTGGCCTGACATACACTACAGAAGGAGTGGCCTGACATAATTGTTCACTGCAGGAGTGGCCTGACATAATTGTTCACTGCAGAAGGAGTGGCCTGACATAATTGTTCACTGCAGAAGGAGTGGCTGACATAATTGTTCACTACAGAAGGAGTGGTCTGCCCTAATTGTGGCAGCTGCACTTCTCTGTATACTCTCTATCCTGTCAATATGAGGTTTGGTAAATGGTCACTGTAGTTACAAGCACAGTTCGCACTCTTAAGTGATAGTTAATTACAAAGTTACGCTGTTCTTCTTCAATGAACTAAAGTTTTGATGTTTTGGGGGACATGTTTCCTAGACGCTAATATTGTGCCCTCCAATGATTTGGTACAATAATAATGTCTGGTAAGTGTTTGTAATAACCTCGAAATTTATTCCGCAAAACAATTCAGTTACAATAGTCTTCAAAATTTTAGTTCCTTGAAAAACTCGCTTAACTCGCTTTATATGTTTGTAATGATGCAGCTTAGCTGGTTTGTGCGGTAGCTTAGGAGAAGCAGCTTCTGGTGGACAGCCCTGCTCAAGTTGCTGTTGTGGTTTTCCACTGATGGTGGAGCATTCAAGTTGCCATGTTACGTAATGTGTTGTGAAACACATTAATACAATGCAAAGTTATGCAGCATAATATTAACCGTGGCCAACGCTATGTTGTGAATCTATCTTGAGCGTTGAAAAGCCTAGACTCTACGTTAGAGAAATTGACAATTCAAACCAAATGACAGGCAGCTTGGGGGAAATGCTTCCCTTACCAACCACAACACATTGTTATTATGAGTAAGCTGTATTGGTTTGACCCTATTATCATGAATATGTTATATTGGGCTATTTTCATGAGGGAGTATGCTATATTGGTTTGACTCTATTATCATGAGGGAGTATGTTATACTGGGGTATTATCATGAGGGAGTATGTTATATTTGGTTTGACCCTATTGCCTATTTGAAACTGGAGAACAGAAAAAGTACTCACTTGAGTGGTTTCTTAGCATCCTTAGCTCACAAACACCTCCAGTGTGCCCCTTGAACCCTCACTAAGGTACCTCCAGTGTGCCCCTTGAACCCTCACTAAGGTACTTCCAGTGTGCCCCTTGAACCCTCACTAAGGTACCTCCAGTGTGCCCCTTGAACCCTCACTAAGGTACTTCCAGTGTGCCCCTTGAACCCTCACTAAGGTACCTCCAGTGTGCCCCTTGAACCCTCACTAAGGTACTTCCAGTGTGCCCCTTGAACCCTCACTAAGGTACCTCCAGTGTGCCCCTTGAACCCTCACTAATGTACTTCCAGTGTGCCTCTTGAACCCTCACTAAGGTACTTCCAGTGTGCCCCTTGAACCCTCACTAAAGTACTTCCAGTGTGCCCCTTGAACCCTCACTAAGGTACCTCCAGTGTGCCCCTTGAACCCTCACTAAGGTACTTCCAGTGTGCCCCTTGAACCCTCACTAAGGTACCTCCAGTGTGCCCCTTGAACCCTCACTAAGGTACCTCCAGTGTGCCCGTTGAACCGTACCTCCAGTGTGCCCCTTGAACCCTCACTAAGGTAATCCAGTATTAAAAACATGCAATTTGCCCTCAAGGGTATTGATCTGTCCCTTTCCATCACATAATGACGCACGATCCTTCATTGCAATTTTATCACCAGAAGACTGTCCAATACATGCATGACTTATATCTGTTTCTCTACTCGGTAAACACAGAAATTGGTAAAAGGTTATCAACACAGTAAACATGCTTGAGAGCTGATTCAGCAGCTGTTGAATATTTTCACTGCAAATAGGTTTAGTGAGCTTGCTCTTGACAAAACTTGACAGCACAGCTCTTCAACAAGACCAGAGAACTACTAGTGAACTCTGTGAATGTATTTGCTAATAAATATTTAAAAATGGTGGCCTTGCCGACTCAAAAGGCCAACTCAACATACAAAGTACAAGCTGACAATGGTCTGCTGGAATTAACCAACAACTTCTTGAAGGACACTATTGGACTGCAAAATAGACTTTAAAAATAGAAACAAGACAAAGAATGTTTTATTTAAAAACAATAATATATGTATATATAGTATACATAGCTACATAATATATATATATACATATATGTATATAGCTATATATATATATACATATATGTATATAGCTACATATATATATATATATGTATCTGTATACTCTCAACTAACTCTGACTTGACATAACAAAATTATAATATGACCTTCTCTTGAAATTACGTATTAATTTGTCAAAACAAGAATTTCCCCTTGAGAATCACATAACCTTTGACCTTTTACAATAATGAACACCTTATGCTTCTTTTTTAAATCTGTTATTATAAAGGGTCATCCAATGTTTGTGATCTACATTGGTGAAGTCTTGTTTCATTTGTACATATATAGCCATACCTCCAGCTGTATCGCTTCCGTGTTGAGGTCAAGAGCTCTGTTAGAGTAAACAAGAGTGCGCAAGACTTGCTCCATTTCCTCCGGAGAGGCTGGGCCTAACAGGACCAACTTTCTGGAACTGACATTGAATGGTTGGGCAGAAACTGATGTTCCTGAAGTGTTAACGGTTACCATCTCCAGACAGTCAAGAACACATGTGGAGAACATCCTGGGAGCTTGGTGAGGACTCAGCATGGCAGATGCAATGCTGCCAGCAAAGTTGAGGTCAAATCCATTAGTTACTGGCCGAGCTCCAAGAATAAGGACTGTGTCAGAGCTCTGCTCAGGACCTTCTATGTCAAAGGCAAGAGGAAGCCCTGCAATAAGAGGTAATGAAAAAGGTACTGTCACATATTATACCCCATCTTTGTGTAGTGTGGTATGTTGTAGATACATTGTCAGACATAGGCACAGAGATTCAGAGTGATCTACCAGTTGCTTATAGCTACTCACCAAATACTTGTCCAATGAAAGGCTCCTCCTTGTAGACTACAGCTACACCACTAACTTGGATTCCATCCACCATGCACTGCATGCTGTTGCCCAGATACTGCACCATGACAAAGTGATAAGCCCCATCATCCAGTGCTGAGGCCAACTGGAAGCTCACACGAACCTGCCCACTAAGTCCAGACACGCCTTTTCTCTTCACTGTCACAATCAGCTGGTTCCTCATCTGCCTGTAATAAAGGGCAAAATATCGCTCCACTGAGTCAGGAGTGCCAAAGTAAACTATATAGCCAGAGCTTTCTGCTCGGAGCCAAGACACAAAGGTCAGCTCATCTATGTGTCCTGATAAACTGCTGGTGTTGATAGACACTGTAGCATAGTTCAAGTGAGACAGGGTTAAGATAGTATTAGTACCAGTGGACAATAAGTATGTTCCTGAGAGATTTTCCTCTAGCAGTATAATACTTCCAGCCAGTCCTTCACACACACTGACCATCTTGGTGACGAGATCAATCTCATCCACACATACTCTGTAAGTGAAAGGTGACCTCTGCAGTGGTTGGCTGCCTATAACAGAGATAGTGGAGGAGAGAATGGCACCCACTGTATCAGGATCTTCTATCCTCACAGAGTCAAAAGGCATGATCTGATCTCCAGTTACCAATGTGATATTGTTAATTCCAGTAACAGTAGGGCGCACATCATTAGTGTCCAGAACCGTGATATTAACAGCAGCTGTCCCTGTTCTAGCTGGAGGAAGTTCATCAATGGCAAACACATTGAAGAAGTGAGTAGAACTTTCTTCCCTGTCCAGTGCCTCCTGTAAAGACAGGAATCCAGTGGAAGTATTGATGCTGATTCCTCTGCCTTGTTCTATGCCATATGCTATCACATGGCCACCACTCTCGACTGTGGCCTGGACCTGCAAGAAGTCTACCACCACCACCTCCTCCTGCAGAGAAATGCTATAGCTTCTCATTGAGAACTGAGGTATGCTGGCAAGAGACAGAGTAACTCTTGCTTCTGGACTATGATTACCACTTCTGTCAACAAGCACAATAGACACCACTCTTATAGCTGTGGGGTTGACTATGAGAGCTCCAGCTTTGTAAATGACTCCACTGAGAGCCTGAGTGAGAGAGGTTACATCACCAGAACCAGAGAGCTCATATGTCTTATTCCTCACTTCCACGAAGCTGTATTCTGGCACTTGGTCCCAGGTAAGAGACTCATTAGAACCACTAGGGAGGTTGAGGAGAGTTAAAACAACAGTAGGGACTGTGTCATTGAAATCAGGATCAAAGATCTTGAATGGCACCTGGATTAATTTGTTCTGGCTGGCCGAGCTGACCACAATGGCTGGCTGAGCAGGAATAAAGGTTAGCAATGGAGGTTCGCTTACATCCTCTACAGATATTACCACCTGTGCAGAGTTATTGTTCAATCCATCACTAGCTATGATGTCAAATGCATAGCTGCTTGTCTGCTCAAAGTCCAAGAGTGATGATGTAATGATATGGACTGAAGATCCTTCTGGCACAAGTGTGAATATCTGACTTTCTGTGCTGAACACAGAGTTGGTGGCATCTACATCTGCATCTGTGACATGCAAAGTGCCCACTGTTGTACTCAGGCTGCTATCTTCTCTAACAGAAAATGCATAGGTTGTTCTTGAGAAGATGGGCTGGTTGTCATTGACATCCACAATATCAATGGTTATGTTTGCCATAGCACAGAGCACAAAGTCGCACACTGTGATGTCAATAACACGCTGGATAAGAGAAGGCTCAGCTGCCAAGTTCACATACTTGATAGACCTCAGCAGAGCCACCATATCAGCGATGCTGTTCTCACCAAATCGGAGCACTCGGCTTGTTGCTGAGCCACTATTCAGTGCGTTATTATCCAGAGAGCCTTCCAACTCAACTGTCATACTGAGCAACTGGCGGTTGTCTGAATCCAAGATGTTAGCTGTAGGTGCAATTTGTACCTGTGCATCACCATCTCGGAAGACAACATTGGAGCTGCCTAGCATGATGATGGGTGCATCATTGTTAGGAATAAACTCCAATTGGATAGTGGCAGAATTACTGCTCAACTGACCATCAGAGACTTGTAGAATCACTCTCCTAATAAGAGACTCCACAGAAGAATCTAAGAAAGGACTGTCAGTCGACACAAAAAAGACACTAGTCAGTACTGTTTGATACTCGTACAGGGAAGCTAGCCCACTCAAACTGAGCTCTCCAGTGATCTGGTTGTATTCTACACTGATGCTAGTTACTACAGAGGAGACATTAAGTGTATCACTGCTCATGACTGGACTACTAAGGGAGAGTGTAGCGCTCTCTAAGTTTACATTATCAACGTCCATGATGGTAATGTTTGGAAACAGCTGGACACCCTCTGTCCCCTCCTGGAACTGCACCACTCCCATCAGGCTGGCAGTGTCAGGGGCAAGATATACCTGTGGAGGATCGTTGACAGCCTGCAGAGTCACTGTGCTCACTGCTTCTATCAAGTTGGTGTATCCTCTTGTGTCATAAGCAAGGTAAGTGATAGTCCTAGGCACAGAAGTGGTGGGGTCATTGTTTAAGTTATTGTATGTGATAGTGTGTAGTACTGCGTTGAACTCCCTGGGAATGCCAGGACCCACTACATCCAATGTTTGGCCGTTATCAGAGAATGCAGCAGAAATGAACTCACTTCCTGTAACATTCAGCACTTCACCCACATCAACACTATTTGTTAGACTTACTCTCACATGGCTAAAGGTCGGGATGACAGCAAAGTCTGCTATATTTCTATTTATTTTAGCTTCAGGAGAGACAAGTACTGCCCCTTCATCCTCCACAAACAGTGTGGACATATGCATGCCAAGCACTGTCAAGCTCACAGTGGGAAGATTGGCATCAGAAGTAAGTAAGTTTATTAATCCATCGGCCCTTCCAACCTCTTCATTTGCTTCACGAACAAGGAACTGGAGTGCTCTTGTTGGCACAGAGATATCAGGTGAATCAAATTGGTTAGTGTAGTTGATCGACCTCAAGACAATGGCAACGTCTTCATTTGGAATTGTTCCTCCAGAAGTACCAGAAAGAAGAATATTGCGACTAACTGAATCAACAAACCCAGTAATGCTAGGAGGAAGTACAGGGAGTACAAGGGCTTCAAAACCACAACTGCAGAAGTCTGTAATCTGTTTAGAGGAGAGTGCTTGCTGGTGATAGTAAAGTCCACTTAGCTCTCCAGCTAATCTGCCCCCAGCAGTACTTGGGTGAGGTCTGGCACTCCCCACAAACAGGTTGATAGCTGGATTCACTTGAAGGATAGTGCCACTCAAGGCAGCACTACCTACCAACTCACAATCCACATAGAGAATCACCATATTCCCAGTAGCCACAAAAGTGAAATGCTCAGTTTGGATATTGTCTCGGTCAAAGAAAAAAGAGTTGCTAGGAGCATTGATTCGTGCAGTTTGTACCAGTGCAGAACTCGCAACACGATAATAGAAGGTGAGACTACTACGACGTAACCAGAGACCGAACTGTCTGTCCTGATTGTTGCCGCTGATGGGATCCCTGATTGTGGTGCTTGGCATGATCAACACATAGCCTTCAGATAATTGTGTCAGCACAAAAGACACAGAGAACTCTCCAGTTCCAAAGTCATCAGGAAGTAAGCTGCGTGGAATTTCACCAAACCCATCTGCATCAAGAGTGGCACCTCTACTAAGGGAAACAGCTGGACAGTTCTCACTGCCTACTCTGGTCATAGATGCACCTGTTGTAGAGAAAGAAGCCAAGTCTAGAAGGTTAATAACATTACTGATACCAGCATCCAAGAGTCTGACACTCTGGCATGGCACCAGACACTGGTCATAAGTCCGGGACAGATCAACTGCACTTGGAGTTAGGCGGATCTCAATGGTGCTGATGACAGGTGGACTCA
This sequence comes from Cladorhizidae sp. MBARI D1340-BT2, assembly GCA_028752905.1. NCBI lineage: Eukaryota > Metazoa > Porifera > Demospongiae > Poecilosclerida > Cladorhizidae > Cladorhizidae sp. MBARI D1340-BT2. The sequence goes on from JAQNBH010000006.1 coordinate 49,570,260, forward strand.
GGTCTTCATCCACAATGCGGATAGCAGGACCTATGGAGCTTGACCCTCTGTTGGTGATATAAATAGCAGGAGCCAACTGCTCTACTCTGGCCTCATTGTCATTGGCATCAAGAAGAGTGAAGGTCACTGAAGTATAGCTTACCAGAGGAGGGTTTCCAGAATCAGTGGCTGACACGTTCAGCAGGTACGTTTGTTGTTCCTCAGCATTCAGGAACACAATAGATTGAATGACTCCTGTTATTCTGTCGATGCTGAACCTGTCCTGGAAGTTCACGAGGTCAAACTGTATATCCTGCCGGTTGGGCAATGAAGAGTCTCCATCCATTGCTATGACAGTGAAGATGTTATTGGGTGGATTCAAGTCTTCTCTCTGGTTTTGTGCTATGTATGGAGTGTTGACAAACACTGGAGCTTCATCATTGATGTCAGTCACGTACACCTGAATAGCAATGCTGACTGATCTGACAGGATTGCCTTGATCTGAAGCTACCACATTGACAGAATGGCTAGTGAAGTCTTCAGCATTCAAGCCATTGGGTGCAACAAGTTCACCAGATAAAGCATCAATACTGAAAATATCTCGAGTAAAAGCCATACCTTCAGCACCCATTGAAACCACAGATCTAATGCTGTACACTATGGAGCCTTCTCTTCCAGTATCCTCATCTATAGCCTGAAATGTAGCTATTGTATAAAGACTATCAGCTTCAGAAAATGTGTATTCAGTTGTGGTGTTGATTATAAATGCAGGATCATGAAAGTTAGGTGGAGATATGGTGACGTTCACACACGACAGATCAGAGAAAATCTTGAAATCTCTTAATTGTACGCAGACTACTCTTGGTGGCTCAGCAGTCAGACCAGTAGCACGGTTGTTGTAGCGAAGCTGGGAGATGGTCTCAGTGACACGCTGCACATCTGCACCACCTGTAAAGGTGACTGTGTACAAGATCTGGTTGTCTAGCAATTCTGTGGGGCCTCGAGATATAGAGGAACTTGGAAGCATGCGTGCAAACTGAATGATTTCATCACCAGAACCATCCTGTGGATTTGTGATTATGATCCGCAATACATCAAATAGGATGTCATCAGAGTCATCGATCATGATGGTAGAGGAGTTGATGATGGCAGTGGCAATATCACGGATGGAGATGTCATTTAATTGCATGAAGGATAGAGCAGGCTGGTCATTCACACGCAGAATAGAGACTGTGGACACTGACATAGATGACTGTGAAGTGATAGGGTTCCTATTCTCTGGAGCCAGCCCATTATCAATGATAAAGTATTCCACTAGTCTGGTGCCACTTTCATCAGGTTCATCTGCTGTGTTGCAATAGACTATGTTTCTCAGCACTTCGGCATAGGCAGCAGGAGTATCAGGAGTGACAATAACAAATAGTCCTCCTCCTGGGAATGGAAATATCATCATGTCTGATGGCAGAGTTCCATTGTACTGGATAGATTCTGTAGCTGTATCCACATTACCACCCAGTCTAATCCGCAAGAACTGGATACCGGCAGAATCAGGCTCAATGAGTACAACATCAGGTGACACAAGTGGCACACAGGGACCATCCTCTATAAACACTGCAGTGTACTCTCTGATGCCAGGACCACCAAGGAAAAGCTGGGGTGGGTCATTCTCAAGTATGATAGACACATGCACAAGTACTGAGTCACTGGATGCCCCACCATCATCTTGCACTACCACAGCTAATTCACGCATGGTGGCAGAAGGATCCTGCTCAACATTTACATATTGAACAGCTCTTAAAATCTTCAGCCATGTGCTGAAATCGGCAGTGTGGGTTATTGTGAGAATCCCTAGAGTTGGATTAAAAGAACTGGATGTGATCGTGTCAGAGACTAGTGGGTCTAGACGTAAGGTCTCTTGCAAGCCATCTGGTCTCAAGATGAAGCTAACCATAGCTTGTGATAGCATGTCACTGTCCGAATCCTCAATACTCAGATTATTCCCTGTCAGGTTAACATATCCAATACTCTCATCAAACTCCACATCTGTATTGAGAGTGTTTGGGTCTGCTGTGTTCAAGTCTAGCTCCGGAGGGTCATTAGTCGGAAGAACTGTTACAATAGTATGAGGAAGAGGACTATTCTCTAGGCCAACAGCATCTCTGACTGTATATTGTATTGATGCAATGAATTGGGTCTGCTCTTCAACCAAGTTTGAGTATCTGACTTGTCGCAAGACTTCAATGTATGTGTCAGGATATTGTAGCGGAGACAAGTCAATAGATTCCAGAAGCACTGTTCTCTGTTGGTTAGTATAAGTTGCAATCAATCCTGAAGGCAGGTCAGAAGGAAGAATAAGTCTATGTCCCCTTTGTTCTAAAAGTTCAATAGTAATAGATTGTATGGGAAAGAATCCGCTGTCCCTATCATACAACTGAGCTTCCCCTCCAACAATCAAGGAACTGGGGAAACTTTCATCTGATGTCGTCATTAAATGAAGGCCAGGATTAACAGTGCCATTCAAATCAAGCACTGGTCTCTTGTCATTCAGGAGAAGAGGTCGAAGAACAATTACTGCTGGACTACCACTCACTTCCACTTGATCGTAGGCCACCACAAGCAACCCTCGGTCCAGAGGGTGGGGCTCGTCCAGCTGGTTATAATACCTCACACTCCTCAAAGCATGCACCAGAGAACCCAATGATGCCGCATTATCTGCTCCCGTATAGATCAGCTCTAAGGAACGCTTTTGAGGTTGCAATGTGACGTTTACATCTGGAATAACTTCCATCACGTCCAGATGCTCACCACAACTTAGAGTGCAGCAGATGTGTGACCTAGACACCACCACTGAGCTACAGAAATAGAACTCTGAAATGAAGACATTGCTTAATCCAAAACCAATGAAGAAACTTCCTGCAGTGAAGTCAGTCCTGATGTCATTGTTATCCACAGTTGAAGCTACTTCTTTACAGTCAAAGTAGAGGATGATGAAAGAGCCATTTCTGATGAATGCTATTTGATGCCATTGTCCATCGTGAGTCGACAGGTTTGGTGATCTGAGGAGGAGTCTGGATGCAGTTTGACTGGTGCGAATAAGAAGACGAAGAGAGCCATCTAAATCTACACTCAACTCAAATACATTCACACCAGCACTCTGAACTTCAAATAAGTTCCCCGATGTTTGTGCAGGAAACTGTACCCATATAGTGATGGTAAAGTTCTCAAACACTTCTCCATCAAATATTTGTTCTGAGTTTCTAGCTGTATTTGATATGCCTGGGAGATTTAAAATGCCATTGACTAGTATGCTTCCTGTTTCACGAAGATTGATCTCATTTTCTTGTAGGAGGTAGAGACAGTTGTCTTGACCACAGAGACTGTGAGAATTGTTGTCATAGAGGATCGAGTAGTTGGCATGGTCACACATCCCTCCCTCATTGGGATAGCCACTGGTGGAGGTTGGATCTGCTTGCAATGAAACAAGTGTCTTGGTCAGGGGGTAGAGAGAGAGTGTGTCTCTGTCCACAATATTGAGACTGTTAGCTGGAAATATTGCTGAACCTTCCTCTTCAAACTCAACAACAATGCCTGTGCTTGGCAGGACGTTTGGGCGCTCATCATTGTCATCACTAATGCTGATAGACACAGTGCCAGATGCTTCAGAACCAGAAGGATCTCTGGCAACCACTTCAAATTGATACAGATCCTGTTTCTCTCTATCTAATGGAGTGCCTGTGGTTGTGAGAAGAAGCTTGTCACTACCACCAAGCATGACTTGGAACGTGGACTGCATGGGGCGCAAAAATATCTCGAGGTCCTCCAAAGCTGTGTCCTCATCGGTAATGTTAATAGTAAGTACAAGGCGCATAGATCTAAATCCTTCAGGGATTGCAGTGATGTAGTCTGTGGGGAAGAAGATGGGTGGAATGTCATCCACATCTACCACATTCACAAAGATGTATCCAGTCTGACTACAGCGACGTGGGGAGCCTTTATCACAAGCTTGATACATCAGCCCATAAGTTGAAGTCTGTTCAAAATCGATATTTGCTTCTCTTACAACAAGGTCACCATCAGAATTGAAGGAGAAGAGTTGAGCTCCATCTCCAGAAATGTTGTAGCTCAGGACTCCACTTGCACCAGCATCAAAATCAATGGCCACAGGTTTGGCTACCAATGTGCCAACAGCTGAATTCTCAAGAAGTTCAACAGACATGTTGACAGGAGACAGCCATGGAACATTGTCATTCTCTTCTTCGATAAACAGAATCACACTAACAGTGTCATCGATGATTGCTGTCATGTTGACTCGGCCTACTGCCAGGATGAAGTGGAAAGTGCGAGCATCCTCGTAGTCCAAGTAAGCGACAGGAGTAATCAAGGTTACGTTTGAAAGGTCACTTCTGACAGAGAATCCTGCATTATATGGACTGACTGAGAGAATGGAGTAGATGAAGATATCATTAAATGGATTGTTATCCCTGTCCATAGCATGAATAACTCCAACAGCCTCTCCAAGCCTATTCTCTGCAATGGTGAAGTTGTATGAGTCTTGAAAAAATTGGGGACGAGAGCTAACCACAGAAAATTCGGCCACTACAGAGTCCGAGTTGATGGGGATTCCAGTGTCATTCACATTAACAACCAGCAGCAGTATCTCTGCAGAATCAGATGTAATGAAAATGTCTTGCAAGAGGATGATTGCTCCACTGCTCTCATTAACTGCAAACACATTTGATGGACCACCAAGAAAGTATCGCAGTTCAGCATTGACACCTTCATCTGCATCTGTGGCTTGTGCAGTGGCCACCAGTTCTCCTCTTCTGGTACCATCTATAATGTCATGTATGATGGGAGCAAGTTTGGGTGCATTATCATTGATATCCATAAGTGTGATTGTAAGAAGCACTAGGAGCTCCCTGGGTGAAGAGCTGCTGTCGTGGACTGTGACAGTGATGTCCAGTTCAGGCCTTCCACCAGTCATGGGATCACGATCAAGCCTCTCAGTGTTCCTCAACACTCCATTACTGTCTACCTCAAACCTCAAGTCATCTACTGAATAGTTCAGGTCTGCATTGATGCCTGTATCATTGTCTCTGAAAACCAGCATTGCTTCAAACAAGAATTCCTCCCTGAAGGTGAAGCTAGGCTGTCCCAGATATTCTGGTGGGTTGTCATTGATGTCAATGAGAGACACTACGATAGACTGATTTACTACATTCAGACCATCTGAAACAAGCACAATGATTGCATGATGAGCTTGTTGCTCACGGTCCAAAGCAACAGCAGTGGTCAGCACACCACTGGCAGTGTTAATACCAAAGCTCCCACCAGAGAAAGGCAGTAAACTGAATGTGGGAGAATTAAAGGGGGGACGGTCAATGTCTTGTATTGTTACTTCGATAACAAATGCATTTGCTACCTCCTCAAGGACAGAGGCTGTATCTGCTGAGGTAATCTCAGGTGGATGGTCATTCTCATTCTGAACAAGTACAGTGAAGTTGGCCAGAGTAAACAGGGGCACAGAGCCGCGATCAGAAATATTAACCACAAACATGTAACTCTGTACCACCTCAAAGTCTAGAGGAAGACAGACAGATAGACAACCTGTGAGTCTATCAATAGAAAAGGGAGTAGAAAATGAGCAGTTTTCTCTAGTGTTCCCATAGTGATATTGCAGAAGAGCATTTTGACCAGAATCAGCATCTTCAGCACTCACACAGCTGATGTTGGTGCCTGTTGGTGCAATCTCACTCACAGAGAAGGTGGTGGGAAAGTTTACTACTGGAGAATTGTCATTGACATCATTGATACTAATCACCACCAGACATTTTGAACAGCGACGCATAGGCACACCCATGTCACACACAGTAAAGTTGACTTCATAGATAGTTCTTTTTTCGTAGTCAAATGGCTGACATATTGAGATGAAACCTGAATCTGGGTCTATGTGGAACATGTTCTCTTCTGAACATAGTGGATCACCCATAGTAATGTCTGATGCAGTAGAGTACAAGAGACTGCGGTTGCCGTTCAAGCCAGAATCTATATCTTGAGCTGTAATTTCCACTAGTTCAACATTGGTGAGGGCATCTTCAGGGATCATGAACGACATGCGTCCTACACATACTGGAGAGTTGTCATTGATGTCATCAATATTGACTAAGAGGGTGAAGTTAGTTGTCTGAATCTGGTCATCCGAAGCTGCTGGATAATTGGTCGCTCGTACAGTCAGCAAATATCTCCTCACATTGGACGGTGGATCATAGTCAATGGTAGCACTGTCCTGTACATTAATATCACTTCCAATAATCATGAATGGCATTTGTGATTCAACTATGGAGTACACAACTCCAGAGTTGGCTAGAGAATCCTCATCTGTGGTAGATAAAGAGTATATGGCTTCTCCTATCTGTAAGTGCTCTGGAATGTTGACTGAGTCCATCATGGCAGGAAAAACAGGCGGGTTGTTGTTCCTGTCAACCACGTTAATGACCAAGGCCACACTCGAAACACGAGTGACATCATCTTGGAGAGCAGGCGGATTCTCTCCTCGAATATTGATTATGTAAGAGCGATTCCCATGTTCATAATCCAGTTCAGTGTTAGACCCATTAAAATAGACCTCATTGCCAATGACTGAAAATGGTATGTTGGAATTTTGCAAAAAGTAAGTGATGTTTGAGTTTTCTGGAGAGTCTTTGTCTGTTGACGTAATGGTGTCTACAAGTGTTCCAGTGTTGCTGAGCTCATTAAGGTTCACAATGAAGGGGTCCTCATTAAACACAGGAGAGTTGTCATTAAGGTCCACCACATTCACAGTGAATGTTCTGTTTGAGCACATCTGAGGCTCTGTACTGTCGCAGACTACCACCAGGACACTGTACTCTACAGAGCTCTCATAGTCCAGTGGACGACATGCAGACATCTGTCCTGAAGTGTTGCTGATCACAAAGAAACTTCCAGAGGAGCATGACTGATCTGCATCACGACTGCCAATGAAGAAGTTTAGTGTTGCACTGGCCCCTGAGTCTGCATCACGAGCATTCACAAGCCCCACTGCAGCATTTGCAGGTTGATTCTCACGCACCTCAAACTTGAAGGGTTGGAGTATAGCTGGAGCATTATCATTCACATCCACTATAGTTACGTTCACCACAGTTGTGGAAGACAGGGTTAGGTCACCATCAACAGCATTGGTAGCTTTTACGATCACTTCATAGCCAGTGATATCACTGTCAAAGTCTATCATCTGTGGGTCTGCAACAAATATCTCCACTTGGCTGGAATTGGCTGCACGCAGACCAAAGGGAGACACGGGAGGAAAGATGATGCTGAAGGTACTGATGGAGTTGGGAGGAGAATCCAAATCAGACACACTAACTCTAATGACTGGAGCCATCAGAAGAGAGGAGTCAGTCTCTAGCAACTCCATGAAATACTCATCTTGTTCAAAGACAGGAGGGTTGTCATTCCTGTCGAGCACTGTGACAGAGACACTAGCTGTGCTGGACAGAGATACAAAACCACTGTCTTGCACTTGCACTGAGAAAGCATAAGTTTGTTGAGACTCATAGTCCAGTCCTTGACATTGCACAATCTCTGCAGTGGTGTTACTGGTCACAACCATGTAGAATGGAAGGCCTCCCATGCAAGAGGTAGGACTACTTCCACCAACTACAGAGAATTGGAGAACACTATTGACACCAGTGTCTATATCGGTGGCTCTCACTGAGCCAATGGATGTCCCAGCAGCCTCATTCTCAGAGATGGTATAGTCCAAATTCTGGCCAGTGGAAAACACAGGTGGATTGTCGTTGGAGTCTAGAACATTAACAGTGATAGATTTAACATCAGTATTAACAATAGTCTCATTGACAGCATACTGCCCAGAGTCTATTACTTCCACTTGGAAGACGAATGAATTAGTACCATCTTCAAAGTTAATCTCTTGGCAAAAAGACAGTTCTCCAGTAAGTGGGTCAATGGAAATAGGCAAGGAGGCACCATCAAAGGCAAGAATACATCCTACAGATTGTGGAAAGCTTCCAAAAGACCTGATATTAAAACGCTGAGTACCATTGATATCTAGATCGGTGACATTTATTTGTCCAAATGCATCAGCAGTGGCAGTTGAATTTTCCATGACATTATAAACGTATGGCTCTACAATGACAGGAGAGTTGTCGTCAATATCATAGATAGGAATATCGATAGTTACCACGGTGGAGCGCAGCAAGTTATTACCATCACCCTCATCATTAACTTTGACCTCCAGAGAGTACATATCCTGCACTTCACGGTCTATTCTCCGGCTGATGTGCAATACACCAGACACAGCATCTACTATAAAAGGGACTCCAGTATTTATCAGAAGGTAGTTTAATTCTCCACCAAGACCGCCATCAGCATCAGAAGAGATGCTGCTAAAGTCAAATACCATCACACCAATACAAGACCTGTTCCTACCCCTTCCACAGTGTTCTTCATGGTAGCCAGTGTGCTTGACAACTTGAGGTGTAGTTTGAGGGGGAAACTCATTTACAAGAACAACTTGTATGCTTACAGAAACAGTAGTGACCTGCGTGATCTGACTGCCATGACCTGGGAGGTTCTTGGCCACAAGATGAATGTCAAAGACTATGCCTTCCTGTTCAATGGAAGTCAAGAGAGAGGAATTGCACACTTCAATAAACATGCTGTCTTGATAAAGACAGAACGGAGTCGTCTCCAGTGCAACAGCTGAGTATATCACCTCCCTGTTGATTAAAGAGTCGGAATCAATTGATGAAATCTGCAGGACCACAGTTCCATCCAGAGCAGTTTCAAGCACAGACCTGTTGTATGGAGTGTCTAGGAAGACAGGTGCATTGTCATTCCTATCTAGAACAGTGACATTGACAGTAGCACCACCTTGCATCTGCCCCATGCCTGCTGCAGGACCATCACTGACCTGCACTTCAAAAGTGTAAAAAATAACTGACTCATAATCAAGACTCTCCACGAGCACAAGGTCGCCATCTCCTTCCACATTGAAAGGAAAATTGGAAGGTATGCTGGAAGAGAGAGAATAAATCAGCCTTTCGTTCATCTGATCATTGTCTGTGGCAACCAATGTAATAAGCGTTATGTTGAGTGGCGTGTCTTCTGCTACAGTAAGGGCATAGGTAGCATTCACAAACATGGGAGGGAACTCATTCTGGTCAATAATGCGGAATGTGATGTTCATGAATGCTGACATTGGAGGGAACAAAGGCCTATTGCTGTATGCTTCAGCCACAGCAGAGTAGGATGAAGTTCTTTCAGAATCAAGACTACCAACTACAGTCATCACTCCAGTTACAAAGTTCACTGCAAAAGGATCTGGAGTCTCTCTGTCTCCAGTCTGATCTGATATGATACTGATGAAACGATACCTGATGAACTCCGTGCTTCCAGAACCACCTACCTCAGTGGCTGATAGTGGTAGCACTAACCTACTTCCAGGAGCCATATTTTCATTGACATAGAAAGTAGGAAGAGAGTTGAAGGCTAACTGGGTTGGTGGGGGAGTGATTACCATCACGTTGATAACTGTGTGAGTTGCCAGTGGGATCATGCCTCTGTCATAAATTATAACTACTAGCAAATAGTAATCCTCAACGGTCCGATTTAGGCCAACTGTTGTAGTGATAAGACCATTCCGGTCAATGGAAAACTTCTCTTCTCCAATACCTCGAAGGAAGTACATAAATTCTGCATTCAATCCCTCATCTCGGTCAGTGACCTCCAACTGGACTACAGTAGCGTTCACTACTAGCTCAGTGACATTGATGGTGTAGGAGTTAGCTGTAATTGGAGAATTGTCATTGACATCAATCACATTGGCAGTGAGGGTGGCACTAGAAGTACTATCAGGATCAGCAGTTCTCATCCGAGCAGTGATGGTTAAATTATACCTTGAAATTATTTCTCGGTCTATATAGTTGTTGAGAAAAATAACTCCTTCTTCAGTCACTCCAAAGGCATTTCCAATATTTCCTTGTGAGATAGCATAGACCACTTCTGAGGGAAGAGGCACTGTGCCATCCAGACGTCTTACACTGATCTGGTAGAGATTGCATGTTCGCTGTGGCCTTTCATTCTCATAGACAATGAAGTCAGGCAGCTCTGTCTCGATGATGAGTACTTCCTGGTTTCTGATGCGAATCCTAGTGATGGCTAGTGGATTAACTGAATTGCTCAAAGGATCAAATACTGTAATGTTGAGGAGTCTAATGTGGTTGATCTGACCTCCCACAGGAGGGAGGAAGTCATAGCCCAGCAGGCCCAGCAGCATCTCATAGCGGCTAACAATGGCATTCTTGGTGTACTCAAAGCGATATGCTTTCCTGCCAGGAGCTGGACAAAATATTGTGACTTGTAAATCACTACAGAGGTCCTGAACAGAGCATGCATCAAAGACAAAGTTGTTGCAAGTAGGAGCCATGAAAGTGATGGGAGCAGAGTTGCTTGATCTGCAGCCATACGGAGGAAGAGGTATGCTAGCATCACAAGGATATATAATGACATCCTGCTCCAAATGCACACCTGAGAAGAACTCAGCTTGGAGGTAAGCAAGTGTGTCACTGTCGGCATCTCTGAGCACATAGCCAGCATTAGACTCTTCCATGATAACCACTCCATGGAAGAAGGTGCCATCATCGAAAGAGAGACCATCTAAACTGGTGTCTTCCATTGGAGCCTCTCCTGCAATCATAGCCTCCCCGATCACTGTTGTGTCAGTGATATTGTGAGCCAAAATTGCATCAAAGATGCTTACTATATGCTGAGTACGGCCACCTTGGAAGTAGATGGTAGAGAAATCCCTGCCACCCAAGCCCAAGTCAAGGTCAATAAAGGGACGCATGTTAAAAGCTCTCACTTTAACAATGGCTACTGCAGGAGTACTCATCAACCCTCGAACTTCAACTGCTACGATGGTGAGAGTGCAGGTCCCAGAACTTGCCATGTTCATGTTGGAAAAGGAGATTCCTCTGAGCACATCTTCAAACACAATGGCTCTTCTACACTCTATAAAACTGGTGGTAAGTAGATAGTCAATTCTCTCAGGACCATCAATGGTGTCTATTGAAAAGTCAGGATAGGCATTAGAAAAAGTGATGCGTGTGGGAGGGCAGGTGGCTCCAGACAAGGTGATGTTCAAGTTACATATGTTGTCTCCATCCAAATCCATCAAAATTGCTTTGGGAAAGAGAAAAAGTTGAGCATTGGTCGATGTGTACTCTGCCTCTACATTGATACCAACTTCATCTCCATTCAGATCCAGCGTTGGTCTGTTGACTGATACTCTGAAAGTGATGGTTGTCATTACTGCAGAACTGGTCAGTGAGTTGTCACTAATGGTAACTGTGACTCTGCGTTCATTATCATCTGATGGTGGAAGACGATGGTTCACATAGAGACAGCTGTTCAGGACAACAGTGTAGTTGGAAGCTGAATTCAAACCTGTTATGACAAACTGGCCATTCTGAGAGAGGAATGTCCCTGATAAGTTAAACAAATGCAAGGTGGTGGCTGGAATATCAAGCACCTCAAATAATGCATCACTCCGAGCCACTTCATCTCCGAGACCGTCAACTTCAGTGAGCACAAGAGTCATTCTCTCCAAAAGATCATCTTCAGGATCAGAAATGAGACCACCCATAACACCTGTAATAGAGACTGAGCTGTCGGTGAATTGCCGTGTGGCATTAGGACTGAACAAGTTCGCAACATCAAGGTCAATGAAAGGCTTGTCATTAACAGGGTTGACTGTAAGAACAGTTATAGATGTTTGTGGAGGCAGACCTGCATCTAAGATTATAAACTCTACAAAGCGTGTTGAGGAGGTAGGATTGTCTATGTCGGTGTTCCTGTATGTTAGACTGGAGAGGGCTTCTGCAAGGACTGTTGAGTTTCCTTCAAGTTCGAGTGAACAGTTGGTTATGTCATATGGTGAAATTAAACTGGAATGAATATCAGAAGAAAACTCCAAGCTATCCTCAGAGGTTTGACAACCGGTTGCTATAGTGACCTTGACTCCATAGGTAAGGGACTCTACACCATCCACATCTAAGATGAACACTTGTTGACCTGTCAGGTGAACACTCCCTGCTCCTTCAGTAAAAGTCTGTGAATAGTCCCGACTTATAGGATAGTTCAGATAAATCTCAGGAGAATTGTCATTAATGTGTTCCACCATCACTCCTATGTCAGCCACAGCTGCCTGGCAGGTCATTAAGCTTTCATCTCGCACAGTGAATCTCACTGTGATGAAATCAAAGGATGGTTCTGGTCCTCTATCCAAGAATGCCACATCTCTGAGAAGTCTCTGGTACTCAACAGGGCTAGCATTCCCCATGAAAGTAAGTGACAATGATGTTTGGCTGAACAGAGAAGTTATTTGTGATGGGAGGGAGGAATTTCTAAGGGCCAATTCACACATGGAACACATAGCATTGGATGTCTGCAGGATCTGTACAGAAGCCGCTCTGATGAGTGGGTTCATGTCCCCATCAGAGATCTTAAGCAGAGAATTCAGAATGATAGGAGGACCTCCCTCCATGTAGCTGACAGGATTAGAGGAGGTCAGAGACAGCACCGGGCAGATGTCACTTACCAGCACAATGTCAATGGTGGTATACACAGGCAGACTGCTAGACAGAGCATCACTAATCACAAAAACCAGTTCCCTCGTGTGGTCACTGGGCTCCTCGTCAGTTACGTTGAACCGGAGAGAGGTAATGAAAGATTGCCAGTTGCCTGGGGTCATGTTTCCTAGAAAAGTGTAGCTAGTGCAAGCTTGTCCTAGCCTCTCAAATATGACAGTTAACCCCAGCATAGCTGTGACATCATCAATCAGCACATCATGGGAAACTCCAGGGAAATCAACTAGCTCACAACTACCTCCTACAGCAGAGATGGTGACTACTAAATTGACAAGCAGAAGATCCTCAATATCATAATCCAACACAGTTGCATTCCTGCCAGCCACGTGCACTGCAATACCTTCTGTGTAGACTATGCTGTAGTTGGCTAGCTCTGCTTCAGTGCCTCCAAGAAGAATGATTGGAGGATCATTGACAGGTGTGATAACAAGACTTGCAACGCCAGTGGCCAAAGAGAAGGATGTGTCATCAGGTGAGCTTGTGTTCACTCCTCTTGTTCCGTAAGGCACAGCATTGGTAGTGTCCCAGGCTTTGAAATATAATGAAGTGTTTCCATTTAAGTTTGTTGTACCTGTCCATCGTATCAGATTATATGGACCCAACACAAGAGCAGCATCTTCTTCAAGATCACCGAGACGCTCATACACAATGTCAAATGAAGGGGTAGGGCTAAGAACTGAGTCACCACTTATTAGCATGACATTTAAGATGGACAAAGAAAAGGTTAAATTGTACAGTTCTTCACTGAAGAGAATAGTGAATTCCATTGACTGACCAACAGTGAGAGTACCTGTTGTAATAGACAGTAAGTCACCTGAACCAAAGTCTATTGCAAGGGATGAAATATCTGAAAACTCTGGTAAGGAGGATTGACTAGCTTGCTGTGTAGGAAGGGAACAAGTGCAACTTTTGCCATTCCTTCCATCAAGACAAAGAAATATTACTTGCATTGGTGACATCACACAAGAGAGAATCCTGGGAGACTGGCACTCACAAAACTCTGAGCTGTTCAGTTGTTTGCCATCACAACCTCCTCCTCCCCCAGTACTGGAGATCTCCTCATAGACTCGGAGGCAATCCTGATTGCTCCTCACAAAACCACTCTCTGGAGAGGCCACACCACCACGACCGATAACAGCAATTCCTAGCACACTGTCTCTGTCTGTGTCAGTAAGAACCGATCCAAAAAGGTCTGTCACGTAATAGCCAATGTTCTCCTCAATTGGAAGGTCTTCAGGTTGAGGGGGGAGGTCCACTTGAAGAGTTTGCAATACTGGTCTGTCATTAGTCTCCATCAAAGCAAGAGTTATCTCTTCACTCACAAGTTGCAGGCAGGCATCAAGGAGCATGTCAGCATCTTCAGGAGGAAGGCTAGTCACTGTTGCCATGGATCTGAAGGCTAGTTGTGTGTCTGGGGTAAGATTGAGCAGCAGAGATGCATCTCTCGTCTCATCACACACACCATAAGATATGTTTCTATAGAGAGGGAGCTCAAATAGTAAGGCTGTGTTTTCATACATGACACTGCTCAGAAGACTGGAATAAATACTGGGAATGCCTGAGCCAACTATAAAGAGAGTGAAACTGTAGTAACCCATTTTAAACCCAGCAGGTAACATGGTGTGATTAAGATATAGAGTCTCAAACTGCTTATCCAGAGGGTTGGTGATAGTAATGGTAGCAAATAGCAATGGGAATGTTTCACTGTCAATGTCAGACACAATCAGTGAAGCAGGAACAACAGGGCCAAAATCTTCCAAATATGGGAAACCCAGAGTCACCTGAAGTATGGGACGGTTGTCATTTATGTCCAGAATTGTAACAGTAACATTGGCCTCTGCTGCTTGCGGTGAACTGCTACTGTCTTCAGCTCTGACCACAAACATAAAATACTTGTCTCCACTTTCAAAGTCAAAGACTCTTCCAGTATAAATGTCAGCAAGAGTAGGATCTAGGAGAGTAAAGTCTGTAGAATCTGTGCTATAGACAAGCCTAGAATTGAGACTATCATCCTGATCGGTAAATTCTGTTGTCACCACAAATGTGTTGACAGGTGACTCCTCGGCTAATGATGCTGTGAAGGTACTGCGTAATGGTATAGGATCGTTATCATTCTCATCCAAGACTTGGATCACAATACTCAACATTCCTTCAAACTGCCCATCTCTGACAGAAACTTGTAATAAAAAAGATTCCTCGCCAATGTCTCTGTCCAGGGAGCTCACTAAACTAAGCTTACCTGTAGTTGAGTTCAAATCAAAGTGTCCCAGGTTGTTACCACTGATAATAGCATAGCTCAAGTCTGAGTTAGCCAGTCCATCACGATCAGTCACAGAGATGTCAAATAGCCCTAGACTTACTTCAGCATCACCCTCAACCTGGGAGTCACACATGCCATTGTGGATGGAGACACGACACTCAGGTGATCCTAAGTCGCAGTTGGTGTCACCTACTCTCACATACACTGCACCTCCCACAGAAGAAGCATCCCTAACTAGAGGGGAGGAGCCTGTGGCTTCCGAAGCAAGGGGTCCATAGAGTGCACTACAAGGACCATTGCTGCCGTAATAAAAGAAGAGCCGAGAGACTCCCACTGTAGTGGACAGGGAAGACAAATTAAATCCTCCATTAGCTGTACTGCAGTTGTGGAAGTCTGTGAGAACATCGTAAGAAGTGCCAATATTCAGAGCCACTCCAGACGTAAGAAAGCAGGAAAACTGACCGCCAAACGTGTCTCCATTGATGGCTTGCACATATGCCTCACTTAGGAAGGTGATGTGACGCAGAGACACTGTCACTTCCAGCTGGTTGAAAGTAGTGGAGAGAATCAAATACCTAAACCATTGCAAAGTAACAGACACATCGATATTAATCAAGACAAGGCAAAATCGCTATTCATATATAGATCACTGATATTAGATATTGACCACTGATATTGGTTAGGCAAAATAGGCAAAATAACTATACATATATAGACCACTGATATTATATATACCACTGATATTAGATATTGACCACTGATATTAGATATTGACCACTGATATTGGTTAGGCAAAAGAACACTGATATTATATATACCATTGATATTAGACTGATATTAGATATTGACTACTGATATTGGTTAGGCAAAATAACTATACAAATAGAACACTGATATTATATATTGGCCACTGATATTAGATATTGACCACTGATTAGATATTGACCACTAATATTGGTTAGGCAAATATCAACAATATCAAACACTTGTATCCATTTAAAGAAAACAAGAGACTGTGTGTACTCATGAATAACCAGTTGGATGACCCTTTACCTAATGAATGGTTGTGGTATTCATGGCAACAATCTTGTTTCCTTTCTTTTTAACATGTTAATCCAATACAGTTGTTTTGTGGAATAAAAACACTTGTTGTTGTTGCTGTTGTTGTTTGTTTTGTTTGTGTATATTATAATTGAGTGGGCGGAGGATCACACTAGGTGTGAGTTCCAGGCTCTCCAGGGCTTTTAAACATTCATTCCAGCTTGTTTATTGCTGCTGCATATCAACATGTGACTGTACCCACGTAGAGGAAGCTACAGCCTCCTCCAAGGACTTGGTAACAATTGCCAAGAGCAAGAACTCCTCAAATCAAATAGCACAACTGAGTGTAGGTCATTTGTTTTGCTCATGTGCATTAGCTTGCATCATCGATGAAATATCCAACAGCTGATTCTTTACCAAATGCTTTATTCGACCGTAGAGAAACAGAGAGGGGTGAATGTGCATTGGAGAATTTTTTGGGGGGGAAATTTAAAGTAAACAGCGATAGAACGTAGATTCTTGAAGCTGAATTCAAGGATGCTTATTTGGTCTGCCAGCTTACTATATACTTGCAAAGATTCAAGGCATGCCAGGAGTTTTTTAAAGCTAGTAGCAGCCATCATTTAGGCAGCTAAGAAGCTTCTGATGCAAGTTACCAAGTGCCAGTTTTGGTTTTGCTGTAAGCAACAAACCAAATACAATACATGCTACTTCATCTCACCTTCGTTCAAGAACTTATTGAATAGATCAATTTAAAAACTAAAAAGGAAGAAATGTTCCTTTGTGGATCACAACCAGTTTGATGATATCCCTTTTGATGACCACACCTTTACCATTGGTATCATAGTGGCAGAGGGGTCAAGTTTGATGACCGCACCTTTACCATTGGTATCATAGTGGCAGAGGGGTCCAGTTTGATGACCACACCTTTACCATTGATATCATAGTGGCAGAGGGGTCAAGTTTGATCACCACACCTTTACCATTGGTATCATAGTGGGGGTCCAGTTTGATGACCACACCTTTACCATTGGTATCATAGTGGCAGAGGGGTCCAGTTTGATCACCACACCTTTACCATTGGTATCATAGTGGGGGTCCAGTTTGATGACCACACCTTTACCATTGGTATCATAGTGGCAGAGGGGTCCAGTTTGATGACCACACCTTTACCATTGGTATCATAGTGGGGGTCCAGTTTGATGACCACACCTTTACCATTGGTATCATAGTGGCAGAGGGGTCCAGTTTGATGACCACACCTTTACCATTGGTATCATAGTGGGGGTCCAGTTTGATGACCACACCTTTACCATTGGTATCATAGTCGCAGAGGGGTCCAGTTTGATGACCACACCTTTACCATTGGTATCATAGTGGCAGAGGGGTCCAGTTTAATGACAACACCTTTACCATTAATATCGATAGCAGCATACCCGGGAATACCAAAATAATATATAAGAAAGGAGCACAAAGACGATGCTACCCTCCATAAATCTTGCCATTTCAGCCACTGCTAATAGAGCAGGGTAGAAGCAGCCTCACGAGCAGTTCCAACCTTCATCTGAGGTCATTGTTCCAAAAAGGCTGCCAGGGAATACAATAAAGAACACAGCAAGAAATGAATTAAGTCATCTTTAAATTTGTGACTATGTGTCATGCTAACTCTGTCTTCATGAAGTCCTGTATTCTGACTATGTCTCTTCAGAAATCTTCTGTTTTAGCACGCAGGCAAGCCGGTCATTTTCAGCGGCACACAGTTTTAGATCTCACTCATTTACATACTCAGAATTTGACAGTCCTGTGCAGAGGTTTAATCTTGTTTCCTTGACAACCCTACAGAGGTTCCCCTTTTTTTTTGAGTTTAATTTTTTTTAATTTTTATTAAGATAGGTTGTTTTTAGAGCTCTTGTATATTGTGTTATTTATTTTTTGTTTTTATAGTTCAGTAGCAGACTAGCCAGCAGGCAGCAGACCAACCAGCAGACCAGCCAGCAGCAGACCAGCCAGCAGTAGACCAGCCAGCAGTAGACCAGCCAGCAGTAGACCAGCCAGCAGCAGGCCAGCCAGCAGTACACCAGCCAGCAGTACACCAGCCAGCAGTAGACCAGCCAGCAGTAGACCAGCCAGCAGCAGGCCAGCCAGCAGTACACCAGCCAGCAGTACACCAGCCAGCAGTAGACCAGCCAGCAGTAGACCAGCCAGCAGTAGACCAGCCAGCAGTACACCAGCCAGCAGTAGACCAGCCAGCAGTAGACCAGCCAGCAGTACACCAGCCAGCAGCAGACCAGCCAGCAGTAGACCAGCCAGCAGTACACCAGCCAGCAGTAGACCAGCCAGCAGTAGACCAGCCAGCAGTACACCAGCCAGCAGTAGACCAGCCAGCAGTAGACTAGCCAGCAGTACACCAGCCAGCAGTACACCAGCCAGCAGTAGACCAGCCAGCAGTAGACTAGCCAGCAGTACACCAGCCAGCAGCAGACTAGCCAGCAGCAGACCAGCCAGCAGTACACCAGCCAGCAGTAGACCAGCCAGCAGTAGACCAGCCAGCAGTAGACCAGCCAGCAGTAGACTAGCCAGCAGTAGACTAGCCAGCAGTACACCAGCCAGCAGTAGACCAGCCAGCAGTAGACCAGCCAGCAGCAGACTAGCCAGCAGCAGACCAGCCAGCAGTAGACTAGCCAGCAGTAGACCAGCCAGCAGTACACCAGCCAGCAGCAGACCAGCCAGCAGCAGACCAGCCAGCAGCAGACCAGCCAGCAGCAGACCAGCCAGCAGCAGACCAGCCAGTAGCAGACTAGCCAGCAGTACACCAGCCAGCAGCAGACCAGCCAGCAGCAGACCAGCCAGCAGCAGACCAGCCAGTAGCAGACCAGCCAGCAGCAGACCAGCCAGCAGCAGACCAGCCAGCAGCAGACTAGCCAGCAGTAGACTAGCCAGCAGTAGACCAGCCAGCAGCAGACCAGCCAGTAGCAGACTAGCCAGTAGCAGACCAGCCAGCAGCAGACCAGCCAGTAGCAGACCAGCCAGCAGCAGACCAGCCAGCAGCAGACCAGCCAGCAGTAGACCAGCCAGCAGCAGACCAGCCAGCAGCAGACCAGCCAGCAGCAGACCAGCCAGCAGCAGACCAGCCAGCAGCAGACCAGCCAGCAGCAGACCAGCCAGCAGCAGACCAGCCAGCAGCAGACCAGCCAGTAGCAGACCAGCCAGCAGCAGACTAGCCAGCAGTAGACCAGCCAGCAACAGGCCAGCCAGCAGTAGACTAGCCAGCAGCAGGCCAGCCAGCAGCAGACCAGCCAGTAGACCAGCCAGCAGCAGGCCAAACAGTTGTACACTCACAGTCTCAGTCCATACTTTGTTGTTTTGTTATTAGAGCCAGCCAAGCATCAGCTAAGATAGAGCTTGAAGGAGAACTCCAGAACCAACCAAACATAGCAGATATTATTCTATGCCATGCACATGCATATATATATATAGTGTTGTTTAGTTGCTTTTGCTTAAGTTTGTTTGAAGAACATAATTCAGCAGTAAATCAAGTGACGGTCAGGGAGCTTGAGTCATGCTCTTGAGGTCAAAGTTCTTTACCCTTTCTGGTTATCAAACAGCACATGAGCAAGCTTGATTGCATCATCGACACTGCTACCTAAGCCCTGTTCCCGCAATCAAGAAACAGATTAGTCTTAGACATGCATTTGAACATTTGGTGCCTTCTGTAAAACTGTTCTGAATGGACCGATTGTAAGCAAGTATGTGAGTGAAAAGCGGCAAGTCATTTATATATATTCTGACAGAACAATATATATAAGAGAAAGTGATTTTAATATATTTATAATTATACATTCTGTATATACATATATATATATATTCTGACATGACAGTGACTATTGAGAGAATGCAAGTACAATAATGCTACAGGTTGGTATTAGAATGGGCTTCGTTGAAGTCAGCCAACACAAAGTGATTCATGCTGTCTACAGCAAAACTTTAGCTTAGAAATCCATCCAGGAATACCTCTTTTCTCAAGGGCAAAGAGATTCAGAATGAATTATTGTGTCTTTATGTTTCTGTTTCCAGAAACTCTATGATCCTCCTGAAAGAGACTGTCCAAGACATTAGTAGCGATTACCCGCCATCTTGTTGGTCTTGAACTCTTCCCCCTCACTGGAAATAAACTGTCTCCTGATCAAATGAAGTAGTGAAATGGTATGACTGGTAAAGAATCCGGCCGTGAATGTTACACTGTTGTTTTTCACACTATCCGGGTTTGCTATCGTTATCACTTATGAATGATGGTCGGTTTGATAAAATCTGAAGCTAAAAACATATTCTGGGGAGTTTTTCAACTTGAAGTTTATAGAGAGAAAATTAAAGATCAAGATTGTGCTAAAATATTGTACTCGTCCAAAATATTTATTGAGAATATTGTTCTGGTGGTTAGTTTATTTTCTAATGATATAATCACAAAATGTACTAGTACTCTCTATGTTTGGTTTGATCTACTTTAAAAAAATGGCAGACAGAACACACCCACACACCCAAACAACAACAACAACAGCAAACAAAACAACTAAAGGTCACAGTTCAACTGAAGCTTCTGCTATTATTAGTTCCAATATATTAGTTGTGCCAGAATGTAAATATGGTCACATCAGAATGTATAAATATAAATATATATATATATGGTCATGTTAGAATGTATGTGTGTGTGTGTGTACAATATATCAATAGGCAGAAAGATTTTCTCTGAAGCTATATATATTTTTATAGAGAAACACGACAAGGTCAAGTGCAAGGTCAAATGGGATATTTCAACTTACCTCATGAACAGTTCATCAGTTGGTTCCAGCATGAATGCTCCTAAGAGGTCACTGCGTGTGTCATCAGAGAGTGGGATAGATAGGTTAACTGGAGTCATAGCAGCCACACTAGCATCCAGTGTCTCCATGATGACCGGAGAAGCAGAGTTGTTCACACAACTATCCCCACTCACATAGACCACAGTGGACACGGACAAACTCTGGTTGTCATGGATGGCGAGATACTGACAGAGCAGAGCTTGGACGTTGCTATCTGTGAGTGAGTTTTCTCTGACTTGTCTCAAATACAATCCTGGCAGCACTGAAGGGGGCAAGCAGTAGACCAAAGTAACACAGATACACAAAGTGGTAATCAAGTGAAGTACTCACATGAAATATTCCAAGCCACTTCAGCATAAGTAAGTATGCTTGCACCAATAGCTGTTGCCTCTGAAACAAATGCAAAATATTCAGCAGGGTCAGGTAATGGTGGGAATTCATTGATGTCTTGAATGTTGATGGTGACTGTAGCCATATCACTGATGGCTGGCTCACCACTCACTGGGTTGTCTCGAACCAACACAGTGAAGGTAAACTTAGAAACATCTTCTCTGTTCAGAGGCCGTAGCTTTGTAATGGCTCCTGTGAGGGGATCAATGGTGAATGTGCCACTTGGAGGAGCCTCTGAACCCAAGAAGAAGTATGTCAACCTGCTATTCCCATTGGGTAAGTTGTCGATATCGATACCATAATCTGCATCAGATGCACTTACATTAAGAACGGTGGATCCAGCTGGGCTATTCTCAAACACCATTCCTATATATTCCCTCAAGTCAAACATTGGAGCATTATCATTAGCATCCTCTATGACTATAGTAGTGTTGGCAAGCACATGAGATGATTCATTGTATCTGGCATCAGTGTTTAAATCCCATAGCTGCAACACAACATGAAATACTCTCGGAGCTACCTCAGCATCAAGAGGTTCATTCACAGAGAGCACACCAGAAAATGAGGCGAGGAGAAAATTTGAAGGTGCATGTGGCACAAAGGAGACAGAAAGGTGACTGTCAATGTCACTGTCAGAGAATTGGATGACTGTTATTTGGTCTCTAACTTGGAGGCGCTCACTCACAATGATGCGCTGAGGCAGGTTTATAAACATAGGGGGCTCATCATTAATGTTTGTGACAACCACAGCCACTTCTAGGGATGATAGTCGGGGATGAATGGCTGCATCATTGTCATTGGCTACCACTGTTATAGCAAATGACTGAAACACTTCAAAATCTATCGCTAATAACTGTGTAATTTCACCACTAGTAGAATTGATGGAGAAATAAGCGATACCAGGTGCTGGATTCACAGCAGATATGCTAAATGTTATTCTGCTGGCAAACTCTGGATCAGCCACAAGGTCTGGCAGCTCATCTTGGTCAGAGGCCATCACTCTTAGCAGTGATACTCCATCTAGCAGTGAGTTTTCTGGAACACTAACAAAGCTACTGCCAGGATCAATGACAGGATCATGCTCGTTAACTCCCTGGATCAAGACAGTCACATTACGATCAGTGAACTGAGTGGAGTCTGATGCGGTAATGCGAAGCATGAAGGACACACCAAATATTTCACGATCAATTGTGTCAAGGACAGATAAATCGCCTGTGGTTGGATTAATTGCAATCAAATTGTTCCCTCCAACAATGTCCCCATCAATGCGGTATGTTACCTGGTCTAGGTCATCTGGATCAATGGCGGTGCATCTTGGAGGTGTCAGAGGAGTAGCAAAGGCCTCCTGTTCAGTAATGGTGTACACGAGAGGACACTGACTGAATGCTGGAGCAACATCAGCGAGGTTGGCCACGGCAATGAACACAGTGGCCACCATACTCCTATTAGCTGACTCAACCTCCACAGATAAAGTGTAATGCTTAGTTTGCTCAAAATCAATCAGACCATTGGTATATATCTGCCCGTGAAAGTTATCTGCAGGATCATTTTGGATCAAGAAATCGCTAAATCCGCCCCTAGGGACAGAATTGATTATAGAGAAGATGGGCAAGTCTGAGGTGGGAGGTAAGTCAGCATCAACAACTACAACAGAGCCCACTAGAGTGGGCACTAGAGAATTTTCTCCCACACTGAAGTTGTAAATGCTATTGGGCACAAACACAGGTGGGTTGTCATCTACTGGCACAACATTGATGACAGCAGTGACAGGAAGAGAATTCGACTCTCCACTAGCATCAGTGATTATAAAATCCACCAATCTTGATGACACATCACTAATTTCATCTGCTGTATTTTCATAGAGAATTGATGCAATGATATCTTCATACACAATTATACTAGCCAGCCCAACCACTGTAAGGTTAGGGTAGACATACTCAAAGGTGAGTGTGCTATCTGACATGGGCTGAGCTATGGAGAGCACATCATATGCTGCTGTTCCCGCTCTAATAGTCACCACCAGCTGCTGTAGGCTAATGCTATCTACATCTGAGATGGTTGGGTTCCGAGAGAGGTTGACAGGGTTTCCATTCTCCTTAAAAGATACAGAAAACCCATTGCCAACAGAAAGGGAGTCTAAATCCAACAGAGGTGGATCATTCCTTGTCAAGAAGGAAACTATAGCCATAGCAATGTTGGATGTGAGCATGCCATCTGACACAGATACATCGATGATTCTGTTGGTGGTATTGGGGTTGACACTTCTGCTCACATATCGGATTAATCCAAGAACTGTCTTGTAACTCGATATGTCAGCACTTCCAACAAACCTTAGCTGAAATGATTCAGTAAAGAGATCAATTCCTGGAGGTAGTGTGCCGTTTATGAATATAGCTTCATCATCATCATCAAAAGGATTTGTCAGGAGACAAGTCAGGGAGAGCAGATTCAAGTTGTCTTCATCTGTGATAGAGAAACTGTTCTCATTCACAATTGAAATCTCACCATTTTGTTCTCTGAAGACAGTGTTGAAATTCTGGCTAGGTGCTGCTGAATCTAAGTCAACAAAGGGAGGGTCATTCGCCACTTGAAACTGAACATATGCCTCTGAATCCATGCTAGAGAAACGACCATCAAAAACAGAGAAGGTTAAAGTGCGAGAGAGAGGACCAAATGTACAAGGAAAGGAGGTAGGTTGACAGTCACTGAGTTCATCTTCTGTGTTGCTATAAGCAATGCTACGTAACAAAGCATGAATGTCAGATGAACTGGTCATATTCAAAGGTTCAATGACCAACAAACCTGCATTAGAGACAAGAAGTATATGTGGAAACTCATTCTGATCTGCAACTATTGAAAGGACCTCAGTTGAAGGGTCTCCGGAATTTACCACTTTTACAGTGATGCGAGTAATAATAAAATCCAGATCATCAGGATCAGTGACAAGTGGTTTTACCAGGAGAGTGACCGGTGGTCCTTCCTCAACATACACAAATGGTGTCTCTGCATTGTGTGTGGTTTGGTTGGTCACATTGAGGTCTAGTATTGGTGGGTCATTGTTAATGGGAATGATGTTGATCACGACTAGTGCTGTATCCATGTTGCCTGGAGGGTCTGATACAATGGCTGTGAAGGTGTACTGTCTCCTTACATTACGATCACTACTGAACAAGATGGATACCTCCCCTGTAGCGGAACCTATGTCAAACAGAGTCTCAAATCCAGATTGTGAGTAAGTGAATGTCGGGCTATCTCTATCGCTGGCTACAACATTACCTAAAACAAGAGTGAAATTATTTTCTTCTTCGATGGAAAATGAGTATTGCTCCAAGCTAAACTCAGGTGCAAAGTCATCTACATTTATGACCTTGACTACAACCATGGCTGAGGAGCTCAAACGAGGATCTCCACTGTCGTACGCCACCAGCTTAAAACTACATTCAGGAGCAACTTCAAAGTCCAAACCAGGAGCAATGGTAGAGAGACTAATGACGTTTCCTGTATCTGATGAAACTGTAAACCTGTCAAAGCAACCAGCTCCAACATCAAAACTATTTTGATCTATCTCTACAAGAGAGAGATCTGAATTTACTCCTTCGTCTGCATCAGATGTGAGAATGATCTGTGGAAGAACTGTGATCACATTTTCAGACAACTCAAAGCTATATAAGGAAGAGTTGAAAATGGGGGGGTTGTCATTGAAGTCTTCCACTAGTATTGTGAGGTTAACCTGGCAGCAAAACCGTGGCATGCCTCCATCGCAAGCTGCAATGTGCAGAGAGTGCAGATCCATGTCCTCACGATCCAGTTGACCATCCAGTCGCACCAAACCCATTGCAGTGACATCAAAGGGGGAGGAGTCAACACCTGCCATCTCATAGCTAATGTGCCCATCCACTCCTTGGTCAGAATCAATAGCAGCTAGTTGAGCAACCTCGTAGCCATTGCCGGCATTTTCAGCCACAGCAACAGGATCCAGAACAGGGCATTGAGGTATGTTATCATTGATCCCCATGATGCTGATATAACAAGTGGATGTGTCACTGGGCGCTCCACCACCTGGTATAATCAAGAAGTCCACTGATCTATTGACTAGGATTGGTTCAAGTTCTCCGTTGAAGTATTGGATTCGTTTGATTGCTTCTATGTACTGTGATATTGGAGCCACTTGGCTGAATGTGATGCTCTTCAGAGCAGTGTTGATCTCAATGGAGACATCAAGACCTTCAGTTGAAGTCACATTGATGCTCTCCTCATTCTCTAGGACTCCTTCTGGTAATACATTGCGAATACTCACCACAACAGACTCCAAAGTATCCAGGGAAAAATCTAGTACTCGTACTACTGAACTACACAGAATATGATCAGCTTGAGCCTCAACAAAACTTGCAAAGTAATTTTGTGAGGGAGCATCAAGCTGAATAAGCACCCTCTGGCTGGCAAGAAAAATGTCTATGGTTATATTAGCCTGAGGGTCACTTGAGTTCACTCCATCGCTGATTGTCACAAAGACTCTTCGGTCTCTAAGATTAGGTAAGTCTTCCAAATCTCTCTCATTGACATATTGCAAGGACCTCAAGATGAACTGGTAATCTGACTGTGATCCAGATCCTACAATAGAAATCTCTGTCCCATTGCAAGAGGCAGGAATGCAAGACAATCCCACAGGCAAATGAAAAGCATCAACACTGAGGCTCTCATCACCCACATCAAAGACCTGTTCTATCCTGGCATCAGCACGCTTCATTTGAGGACTGTCAGGGTCCAGAACTAGGAAGTCAGGGATGATATTCAATGGAGGCCCGGCCTCATTGTAAGTTACTCTGTTACTCACGCCACCCACTGGGCCATTGAGGTCTGCTAGAGGCACATCATTGGTGGTGAGCATGTGGATGGTAGTTACAGTCTTGGGATTATTGATGTAACGACCATCAGACACTGTAAATTCAATGATACGACCTACATCAGAGGGCTCCTCTGCAGTATTTCTGTAGCGCAGGAACACGAGAGCAGTGATAAACCTATTGTCTGATACTCTGGAAGTATCCTGGGATTGAATGATAATTATGTTGGAAGAATCTCCTGCAGAAAGTGTTTGACCATGGCTATTAGTCACATTCAGCAAACTTGGAGGGTTGTCTAAGAGCAGGATGGATTCCTGGTTGCCATTCTGAGGGTTTGTCAGGTATACCGTCACATTCAAAATGGTAGACTCGATGTCAGGATCTGTGATAAATGCTTGTGGAGACAATATCTGAACCTCCTCGTCAATGTCTTCTCTGAAATCAACTCGGAAGTTGATATCAGTAATGGATAGACCACTGGCAACCAGCACAGGAGGCTCTTGATTGGATCGACCAATCAGATTAATCTGAGCCATGTTTCCCACGCCTTGTCCATCGCTTATACGTATATTTATTAACCTACTTTCTCTCGTCTCTTGAGGGGGCAGGAATCCATTAGTGAAGTACACCAAGGCCTGGAGAAAGTTTGTGTAACCCTCTGCATCTGTAAATGCTTCGAATTCAAAGGTCCGGGAGACCGGATTATAGAACACCTGAAAGTGTAGGAAAGATGTTGCTCTGCTCGGATCCAGGCCAATAAGGTTGTTGCAAGATGCTAGACAAGCATAGGAGTTACTGCTGATGACTCCACTAGAAAACACAACCTGTCTCATTGCCCCAGACAATGAAAACTGATCTCCCCTGGTAGATCCACCAATCCTTCCTGTAATGGTGCTAATCAGGGTATTTGTCTTAGCCAGGATGCGTGCAGGCATGCTGTACACATTGCCATTATTCACCAAGTCCTCGGAGGCTTTAAAGTGATTATAATATTTTCCTTGCATTGGTCTATACTCAACACCATCTACTATCAGTATCATGCTGGGGTAAGAGACTGACAGAGCCAAGAAATGCCATTGGCTGTCACGCAAACCAGTTGGGAGTCTTGTCTTATTAAAGAAGAAACTGAGACCCACTTGAGTGTTGTATCCACCATCATCATCCTGGGATGTAAACCTATCAAGGAGATCTCTGTAATAATAGACAATCATGCGCTTATTTGAAGCTTCAAAGAGCGAGAAGTAGCGCAAATGACCTGCTTCAAATGATATAAGGTACGAAGATGCAGAGGATGACTCCACTTTAACCCAAAATGAGAGAGTGAAGTCATTCGTCCTCTCTAAGAAACTGTCTTTGATGTCATTGTCAATAGTGATCCAGTTATGGGATTGGTCATTCCTTCCATTGAATGAATAGACAATGTACGGCAGATTTTGAATAATAGTTGGTGCCATTGAGACAGCTCGATTGAAAAAGTCACTGGTGTGCTCTACAGAGCAGAGTTGAAATACGTCCAGACACTCCGGGTGTGAGCACTCACAGGCACCATATGTTTTAGGAAACATTTCCAACTGTAAAAGGAATACAACAACAACAACAACAACAACAACAACAACAGATGATGACTAACTACAAGTGAGTCTGGAACTTTGCACAGAATACAGAGTAACAGATGACCAAATGAATGAGCTTACCTGCCTCAAAATTTCTATGGAGATAAACTCAATCTCAATGATGTTTATAGGCTAGATGACAAGGGACTCTGAGCTCACTGGAAGCTTCCATCACCCCCCAAAACAGTTGCTATATTCACCATTTTGTTGGCATTATAACTTTGCAGAATAGAGCTGCACACATTTTAATGTTCCGGACATAGCACACAGAGAACACACGCAACTTTACAACTTCTAGCAAACCTACGCTAGCTCTGAAAGCTCTCATAACAAGTGATTCTGCTGGGGCTGAAATAGCGAGATTTGCAGAGGGTAACATTGTTGCTGGCATCTCAGCATCTCAACAACAACCTACAGAGGGCAACACTGTTGCTATCATCTCAACAACAACCTACAGATGGCAACACTGTTGCTGACATCTCAACAACAACCTACAGAAGGCAACACTGTTGCTGGCATCTCAACAACAACCTACAGAGAGCAACACTGTTGCTGACATCTCAACAACAACCTACAGAGGGTAACACTGTTGCTGACGTCAAAAATTTGAGCGGCCAGATACCTATAGCTGAACGATTTAGAACTCGGACACAAACTTCATTGCCTGCCATTCTAGAGCTAGTCATTAGCTAGCTGAAAGCTAAAATGGTCGCTGTGATCCTTGTCCTAAACTCAAGCATGCTAGTGAAGCAAACAAGAAATCACTCCAATGCTCTGCTTATTTTTACTGTCCCTAGGCAAGCTAGCAATCAAGAGTGCTCCTGACAGAGTGCTTCCAACTCCAGACTCATGGGCAAGCTAGCAACCAAGAGTGTTACTTGACAGAGTGCTTCCCACTCCAGACTCCTAGGCAAGCTAGCAATCAAGAGTGTTACCTGACAGAGTGCTTCCCACTCCTGACTCCCACTATTACTTACACACAGATTCGAGTGTGGAACTCCACTAACCCCCCCCCCCCCCCTCCCCCTCCACACCACACACACACATACAAGCACAATAATTTATCGGGCATAATCACGCTAAATTAATTCATGTGTACCTGTGTTCCCTTTACCACCATAAGAGTGGCCCTGCCATTTTGCAGAGTTGCACTGTCTGAATCACTAACTGTTAGTCTGCCTCCGGAACCATGTGTAAGGAATACTTCTCTCTGTGCACTATCCAGGTCAATGAGAATAGTTTTCTTTGCAGGGCTGATGACTGGTCTATTATCAGGAATGTCAATAACCATGACATTCACAACAGCCATGGCAACGAACTGTCTATCATTGACACGCACACCAAAGGAGAAGGCTTCAGTGACCTCAAAATCCAGACCAGGGGGCAGAACGGTAACTACTCCTGTTTCTGGGCTGATTTGGAACCTCTGCAAGATTGCACTCTCCACCATATCTTGAAAGTCAAAAAACAGATTTCCAGTGACTTCTTCCAGATCCCTATCTGTAGCCACCAGAGTTCCTACTATAGCGTTGGAAACAGCTTCATTCACACTGAAGTTGAAGCTGCTCGTGATGAATGCTGGAGGGTTGTCGTTGATGTTGTTGATGCTGATGGTCACCAGAGCTTCGGAGGTCATGGGTGATATTGGGTCAGTATCTGCCACCACTACACCAAGGTTAAATAGTCTTTGACTCGGAGTTTCATAGTCAAGGAGACGAGTGTCCGACACTATGATGCTTCCATTCAATGAAATAGAAAATGCAGAGGAAGGAGTGGCAAGGGAAAACAGCACAGCAAGGTGCTCTGGGTCTTCAGCATCAAGCTGAAGGACTAGAGCACCATTAGCTACTCCTTCATCAATGGAGGTAGTAATCCTGGCCTGCAGCATAGGAGGATGTTGGTTAGCCATCAAGAGCATCAGTATAGCAGTAGCAGGTGTACTGCTGCGGCCTGACAGCATGGCGATGATGGTGATGTTGCGAGCACCATCTGAGAGAGAGACATTGCTAAGCTTGGATACATAGCGTAGGCTAGTTATCAGGCTCTGATAATCCTTTGTCTGCACAGTTTCATTACCATGAGCAGCGAGACGGAATACATACACATGGTTGGTAGTTTCCAGACTCAGCGTGATATTGGGAGGTGCGTCAGCTTCAATTCTCTCCAGGAAGAGCCCAGACCCACCATTCAAGGTGACCACAACACTGTCCACATTTCCAGTGAGCACAGCAGAGCCTCCATCATTAAACAAATCCAAAGTGTACGTCTCTCCTGATCCTACAGGAACCACAAACACTGCTTCATTCTCCATACCAGGGAATGCACTGAGAGCTGGTGCTGTGTTCTGTCCGCCATTTTGTCCACTTGTATGTTGGCTAAATATCACGATGAGAATTACGCTGAGCAAGATAAATTTTCCCAGCACTATGCAAGTCATAGTGACCATCAGTCAGTGATCTTCCTGCATGCAATCACAAGTATGTGATCACGCAGGAAACAGCCAGCCCCTGCAAGAGCAAACACAACGTTCATCAATAAATTGACACCAATTTGCTTCATCTCGTACCTAGCCCACCTGGTTCTGTTGTTTGCTGTACTCGAGGGCAGGCTGAAGGGAAAAGGGTCTGCAATGGCAGGTAGTTTTTCTGCCGGTGTGGAGAATTGCTGGGACAGAGAAGATATTGTAGAGCACTAGCCCTAATCACCTTCCAAAGCTTACCGGATTCTTATATATTTTTTAATTCTCCTTCAACAAAGAGGAAAAATGACTAACCGGGCTACCAAACAGTTAGCCTACTAGATAACTCGCCACAAACAAAATCCGTCTGCAGAAGAGAGAAATTAATTGCAAACACCCTCCTTTTTTCTCTTTGTTTGTGAAAAGGAGGGTAGTTGCAGAGGTGATCGGATTTGTATTGGTTATGCTAGTTAAATGCATGATGAATATCTCATTGAAATTCATGGCCTCAGCGAACGAGTTAAGTCAGCCCGCCAAAGCTAGAGCTTTTAGGCCGAGAAGTTGTGTCGATAATGCAAGAACGGTAATGCAAGAAGCTCTTTCTCTCATCACCAGACCACGCATACAGACCACGCATACAGTAGTCAGGGATTATTATCGCCCTCATTATTATTATTATTATTGTTGTTGACATAATTATATTTTGCCGCCAACGGGCTGGACAAACCCAACCCTTTTGCAGCGGTGTGGGCGGGTGATCTGAATTCCGATGGAGGCTTTCCTAAAAGGAAGGATTTCCAAAGAGAAGCCTGAAAAAGTTAAGGCTGGAGTGAAAGTGAAGAGAGAACTGCCTTGGGTAGAAAAATAGTGAGTTCTTCTAGTCCGCTTTGTAGTCATGAGCCAGCCGTTTTGGTGGTGGGAAATGTGAAAGACCACGGGCCCCCACGGGTTTCAATGTTGCCACGTGATAGAAAAAGAGCTCTAGTTTTGACCTCGAACTTCAAGCACATATCACTTCAGTGATTGCCTTGCTTCTTTGGTCAAATCTCTACTTAGCTTGCAAATTGGAAAAGGGTAGTTTTCAGATTCCATCCCCTCCCACACCTGCCTCTCTAATGGCTTGCAAGATGGCCACATTCTCATAATAAGTCATTGCATTATTGGGGTTGGGTTGGTTTGTGTGCATGCAGCCGTCCTAAGTGTGTGGCTGAAGTGGTGTATCAGGATGGTGTGGTGGCTGTTCTCAAGAAATGCATTCAAGGAGCTGATGTAGGCATTTTATAGAAACATTTGGCATGTGTGTGATAACTGTCTTGTGTGCCTCTTGTGTTACTGGTGTAGTTTCCAAACACACTGTTCTACGGCCCACCAGGCACCGGTAAAACCTCGGCCATATTAGCTGTGTGCTGGGAGTTGTACGGGCCAGAGTTGATGAAGACGCGTGTGCTCGAGCTAAATGCCTCTGACGAGCGTGGCATACAGGTGGTGCGGGACAAGGTGAAGATGTTTTCCAAACAAGCAGTGACCACCACTAGAGCAGAGTGAGTGAGTTATGGTGGATATTCATAGCATGAATATCTCTAGGTCACAATAGGGCAGAGTGCATTCACTGCCAGGACTACATGGACTACATGGGGAGGAGGGGCAGCTCAGACATCTTGTAAATAAAGTGGGTGGGGACTATGATTCTCATTGAGGGCAAGTCTCCTCTCCCAAGGCAGACCTCTGTGTCCTCTCCCAAGATTAGGCAATGCAGACCTCTTGTGCCCTCTCCCAAGACTAGGCAATGCAGACCTCTTGTCCCAAGACTAGGCAATGCAGACCTCTTGTCCCAAGACTAGGCAATGCAGACCTCTTGTGTCCTCTCCCAAGACTAGGCAATGCAGACCTCGTGTGTCTCTCCCAAGACTAGGCAATGCAGAC
Organism: Cladorhizidae sp. MBARI D1340-BT2; assembly: GCA_028752905.1. Lineage (NCBI taxonomy): Eukaryota > Metazoa > Porifera > Demospongiae > Poecilosclerida > Cladorhizidae > Cladorhizidae sp. MBARI D1340-BT2. Next base: position 49,602,313 of record JAQNBH010000006.1, read on the forward strand.
CTCTTGTGTCCTCTCCCAAGACTAGGCAATGTGGACCTCGTGTGTCCTCTCCCAAGACTAGGCAATGCAGACCTCTTGTGTCCTCTCCCAAGACTAGGCAATGCAGACCTCTTGTGTCCTCTCCCAAGACTAGGCAATGCAGACCTCTTGTGTCCTCTCCCCAGCTTAGGCAATGCAGACCTCTTGTGTTCTCTCCCAAGACTAGGCAATGAAGACCTCTTGTGTCCTCTCCCAAGACTAGGCAATGCAGACCTCTTGCGTCCTCTCCCAAGACTAGGCAATGCAGACCTCTTGTGTCCTCTCCCAAGACTAGGCAATGAAGACCTCTTGTGTCCTCTCCCAAGACTAGGCAATGCAGACCTCTTGTGTCCTCTCCCAAGACTAGGCAATGCAGACCTCGTGTGTCTCTCCCAAGACTAGGCAATGCAGACCTCTTGTGTCCTCTCCCAAGACTAGGCAATGTGGACCTCGTGTGTCCTCTCCCAAGACTAGGCAATGAAGACCTCTTGTGTCCTCTCCCAAGACTAGGCAATGCAGACCTCTTGTGTCCTCTCCCAAGACTAGGCAATGCAGACCTCTTGTGTCCTCTCCCCAGCTTAGGCAATGCAGACCTCTTGTGTTCTCTCCCAAGACTAGGCAATGAAGACCTCTTGTGTCCTCTCCCAAGACTAGGCAATGCAGACCTCTTGCGTCCTCTCCCAAGACTAGGCAATGCAGACCTCTTGTGTCCTCTCCCAAGACTAGGCAATGAAGACCTCTTGTGTCCTCTCCCAAGACTAGGCAATGCAGACCTCTTGTGTCCTCTCCCAAGACTAGGCAATGCAGACCTCTTGTGTCCTCTCCCAAGACTAGGCAATGAAGACCTCTTGTGTCCTCTCCCAAGACTAGGCAATGCAGACCTCTTGTGTCCTCTCCCAAGACTAGGCAATGCAGACCTCTTGTGTCCTCTCCCAAGACTAGGCAATGCAGGCCTCTTGTGTCCTCTCCCAAGACTAGGCAATGCAGGCCTCTTGTGTCCTCTCCCAAGACTAGGCAATGCAGACCTCTTGTGTCCTCTCCCAAGACTAGGCAATGAAGACCTCTTGTGTCCTCTCCCAAGACTAGGCAATGCTGACCTCTTGTGTCCTCTCCCAAGACTAGGCAATGCAGACCTCTGTGTTCTCTCCCAAGACTAGGCAATGAAGACCTCTTGTGTCCTCTCCCAAGACTAGGCAATGCAGACCTCTTGTGTCCTCTCCCAAGGCTAGGCAATGCAGACCTCTTGTGTTCTCTCCCAAGACTAGGCAATGCAGACCTCTTGTGTTCTCTCCCAAGACTAGGCAATGCAGACCTCTTGTGTTCTCTCCCAAGACTAGGCAATGCAGACCTCTTGTGTCCTCTCCCAAGACTAGGCAATGAAGACCTCTTGTGTCCTCTCCCTAGACTAGGCAATGCAGACCTCTGTGTCCTCTCCCAAGACTAGGCAATGAAGACCTCTGTGTCCTCTCCCAAGACTAGGCAATGAAGACCTCTTGTGTCCTCTCCCAAGACTAGGCAATGCAGACCTCTTGTGTCCTCTCCCCAGCTTAGGCAATGCAGACCTCTTGTGTCCTCTCCCAAGACTAGGCAATGCAGACCTCTTGTGTCCTCTCCCAAGACTAAGCAATGCAGACTTTTGCATCCTCTCCCAAGACTAGGCAATGCAGGCCTCTTGTATCCTCTCCCAAGACTAGGCAATGCAGACCTCTGTCTCCTCTCTCAAGACTAGGCAATGCAGACCTCTTGTGTCCTCTCCCAAGACTAGGCAATGCAGGCCTCTTGTGTCCTCTCCCAAGACTAGGCAATGCAGACCTCTTGTGTCCTCTCCCAAGACTAGGCAATGCAGACCTCTTGTGTCCTCTCCCAAGACTAGGCAATGCAGGCCTCTTGTGTCCTCTCCCAAGACTAGGCAATGCAGACCTCTTGTGTCCTCTCCCAAGACTAGGCAATGCAGACCTCTTGTGTCCTCTCCCAAGACTAGGCAATGTGGACCTCTTGTGTCCTCTCCAAAGACTAGGCAATGTGGACCTCTTGTGTCCTCTCCCAAGACTAGGCAATGCAGACCTCTTGTGTCCTCTCCCAAGACTAGGCAATGCAGACCTCTTGTGTCCTCTCCCAAGACTAGGCAATGCAGACCTCTTGTGTCCTCTCCCAAGACTAGGCAATGCGGACCTCTGTGTCCTCTCCCAAGACTAGGCAATGCGAACCTCTGTGTCCTCTCCCAAGACTAGGCAATGCAGACCTCTTGTGTCCTCTCCCAAGACTAGGCAATGAAGACCTCTTGTGTCCTCTCCCAAGACTAGGCAATGCAGACCTCTTGTGTCCTCTCCCAAGACTAGGCAATGCAGACCTCTTGTGTCCTCTCCCAAGACTAGGCAATGCAGACCTCTTGTGTCCTCTCCCAAGACTAGGCAATGAAGACCTCTTGTGTCCTCTCCCAAGACTAGGCAATGCAGACCTCTTGTGTCCTCTCCCAAGACTAGGCAATGTGGACCTCTTGTGTCCTCTCCCAAGACTAGGCAATGCAGACCTCTTGTGTCCTCTCCCAAGACTAGGCAATGCAGACCTCTTGTGTCCTCTCCCAAGACTAGGCAATGCAGACCTCTTGTGTCCTCTCCCAAGACTAGGCAATGAAGACCTCTGTGTCCTCTCCCAAGACTAGGCAATGCAGACTTCTGTGTCCTCTCCCAAGACTAGGCACTGCAGACTTTTGTGTCCTCTCCCAAGACTAGGCAATGAAGACCTCTTGTGTCCTCTCCCAAGACTAGGCAATGCAGACCTCTTGTGTCCTCTCCCAAGACTAGGCAATGCAGACCTCTTGTGTCCTCTCCCAAGACTAGGCAATGCAGGCATCTTGTGTCCTCTCCCAAGACTAGGCAATGAAGACCTCTGTGTCCTCTCCCAAGACTAGGCAATGTGGCAAGCAGACCTCTTGTGTCCTCTCCCAAGACTAGGCAATGCAGACCTCTTGTGTCCTCTCCCAAGAGGCAATGAAGACCTCTTGTCTCCTCTCCCAAGACTAGGCAATGCAGACCTCTTGTGTCCTCTCCCAAGACTAGGCAATGCAGACCTCTTGTGTTCTCTCCAAAGACTAGGCAATGCAGACCTCTTGTGTCCTCTCCCAAGACTAGGCAATGAAGACCTCTTGTGTCCTCTCCCAAGACTAGGCAATGCAGACCTCTGTGTCCTCTCCCAAGACTAGGCAATGAAGACCTCTGTCCTCTCCCAAGACTAGGCAATGAAGACCTCTTGTGTCCTCTCCCAAGACTAGGCAATGCAGACCTCTTGTGTCCTCTCCCCAGCTTAGGCAATGCAGACCTCTTGTGTCCTCTCCCAAGACTAGGCAATGCAGACCTCTTGTGTCCTCTCCCAAGACTAGGCAATGAAGACCTCTTGTGTCCTCTCCCAAGACTAGGCAATGCAGACCTCTTGTGTCCTCTCCCAAGACTAGGCAATGTGGACCTCTTGTGTCCTCTCCCAAGACTAGGCAATGCAGACCTCTTGTGTCCTCTCCCAAGACTAGGCAATGCAGACCTCTTGTGTCCTCTCCCAAGGCTAGGCAATGCAGACCTCTTGTGTTCTCTCCCAAGACTAGGCAATGCAGACCTCTTGTGTTCTCTCCCAAGACTAGGCAATGCAGACCTCTTGTGTTCTCTCCCAAGACTAGGCAATGCAGACCTCTTGTGTCCTCTCCCAAGACTAGGCAATGAAGACCTCTTGTGTCCTCTCCCTAGACTAGGCAATGCAGACCTCTGTGTCCTCTCCCAAGACTAGGCAATGAAGACCTCTGTGTCCTCTCCCAAGACTAGGCAATGAAGACCTCTTGTGTCCTCTCCCAAGACTAGGCAATGCAGACCTCTTGTGTCCTCTCCCCAGCTTAGGCAATGCAGACCTCTTGTGTCCTCTCCCAAGACTAGGCAATGCAGACCTCTTGTGTCCTCTCCCAAGACTAAGCAATGCAGACTTTTGTATCCTCTCCCAAGACTAGGCAATGCAGGCCTCTTGTATCCTCTCCCAAGACTAGGCAATGCAGACCTCTGTCTCCTCTCTCAAGACTAGGCAATGCAGACCTCTTGTGTCCTCTCCCAAGACTAGGCAATGCAGGCCTCTTGTGTCCTCTCCCAAGACTAGGCAATGCAGACCTCTTGTGTCCTCTCCCAAGACTAGGCAATGCAGACCTCTTGTGTCCTCTCCCAAGACTAGGCAATGCAGGCCTCGTGTGTCCTCTCCCAAGACTAGGCAATGCAGACCTCTTGTGTCCTCTCCCAAGACTAGGCAATGCAGACCTCTTGTGTCCTCTCCCAAGACTAGGCAATGTGGACCTCTTGTGTCCTCTCCCAAGACTAGGCAATGTGGACCTCTTGTGTCCTCTCCCAAGACTAGGCAATGCAGACCTCTTGTGTCCTCTCCCAAGACTAGGCAATGCAGACCTCTTGTGTCCTCTCCCAAGACTAGGCAATGCAGACCTCTTGTGTCCTCTCCCAAGACTAGGCAATGCGGACCTCTGTGTCCTCTCCCAAGACTAGGCAATGCGAACCTCTGTGTCCTCTCCCAAGACTAGGCAATGCAGACCTCTTGTGTCCTCTCCCAAGACTAGGCAATGAAGACCTCTTGTGTCCTCTCCCAAGACTAGGCAATGCAGACCTCTTGTGTCCTCTCCCAAGACTAGGCAATGCAGACCTCTTGTGTCCTCTCCCAAGACTAGGCAATGCAGACCTCTTGTGTCCTCTCCCAAGACTAGGCAATGAAGACCTCTTGTGTCCTCTCCCAAGACTAGGCAATGCAGACCTCTTGTGTCCTCTCCCAAGACTAGGCAATGTGGACCTCTTGTGTCCTCTCCCAAGACTAGGCAATGCAGACCTCTTGTGTCCTCTCCCAAGACTAGGCAATGCAGACCTCTTGTGTCCTCTCCCAAGACTAGGCAATGCAGACCTCTTGTGTCCTCTCCCAAGACTAGGCAATGAAGACCTCTGTGTCCTCTCCCAAGACTAGGCAATGCAGACTTCTGTGTCCTCTCCCAAGACTAGGCACTGCAGACTTTTGTGTCCTCTCCCAAGACTAGGCAATGAAGACCTCTTGTGTCCTCTCCCAAGACTAGGCAATGCAGACCTCTTGTGTCCTCTCCCAAGACTAGGCAATGCAGACCTCTTGTGTCCTCTCCCAAGACTAGGCAATGCAGGCATCTTGTGATCTCTCCCAAGACTAGGCAATGAAGACCTCTGTGTCCTCTCCCAAGACTAGGCAATGCAGACCTCTTGTGTCCTCTCCCAAGACTAGGCAATGCAGACCTCTTGTGTCCTCTCCCAAGAGGCAATGAAGACCTCTTGTCTCCTCTCCCAAGACTAGGCAATGCAGACCTCTTGTGTCCTCTCCCAAGACTAGGCAATGCAGACCTCTTGTGTTCTCTCCCAAGACTAGGCAATGCAGACCTCTTGTGTCCTCTCCCAAGACTAGGCAATGAAGACCTCTTGTGTCCTCTCCCAAGACTAGGCAATGCAGACCTCTGTGTCCTCTCCCAAGACTAGGCAATGAAGACCTCTGTGTCCTCTCCCAAGACTAGGCAATGAAGACCTCTTGTGTCCTCTCCCAAGACTAGGCAATGCAGACCTCTTGTGTCCTCTCCCCAGCTTAGGCAATGCAGACCTCTTGTGTCCTCTCCCAAGACTAGGCAATGCAGACCTCTTGTGTCCTCTCCCAAGACTAAGCAATGCAGACTTTTGTATCCTCTCCCAAGACTAGGCAATGTAGGCCTCTTGTATCCTCTCCCAAGACTAGGCAATGAAGACCTCTTGTGTCCTCTCCCAAGACTAGGCAATGCAGACCTCTTGTGTCCTCTCCCAAGACTAGGCAATGCAGACCTCTTGTCTCCTCTCCCAAGACTAGGCAATGCAGACCTCTTGCGTCCTCTCCCAAGACTAGGCAATGAAGACCTCTTGTGTCCTCTCCCAAGACTTGGCAATGCAGACCTCTTGTGTCCTCTCCCAAGACTAGGCAATGCAGACCTCTTGTGTCCTCTCCCAAGACTTGGCAATGCAGACCTCTTGTGTCCTCTCCCAAGACTAGGCAATGAAGACCTCTTGTGTCCTCTCCCAAGACTAGGCAATGCAGACCTCTTGTGTCCTCTCCCAAGACTAGGCAATGCAGACCTCTTGTGTCCTCTCCCAAGACTAGGCAATGCAGACCTCTTGTGTCCTCTCCCAAGACTAGGCAATGCAGACCTCTTGTGTCCTCTCCCAAGACTAGGCAATGCAGACCTCTTGTGTCCTCTCCCAAGACTAGGCAATGCAGGCCTCTTTTGTCCTCTCCCCAGCTTAGGCAATGCAGTCCTCTTGTGTCCTCTCCCAAGACTAGGCAATGAAGACCTCTTGTGTCCTCTCCCAAGACTAGGCAATGCAGACCTCTTGTGTCCTCTCCCAAGACTAGGCAATGCAGGCCTCTTGTGTCCTCTCCCAAGACTAGGCAATGCAGACCTCTTGTGTCCTCTCCCAAGACTAGGCAATGCAGACCTCTTGTGTCCTCTCCCAAGACTAGGCAATGCAGACCTCTTGTGTCCTCTCCCAAGACTAGGCAATGCAGGCCTCTTGTGCCCTCTCCCAAGACTAGGCAATGCAGACCTCTTGTGTCCTCTCCCAAGACTAGGCAATGCAGACCTCTTGTGCCCTCTCCCAAGACTAGGCAATGCAGACCTCTTGTATCCTCTCCCAAGACTAGGCAATGAAGACCTCTGTGTCCTCTCCCAAGACTAGGCAATGAAGACCTCTTGTGTCCTCTCCCAAGACTAGGCAATGCAGACCTCTTGTGTCCTCTCCCAAGACTAGGCAATGCAGACCTCTTGTGTCCTCTCCCAAGACTAGGCAATGCAGACCTCTTGTGCCCTCTCCCAAGACTAGGCAATGCAGACCTCTTGTGTCCTCTCCCAAGACTAGGCAATGCAGACTTTTGTCTCCTCTCCCAAGACTAGGCAATGTGGACCTCGTGTGTCCTCTCCCAAGACTAGGCAATGCAGACCTCTTGTGTCCTCTCCCAAGACTAGGCAATGAAGACCTCTTGTGTCCTCTCCCAAGACTAGGCAATGCAGACCTCTTGTGTCCTCTCCCAAGACTAGGCAATGCAGGCCTCTGTGTCCTCTCCCAAGACTAGGCAATGCAGACCTCTTGTGCCCTCTCCCAAGACTAGGCAATGCAGACTTTTGTGTCCTCTCCCAAGACTAGGCAATGCAGACCTCTTGTGTCCTCTCCCAAGACTAGGCAATGCAGACCTCTTGTGTCCTCTCCCAAGACTAGGCAATGAAGACCTCTTGTGTCCTCTCCCAAGACTAGGCAATGCAGACCTCTTGCGTCCTCTCCCAAGACTAGGCAATGCAGACCTCTTGTGTCCTCTCCCAAGACTAGGCAATGAAGACCTCTTGTGTCCTCTCCCAAGACTAGGCAATGCAGACCTCTTGTGTCCTCTCCCAAGACTAGGCAATGCAGACCTCTTGTGTCCTCTCCCAAGACTAGGCAATGAAGACCTCTTGTGTCCTCTCCCAAGACTAGGCAATGCAGACCTCTTGTGTCCTCTCCCAAGACTAGGCAATGCAGACCTCTTGTGTCCTCTCCCAAGACTAGGCAATGCAGGCCTCTTGTGTCCTCTCCCAAGACTAGGCAATGCAGGCCTCTTGTGTCCTCTCCCAAGACTAGGCAATGCAGACCTCTTGTGTCCTCTCCCAAGACTAGGCAATGAAGACCTCTTGTGTCCTCTCCCAAGACTAGGCAATGCTGACCTCTTGTGTCCTCTCCCAAGACTAGGCAATGCAGACCTCTGTGTTCTCTCCCAAGACTAGGCAATGAAGACCTCTTGTGTCCTCTCCCAAGACTAGGCAATGCAGACCTCTTGTGTCCTCTCCCAAGGCTAGGCAATGCAGACCTCTTGTGTTCTCTCCCAAGACTAGGCAATGCAGACCTCTTGTGTTCTCTCCCAAGACTAGGCAATGCAGACCTCTTGTGTTCTCTCCCAAGACTAGGCAATGCAGACCTCTTGTGTCCTCTCCCAAGACTAGGCAATGAAGACCTCTTGTGTCCTCTCCCTAGACTAGGCAATGCAGACCTCTGTGTCCTCTCCCAAGACTAGGCAATGAAGACCTCTGTGTCCTCTCCCAAGACTAGGCAATGAAGACCTCTTGTGTCCTCTCCCAAGACTAGGCAATGCAGACCTCTTGTGTCCTCTCCCCAGCTTAGGCAATGCAGACCTCTTGTGTCCTCTCCCAAGACTAGGCAATGCAGACCTCTTGTGTCCTCTCCCAAGACTAAGCAATGCAGACTTTTGCATCCTCTCCCAAGACTAGGCAATGCAGGCCTCTTGTATCCTCTCCCAAGACTAGGCAATGCAGACCTCTGTCTCCTCTCTCAAGACTAGGCAATGCAGACCTCTTGTGTCCTCTCCCAAGACTAGGCAATGCAGGCCTCTTGTGTCCTCTCCCAAGACTAGGCAATGCAGACCTCTTGTGTCCTCTCCCAAGACTAGGCAATGCAGACCTCTTGTGTCCTCTCCCAAGACTAGGCAATGCAGGCCTCTTGTGTCCTCTCCCAAGACTAGGCAATGCAGACCTCTTGTGTCCTCTCCCAAGACTAGGCAATGCAGACCTCTTGTGTCCTCTCCCAAGACTAGGCAATGTGGACCTCTTGTGTCCTCTCCAAAGACTAGGCAATGTGGACCTCTTGTGTCCTCTCCCAAGACTAGGCAATGCAGACCTCTTGTGTCCTCTCCCAAGACTAGGCAATGCAGACCTCTTGTGTCCTCTCCCAAGACTAGGCAATGCAGACCTCTTGTGTCCTCTCCCAAGACTAGGCAATGCGGACCTCTGTGTCCTCTCCCAAGACTAGGCAATGCGAACCTCTGTGTCCTCTCCCAAGACTAGGCAATGCAGACCTCTTGTGTCCTCTCCCAAGACTAGGCAATGAAGACCTCTTGTGTCCTCTCCCAAGACTAGGCAATGCAGACCTCTTGTGTCCTCTCCCAAGACTAGGCAATGCAGACCTCTTGTGTCCTCTCCCAAGACTAGGCAATGCAGACCTCTTGTGTCCTCTCCCAAGACTAGGCAATGAAGACCTCTTGTGTCCTCTCCCAAGACTAGGCAATGCAGACCTCTTGTGTCCTCTCCCAAGACTAGGCAATGTGGACCTCTTGTGTCCTCTCCCAAGACTAGGCAATGCAGACCTCTTGTGTCCTCTCCCAAGACTAGGCAATGCAGACCTCTTGTGTCCTCTCCCAAGACTAGGCAATGCAGACCTCTTGTGTCCTCTCCCAAGACTAGGCAATGAAGACCTCTGTGTCCTCTCCCAAGACTAGGCAATGCAGACTTCTGTGTCCTCTCCCAAGACTAGGCACTGCAGACTTTTGTGTCCTCTCCCAAGACTAGGCAATGAAGACCTCTTGTGTCCTCTCCCAAGACTAGGCAATGCAGACCTCTTGTGTCCTCTCCCAAGACTAGGCAATGCAGACCTCTTGTGTCCTCTCCCAAGACTAGGCAATGCAGGCATCTTGTGTCCTCTCCCAAGACTAGGCAATGAAGACCTCTGTGTCCTCTCCCAAGACTAGGCAATGTGGCAAGCAGACCTCTTGTGTCCTCTCCCAAGACTAGGCAATGCAGACCTCTTGTGTCCTCTCCCAAGAGGCAATGAAGACCTCTTGTCTCCTCTCCCAAGACTAGGCAATGCAGACCTCTTGTGTCCTCTCCCAAGACTAGGCAATGCAGACCTCTTGTGTTCTCTCCCAAGACTAGGCAATGCAGACCTCTTGTGTCCTCTCCCAAGACTAGGCAATGAAGACCTCTTGTGTCCTCTCCCAAGACTAGGCAATGCAGACCTCTGTGTCCTCTCCCAAGACTAGGCAATGAAGACCTCTGTCCTCTCCCAAGACTAGGCAATGAAGACCTCTTGTGTCCTCTCCCAAGACTAGGCAATGCAGACCTCTTGTGTCCTCTCCCCAGCTTAGGCAATGCAGACCTCTTGTGTCCTCTCCCAAGACTAGGCAATGCAGACCTCTTGTGTCCTCTCCCAAGACTAGGCAATGAAGACCTCTTGTGTCCTCTCCCAAGACTAGGCAATGCAGACCTCTTGTGTCCTCTCCCAAGACTAGGCAATGTGGACCTCTTGTGTCCTCTCCCAAGACTAGGCAATGCAGACCTCTTGTGTCCTCTCCCAAGACTAGGCAATGCAGACCTCTTGTGTCCTCTCCCAAGGCTAGGCAATGCAGACCTCTTGTGTTCTCTCCCAAGACTAGGCAATGCAGACCTCTTGTGTTCTCTCCCAAGACTAGGCAATGCAGACCTCTTGTGTTCTCTCCCAAGACTAGGCAATGCAGACCTCTTGTGTCCTCTCCCAAGACTAGGCAATGAAGACCTCTTGTGTCCTCTCCCTAGACTAGGCAATGCAGACCTCTGTGTCCTCTCCCAAGACTAGGCAATGAAGACCTCTGTGTCCTCTCCCAAGACTAGGCAATGAAGACCTCTTGTGTCCTCTCCCAAGACTAGGCAATGCAGACCTCTTGTGTCCTCTCCCCAGCTTAGGCAATGCAGACCTCTTGTGTCCTCTCCCAAGACTAGGCAATGCAGACCTCTTGTGTCCTCTCCCAAGACTAAGCAATGCAGACTTTTGTATCCTCTCCCAAGACTAGGCAATGCAGGCCTCTTGTATCCTCTCCCAAGACTAGGCAATGCAGACCTCTGTCTCCTCTCTCAAGACTAGGCAATGCAGACCTCTTGTGTCCTCTCCCAAGACTAGGCAATGCAGGCCTCTTGTGTCCTCTCCCAAGACTAGGCAATGCAGACCTCTTGTGTCCTCTCCCAAGACTAGGCAATGCAGACCTCTTGTGTCCTCTCCCAAGACTAGGCAATGCAGGCCTCGTGTGTCCTCTCCCAAGACTAGGCAATGCAGACCTCTTGTGTCCTCTCCCAAGACTAGGCAATGCAGACCTCTTGTGTCCTCTCCCAAGACTAGGCAATGTGGACCTCTTGTGTCCTCTCCCAAGACTAGGCAATGTGGACCTCTTGTGTCCTCTCCCAAGACTAGGCAATGCAGACCTCTTGTGTCCTCTCCCAAGACTAGGCAATGCAGACCTCTTGTGTCCTCTCCCAAGACTAGGCAATGCAGACCTCTTGTGTCCTCTCCCAAGACTAGGCAATGCGGACCTCTGTGTCCTCTCCCAAGACTAGGCAATGCGAACCTCTGTGTCCTCTCCCAAGACTAGGCAATGCAGACCTCTTGTGTCCTCTCCCAAGACTAGGCAATGAAGACCTCTTGTGTCCTCTCCCAAGACTAGGCAATGCAGACCTCTTGTGTCCTCTCCCAAGACTAGGCAATGCAGACCTCTTGTGTCCTCTCCCAAGACTAGGCAATGCAGACCTCTTGTGTCCTCTCCCAAGACTAGGCAATGAAGACCTCTTGTGTCCTCTCCCAAGACTAGGCAATGCAGACCTCTTGTGTCCTCTCCCAAGACTAGGCAATGTGGACCTCTTGTGTCCTCTCCCAAGACTAGGCAATGCAGACCTCTTGTGTCCTCTCCCAAGACTAGGCAATGCAGACCTCTTGTGTCCTCTCCCAAGACTAGGCAATGCAGACCTCTTGTGTCCTCTCCCAAGACTAGGCAATGAAGACCTCTGTGTCCTCTCCCAAGACTAGGCAATGCAGACTTCTGTGTCCTCTCCCAAGACTAGGCACTGCAGACTTTTGTGTCCTCTCCCAAGACTAGGCAATGAAGACCTCTTGTGTCCTCTCCCAAGACTAGGCAATGCAGACCTCTTGTGTCCTCTCCCAAGACTAGGCAATGCAGACCTCTTGTGTCCTCTCCCAAGACTAGGCAATGCAGGCATCTTGTGATCTCTCCCAAGACTAGGCAATGAAGACCTCTGTGTCCTCTCCCAAGACTAGGCAATGCAGACCTCTTGTGTCCTCTCCCAAGACTAGGCAATGCAGACCTCTTGTGTCCTCTCCCAAGAGGCAATGAAGACCTCTTGTCTCCTCTCCCAAGACTAGGCAATGCAGACCTCTTGTGTCCTCTCCCAAGACTAGGCAATGCAGACCTCTTGTGTTCTCTCCCAAGACTAGGCAATGCAGACCTCTTGTGTCCTCTCCCAAGACTAGGCAATGAAGACCTCTTGTGTCCTCTCCCAAGACTAGGCAATGCAGACCTCTGTGTCCTCTCCCAAGACTAGGCAATGAAGACCTCTGTGTCCTCTCCCAAGACTAGGCAATGAAGACCTCTTGTGTCCTCTCCCAAGACTAGGCAATGCAGACCTCTTGTGTCCTCTCCCCAGCTTAGGCAATGCAGACCTCTTGTGTCCTCTCCCAAGACTAGGCAATGCAGACCTCTTGTGTCCTCTCCCAAGACTAAGCAATGCAGACTTTTGTATCCTCTCCCAAGACTAGGCAATGTAGGCCTCTTGTATCCTCTCCCAAGACTAGGCAATGAAGACCTCTTGTGTCCTCTCCCAAGACTAGGCAATGCAGACCTCTTGTGTCCTCTCCCAAGACTAGGCAATGCAGACCTCTTGTCTCCTCTCCCAAGACTAGGCAATGCAGACCTCTTGCGTCCTCTCCCAAGACTAGGCAATGAAGACCTCTTGTGTCCTCTCCCAAGACTTGGCAATGCAGACCTCTTGTGTCCTCTCCCAAGACTAGGCAATGCAGACCTCTTGTGTCCTCTCCCAAGACTTGGCAATGCAGACCTCTTGTGTCCTCTCCCAAGACTAGGCAATGAAGACCTCTTGTGTCCTCTCCCAAGACTAGGCAATGCAGACCTCTTGTGTCCTCTCCCAAGACTAGGCAATGCAGACCTCTTGTGTCCTCTCCCAAGACTAGGCAATGCAGACCTCTTGTGTCCTCTCCCAAGACTAGGCAATGCAGACCTCTTGTGTCCTCTCCCAAGACTAGGCAATGCAGACCTCTTGTGTCCTCTCCCAAGACTAGGCAATGCAGGCCTCTTTTGTCCTCTCCCCAGCTTAGGCAATGCAGTCCTCTTGTGTCCTCTCCCAAGACTAGGCAATGAAGACCTCTTGTGTCCTCTCCCAAGACTAGGCAATGCAGACCTCTTGTGTCCTCTCCCAAGACTAGGCAATGCAGGCCTCTTGTGTCCTCTCCCAAGACTAGGCAATGCAGACCTCTTGTGTCCTCTCCCAAGACTAGGCAATGCAGACCTCTTGTGTCCTCTCCCAAGACTAGGCAATGCAGACCTCTTGTGTCCTCTCCCAAGACTAGGCAATGCAGGCCTCTTGTGCCCTCTCCCAAGACTAGGCAATGCAGACCTCTTGTGTCCTCTCCCAAGACTAGGCAATGCAGACCTCTTGTGCCCTCTCCCAAGACTAGGCAATGCAGACCTCTTGTATCCTCTCCCAAGACTAGGCAATGAAGACCTCTGTGTCCTCTCCCAAGACTAGGCAATGAAGACCTCTTGTGTCCTCTCCCAAGACTAGGCAATGCAGACCTCTTGTGTCCTCTCCCAAGACTAGGCAATGCAGACCTCTTGTGTCCTCTCCCAAGACTAGGCAATGCAGACCTCTTGTGCCCTCTCCCAAGACTAGGCAATGCAGACCTCTTGTGTCCTCTCCCAAGACTAGGCAATGCAGACTTTTGTCTCCTCTCCCAAGACTAGGCAATGTGGACCTCGTGTGTCCTCTCCCAAGACTAGGCAATGCAGACCTCTTGTGTCCTCTCCCAAGACTAGGCAATGAAGACCTCTTGTGTCCTCTCCCAAGACTAGGCAATGCAGACCTCTTGTGTCCTCTCCCAAGACTAGGCAATGCAGGCCTCTGTGTCCTCTCCCAAGACTAGGCAATGCAGACCTCTTGTGCCCTCTCCCAAGACTAGGCAATGCAGACTTTTGTGTCCTCTCCCAAGACTAGGCAATGCAGACCTCTTGTGTCCTCTCCCAAGACTAGGCAATGCAGACCTCTTGTGTCCTCTCCCAAGACTAGGCAATGAAGACCTCTTGTGTCCTCTCCCAAGACTAGGCAATGCAGACCTCTTGTGTCCTCTCCCAAGACTAGGCAATGCAGACCTCTTGTGTCCTCTCCCAAGACTAGGCAATGCAGACCTCTTGTGTCCTCTCCCAAGACTAGGCAATGAAGACCTCTTGTGTCCTCTCCCAAGACTAGGCAATGTGGACCTCGTGTGTCCTCTCCCAAGACCAGACCTCTGTGTCCTCTCATTCTCCCCTGATACTAGCCTCTGTGTTCTCTCTTGCCTAATCATGTTTATATCAACATGCACACACACACCACACACATGTACTACACATACACACTACACATACACCACACACTAATACATACTCACCACACCACTCACACATAACGTGCACCACACACACCACACAACATGCACACGCACCACTCACACACACAGTGGATCTCCTTGTCCTTCATATAAGATGGTCATTCTGGATGAGGCGGACTGCATGACAGTTAGTGCTCAGGTAAGCTCAGAACTTACGAGACGAAAATCTCTAGCTACTTACCGTCTAACTACATGTATGTAAGTGTAAAAGACTAGGGCTGCTCCATCATGGAGTTAGTTCCTGCCCTAGGAAGTGAGCATGTCTCACCTCCCTCTCTCACTCATGGAGTTAGTTCCTGCCCTAGGAAGTGAGCATGTCTCACCTCCCTCTCTCACTCATGGAGTTAGTTCATGCCCTAGGAAGTGAGCATGTCTCACCTCCCTCTCTCACTCATGGAGTTAGTTCCTGCCCTAGGAAGTGAGCATGTCTCACCTCCCTCTCTCACTCATGGAGTTAGTTCATGCCCTAGGAAGTGAGCATGTCTCACCTCCCTCTCTCACTCATGGAGTTAGTTCCTGCCCTAGGAAGTGAGCATGTCTCACCTCCCTCTCTCACTCATGGAGTTAGTTCCTGCCCTAGGAAGTGAGCATGTCTCACCTCCCTCTCTCACTCATGGAGTTAGTTCCTGCCCTAGGAAGTGAGCATGTCTCACCTCCCTCTCTCACTCATGGAGTTAGTTCCTGCCCTAGGAAGTGAGCATGTCTCACCTCCCTCTCTCACTCATGGAGTTAGTTCCTGCCCTAGGAAGTGAGCATGTCTCACCTCCCTCTCTCACTCATGGAGTTAGTTCCTGCCCTAGGAAGTGAGCATGTCTCACCTCCCTCTCTCACTCATGGAGTTAGTTCCTGCCCTAGGAAGTGAGCATGTCTCACCTCCCTCTCTCACTCATGGAGTTAGTTCATGCCCTAGGAAGTGAGCATGTCTCACCTCCCTCTCTCACTCATGGAGTTAGTTCCTGCCCTAGGAAGTGAGCATGTCTCACCTCCCTCTCTCACTCATGGAGTTAGTTCATGCCCTAGGAAGTGAGCATGTCTCACCTCCCTCCCACTCATGGAATTAGTTCATGTCCTAGGAAGTGAGCATGTCTCACCTCCCTCTCTCACTCATGGAGTTAGTTCCTGCCCTAGGAAGTGAGCATGTCTCACCTCCCTCTCTCACTCATGGAGTTAGTTCCTGCCCTAGGAAGTGAGCATGTCTCACCTCCCTCTCTCACTCATGGAGTTAGTTCCTGCCCTAGGAAGTGAGCATGTCTCACCTCCCTCTCTCACTCATGGAGTTAGTTCCTGCCCTAGGAAGTGAGCATGTCTCACCTCCCTCTCTCACTCATGGAGTTAGTTCCTGTCCTAGGAAGTGAGCATGTCTCACCTCCCTCTCTCACTCATGGAGTTAGTTCCTGCCCTAGGAAGTGAGCATGTCTCACCTCCCTCTCTCACTCATGGAGTTAGTTCATGTCCTAGGAAGTGAGCATATCTCACCTCCTCTCTCACTCAGTGCTGAGCACTGGGTGTCCTATCATGTGACACATCTTTCCTCTCCTCTTCAATTTCTTGCTGTTTTTCTTGGGGATTCAGACAGAGATGCAAATCCTCCTTTTCGAAAGCAGTTAGCAATTGTAACCTGAGTTTCTCTATCTCATGCTGTTCTTGCCATCTTAAAGAGTATCTAAAGAGTATCTAGTAAAATTTTGCGACCATCAACCCAGTTCACAGTTGATAAGACGTTGAACATGTCTTATAGTGAAACCTCAAGGCATGGACTATTCCCTGGTCACATGGCTGGCAAGGCATGGACTATTCCCTGGTCACATGGCTGGCAAGGCATGGACTATTCCCTGGTCACATGACTGGCAAGGCATGGACTATTCCATGGTCACATGACTGGCAAGGCATGGACTATTCCCTGGTCACATGACTGGCAAGGCATGGACTATTCCATGGTCACATGACTGGCAAGCATTCCCTGGTCACATGGCTGGTCACATGGCTGGTCACATGGCTGGCAGGACATGGATTATTCATTGTACACAATGTGCGCTACATCCAAAAAGCTCCTAAGCTGATGGAACTTGCCAGTCACTAGGAGAGCTTTTGTGCTCTAGTCCTATTGGCAAACTTTAATCAAGTTGCCATTTCACAATATGACGGATGCCAATCTGCTCCGTTCTGCTGCAGAGTTCACAATATTTGTGTTGAATCCGCTGCATTTGAACTTTAAATTATTAATACAATGGATGGCAGTACTAGCAGTGAGGAAGAGTTGGATTTGATTTTGCTACTGGCTGGCAGGAGGAGGCGCAGAAAGAGGAATTGCTAGCTGAATAGCTGGTAATAGCTAGCTGGTTACCTGGATAGCCACTTCCTTCCAGGCATTCTGTCACTTCAGCTGTACATGCATGTATACATGTCACTTTCATGTATACATGTCACTTCAGCTACACTGCATGTATACATGTCACTTCAGCTACACTGCATGTGTATACATGTCACTTCAGCTACACTGCATGTATACATGTCACTTCAGCTACATGCATGCATACATGTCACTTCAGCTACATGTACATGTACATGCATGCATACATGTCACTTCAGCTACATGCATGCATACATGTCACTTCAGCTACATGCATGCATACATGTCACTTCAGCTACATGCATGCATACATGTCACTTCAGCTACATGCATGCATACATGTCACTTTAGCATGTGTATGGATTTTTTATGAACAGGTAAAGGGTTTTACATGGGTGTGGTCTCTAAATAATGTTTCTGGCCTTCCTCCTCTGCTGCAGGCTGCTCTCAGACGTACGATAGAGAAACAGTCAAAGAACACTCGCTTTTGTTTGATCTGCAATTATATTAGCCGGTAAGTAACTTGCAGGCCGCACAGCAGGAGTCCCAAGAAACGTTCGGTTGCGTTTCATTAATATTCCTAGGGCACTTCAAGCTACATGTGTACGCCGCAAGTAATAAAGAAAACAACTCAGTTCCAATGGCAAAGAATCACCTTTTTCCCTTCACGTTTCAAACTCGTTCACGGTTCAATTTGCTGGCCTGCGTTCGCACATCGTTCGCCAGCCTCATGCTTCAAGTTAATCGGCTTTGTGCTCCTGCTTCCTGCTTCTTTGTTGTTAGGCAGCCTTTCGCTTCTTGTACTTGTCGTTCTTCAGCGAAAGGCCCTCGATATTAATGCCAGCCCTGAAGGAATAGCGGAGCTGATGAAGCTGACCGACAAAACAACTGTTGACTACCCAACCTCTGCTACAGACCAAAGGGCTACAACATTTCACTGCACACCATTCTGCGGTGCAGGACCGCTCTAGGATAGATCTTCCGAGGTAGCTCTACTGTCAGTTCATCAGACACGTAGAACAAGGTAAGCTGTCTTACCATTTCTAAAGCTTGCTAAGCTTAGTTTAGCTAGACAACCTGGTTTAAGCTTGCAGTTTATAAGTTGTTTGGCTTAGCTTAAGGAAGCTTCATTGATCTAAATTTGAAGAGTAAGCTTAAGAGCATATCTTTGCCTGGTTGTGGCTTGGAGTTTAGCATGGAGTTTAGCTTGGGGCTTGAAGGACCAGCTTAACATCGGCTAAGACTTTTTAAGACAGTCTTGACTGCTTAGCTTACTCCTTAGAAAGCTTAGCTTGAGTCAGTGAAACATTTGATTTCCAGATCCTTAAAGGCAAGGTAATATTCCACCTGAAAAGATTGGAGTGAATATTGGGGAGATGATTTGGACTGATGGATGCAGTCCAACTCGAGATCCACAGACTGCACTCAATTCTTCCAAGGGTTGCTGGACTACAAGGAGCAGCAACTGACGTGTACATGTTCACTGGTACATGTTCACAGGTAGTTCACGCATATATACAAAATTGCTATGATTTCTATTCACGGGTAGTATGGTTACCATAACAATTGAGAATGAGCATGCATAACTATCACCAGTGAACTTTCATGACAATTAACACAGTATCTTGTGTTATTGTTGGCTGTCACATGTCACAACCAAGACTACTCAATTGGCAGGACACATTTTTTTTTGTGAATCAGGGTCTCTTATTTTAAAGCTGGTATGACCAAGTGTTTGTGTGTCTCGGGGTGTGTGTACACCATTTCTCTGACATTGCACATTTTTTGTGTGAAGCAGATGAACTTGTCTTGTAGTAGTTTATATCTTCATAAGATGGCAGCCGGTTACAAAACTAACACTATCAACATAATTGTCCATGTCATTGCGAGCATAAACACTTGTATGCTCGCTGGGTCCACTCCAAACACTTCTCCCATACAGGCTCAAATTCAATAGGGTCCATGGAGAGGTAGGTGGTTGGAATCAGCGAATGTAGGGGAGAAGTGGACTAGTACATGTATGTGTAGGTCCATGGAGGACAAACTTAACTATAACTCGACCATCCTGTTGCATGTACAAGGCAACAAAGACATCCACCCACCATGCAATAGAGGAATGCATTGCAGAAGTTTTACACTCGTGACGTAACTTTTCCATATTACAGTTCCACCTGCTTAGGGGTACCACCGACACAGTTCTCCGTTGGCCAAAATATCAATGTGTAAATGCATCATCTCTTGGTCTATACATGGTTGAGGTGAGGCCTAACATTCTAGACGCGGCCTGTTACATACAAAAGCTTAGCTAGGTGTTTCTAGAGGTTAAGTTTTGTAAGGCAAGTCCTGCTAAGCTGCTAGACATTCTGTAAACTCTTCAACCTTTCTAAGGCAAGGCTTGCTAGCTACTCTGTGAAGTCTCTCTAAGGCAAGGCTTGCTAGCTACTCTGTGAGGTCTCTCTAAGGCAAGCTACTCTGTGAGGTCTCTCTAAGGCAAGGCTTGCTAAGCTACTCTGTGAGGTCTCTCTAAGGCAAGGCTTGCTAAGCTACTCTGTGAGGTCTCTCTAAGGCAATGCTTGCTAAGCTACTCTGTGAGGTCTCTCTAAGGCAAGGCTTGCTAAGCTACTCTGTGAGGTCTCTCTAAGGCAAGGCTTGCTAAGCTACTCTGTGAGGTCTCTCTAAGGCAAGGCTTGCTAGCTACTCTGTGAGGTCTCTCTAAGGCAAGGCTTGCTAGCTACTCTGTGAGGTCTCTCTAAGGCAAGGCTTGCTAAGCTACTCTGTGAGGTCTCTCTAAGGCAAGGCTTGCTAAGCTACTCTGTGAGGTCTCTCTAAGGCAAGGCTTGCTAGCTACTCTGTGAGGTCTCTCTAAGGCAAGGCTTGCTAAGCTACTCTGTGAGGTCTCTCTAAGTCAAGGCTTGCTAAGCTACTCTGTGAGGTCTCTCTAAGGCAAGGCTTGCTAAGCTACTCTGTGAGGTCTCTCTAAGGTAAGCTACTCTGTGATGAAGCTACTCTATGAAGTCTCTCTAAGGCAAGGCTTGCTAGCTACTAGAGGTTCTGTGAGGGCATGTGGGGGGGGGGGGGCTTTGTTTTTGCAAGTTTTAATCTACACCAGGCATTACCTAACACTATTCTTAGCAAAACAACCTCTACAAAACTATATAGCAAGCTTTGTCTAAAGTATCTTGGCTAAACTGAGTAGCTATGAAACTAGAAGGCCAAGCTACTAATAGAAGTAGAGAGCTACACCTGAAGGACAGACACTAGTGGGCACAGGCCAAAAGGCAGGAAGAGAAATAACTAATACTTCTGTCAGCAATAAACTTCTTGATGGGCAAAATGAGATCTGGGAAGAAGAAAACAAAATGGAGCAAAAATCACTCACTAGATTTAGCTTGTTGTAAACAACTGGGGCACCCGCCCCGTGTGTGTGTGCCAACGAGTTTATAAAAAAATCCGCTAAGATTAAAAATTGGAAAGGTAAACTTAGCAGTATTTGTTATGTGTTATTTGTTATTTGTCTGGTTTTTATGCGTTGTTCCTCCGCATTTCACTTTCCTTAGACATCATAACAACGTTGGAACGGGTACAGAACCGGAACATTTTTTGGCACCTATTGTAGGAGTCCAGCGACCTGCAGGCCATAGGATTCCAGCGACCTGCAGGCCATATGAATCCAGATACCTGCAGGCCATAGGATTCCAGCGACCTGCAGGCCATATGAATCCAGATACCTGCAGGACATAGGATTCCAGCGACCTGAATGGCCAAAGCTGTTCAGGATTTCTTATACCAATGGGTGCAGTTTAACAATGAAAGGGTGTGGTCAGATAATGTGCGTGCACATATAGTATAGTGCCATATCTCATGTGGATCAGTGTAAAGGTCGTCACTAGTACAGCTAGTCCTTGTTCCTGGCAGACATCGTTCTTCAGTGAGGTTCCTGATTACCTGAGGTTCCTGATTACCTGAGGTTCCTGATTACCTGAGGTTCCTGATTACCTGAGGTTCCTGATTACCTGAGGTTCCTGATTACCTGAGGTTCCTGATTACCTGAGATTCCTGATTGCCTGAGGTTCCTGATTGCCTGAGGTTCCTGATTACCTGAGGTTCCTGATTACCTGAGGTTCCTGATTACCTGAGGTTCCTGATTACCTGAGGTTCCTTGGTTACCTGAGGTTCCTGATTACCTGAGGTTCCTGATTACCTGAGGTTCCTGATTACCTGAGGTTCCTGATTACCTGAGGTTCCTGATTACCTGAGGTTCCTGATTACCTGAGGTTCCTGATTACCTGAGGTTCCTTGGTTACCTGAGGTTCCTGATTACCTGAGGTTCCTTGGTAATTCCTGATTACCTGAGGTTCCTGATTACCTGAGGTTCCTGATTACCTGAGGTTCCTTGGTTACCTGAGGTTCCTGATTACCTGAGGTTCCTTGGTTACCTGAGGTTACTGATTACCTGAGGTTCCTGATTACCTGAGGTTCCTGATTGCCTGAGGTTCCTGATTGCCTGAGGTTCCTGATTACCTGAGGTTCCTGATTACCTGAGGTTCCTGATTACCTGAGGTTCCTGATTACCTGAGGTTCCTGATTACCTGAGGTTCCTTGGTAATGAGGTTCCTTGGTTACCTGAGGTTCCTGATTACCTGAGGTTCCTGATTACCTGAGGTTCCTTGGTTACCTGAGGTTCCTTGGTTACCTGAGGTTCCTGATTACCTGAGGTTCCTGATTGCCTGAGGTTCCTGATTACCTGAGGTTCCTTGGTAGATTCCTTGGTTACCAGAGGTTCCTGATTACCTGAGGTTCCTTGGTTACCTGAGGTTCCTGATTACCTGAGGTTCCTGATTACCTGAGGTTCCTTGGTTACCTGAGGTTCCTTGGTTACCTGAGGTTCCTGGGTTCCTGATTACCTGAGGTTCCTGATCACCTGAGGTTCCTGATTACCTGAGGTTATAAAGGATATGTTTTGTGACGTACGTACATGCCAATGAAATCGTACATGCCAATGAAATCCTAAAAGAGTGCGTTGAGAATTTTCATAATAAGATATTTTTTATGCACACCTTATCTAAAGAAGCCTAGAACAGGTTCAATTAACCTATTTTGCTGAAGAGAAGTATCTAACTTCCATAGAAATTACTTATGAAATGCTACAAGCAAAAGTAGCAATCTTTAACGTTAGCTATGGGCACTCAACAAAAAAGGGCTATAACCTTTTGTCAACTAGAGTTATTGCAAAAATAGTTATATATTCTTAAACTAGATGCTGTGTCCTTTCCAATGATACCAAATTTGTTGGTTTTTGCCCCTCTGGTTTCACTTCTCACGGAACTGCCCATCTTGTTATAGTACTAGGTATAGTTCGTAGGTGTCAATGAATGCAAACTAGTTATGTACACATGTATGTGGTCATTATTAGTAGTCTGTTGCCATGGTACCATGTATTTCCCCCCATAGTACCATGTATGTGTCATTATTAATGTGTTGCCATGGTACCCATGTATATGGCCATTGTGCAGGTATTGCCGTATGTAGTCATTAGTGTGTTGCCATGGTACTATAGTGTATGTGTTGCCATGGTAATGACGTCCCCTCCCACAGGATCATCGAGCCATTGACTTCTCGTTGCTCCAAGTTTCGTTTCAAGCCTTTAAACATCGCCATGATGAGTACTCGTTTAAATCACATTATTCAGGAGGAGGGTGTGGCTTGTGAGGAAGGTGTGACAGCACAAGTGATAGAAGCTTCAGGTGGGGACTTGAGGAGAGCCATCACATTAGTCCAAAGTGCAAGTCACATCAAGGGCAAGGAATCCGTCACCACACAGGACATCTTAGAGATTGCTGGGGTACTTGGCCAGGGAGCAGGCTGGGGTATGGGGCACATCAGGGAGCAGGCTGGGGTACGGGGAACATCAGGGAGCAGGCTGGGGTATGGGGAACATCAGGGAGCAGGCTGGGGTATGGGGAACATCAGGGAGCAGGCTGGGGTATGGGGCACATCAGGGAGCAGGCTGTGGTACGGGGAACATCAGGGAGCAGGCTGGGGTATGGGGCACATCAGGGAGCAGGCTGGGGTATGGGGCACATCAGGGAGGAGGCTGGGGTATGGGGCACATCAGGGAGCAGGCTGGGGTATGGGGAACATCAGGGAGCAGGCTGGGGTATGGGGAACATCAGGGAGCAGGCTGGGGTATGGGGAACATCAGGGAGCAGGCTGGGGTATGGGGAACATCAGGGAGCAGGCTGGGGTATGGAGGACATCAGGGAGCAGGCTGGGGTATGGGACACATCAGGGAGCAGGCTGGGGGTATGGGGAACATCAGGGAGCAGGCTGGGGTATGGGGCACATCAGGGAGCAGGCTGGGGTATGGGGAACATCAGGGAGCAGGCTGGGGTATGGGGCACATCAGGGAGCAGGCTGGGGTATGGGGCACATCAGGGAGGAGGCTGGGGTATGGGGCACATCAGGGAGCAGGCTGGGGTATGGGGAACATCAGGGAGCAGGCTGGGGTATGGGGAACATCGGGGAGCAGGCTGGGGTATGGGGAACATCAGGGAGCAGGCTGGGGTATGGGGAACATCAGGGAGCAGGCTGGGGTATGGAGGACATCAGGGAGCAGGCTGGGGTATGGGACACATCAGGGAGCAGGCTGGGGGTATGGGGAACATCAGGGAGCAGGCTGGGGTATGGGGCACATCAGGGAGCAGGCTGGGGTATGGGGAACATCAGGGAGCAGGCTGGGGTATGGGGAACATCAGGGAGCAGGCTGGGGTATGGGGAACACCAGGGAGCAGGCTGGGGTATGGGGAACATCAGGGAGGAGGCTGGTACGAGGAGCATACTGGGTTAGTAGGAGCACAAGATGTTGAAGAAGTCTTTACATTTGTCAGCCCTAGCTGCAGCCCTCACTGCAGGGATTCCTCACCAGCCCTACCTCCAGCCCTAGCTGCAGGGATTCCTCACCAGCCCTACCTCCAGCCAGATCTGTTAGCTCACTCAAATTATGGTCCACATTAATTATGTTCATCTGACGTGTTGCTGAGGCAGGTGGTCACTTATACATAGCAAAAAAGTCTGCATGCATGTGAGAGGAGATAGGTGTGTGTATGTGTGTGAGGAGATAGGTGTGTGTATGTGTGTGAGGAGATGGTGTGCATGTGTGGGAGGAGATGGTGTGTGCATGTGTGAGAGGAGATGGTGTACATGTGTGGGTGGGGATGGTGTGCATGTGTGGGTGGGGATGGTGTGTGGGTGGGGATGGTGTGCATGTGTGGGTCGGGATGGTGTGCATGTGTGGGTGGGGATGGTGTGCATGTGTGGGTGGGGATGGTTGTGAATGCATGGGTGTGCGTGTATGGGTGGGGATGGTGTGTGGGTGGAGATGGTGTGCATGTGTGGGTGGAGATGTGTGTGAACACAATGAATGCTGGAAGTGGGTGTGGCTATTTATTACGCAGATCGTGCCTGGTGAGGTGATGGAGGGATTGGTCACGGCTTGCCACTCTGATTCTTATGATCAGCTAGAGGTCAAGGTGCAGAACATGTTATTGGACGGTTACTCGGTGTCGCAGATGTTGTCCCAGCTACACGACTTGCTAGTTGTCATGGATACTATCAGTGACAAACAGAAGTCCATTATTGCAGAGCAGATGGGGGTAAGCATTCTAGCTTATGCACTGCCACATAATGACCTAGCCAAGAGAGAGTGAACCTAGTGTTAATCCATGGTTACTTGAGCTACCATTATTATATTCTCCAATGGGCACCATTCCTTGAGTCCACTCTACCTGTGGTTATTATTAGAAGGGTGGTTATTATTAGAAGGGCGGTTACTATCAGTAGGTACCAGATTAGCTCCACCTTTGTAGACTGATTGTGGCTAGTTGGCTGTGTGGACTACAAGCAGACTAAGCTTGGGCACTGTGTGGACTACAAGCAGACTAAGCTTGGGCACTGTGTGGACGGACTACAAGCAGACTAAGCTTGGGCACTGTGTGGACTACAAGCAGACTAAGCTTGGGCACTGTGTGGACTACAAGCAGACTAAGCTTGGGCACTGTGTGGACGGACTACAAGCAGACTAAGCTTGGGCACTGTGTGGACTACAAGCAGACTAAGCTTGGGCACTGTGTGGACTACAAGCAGACTAAGCTTGGGCACTGTGTGGACTACAAGCAGACTAAGCTTGGGCACTGAGTGGACTACAAGCAGACTAAGCTTGTGGACTACAAGCAGACTAAGCTTGGGCACTGAGTGGACTACAAGCAGACTAAGCTTGGGCACTGTGTGGACTACAAGCAGACCAAGCTTGGGCACTGTGTGGACTACAAGCAGACTAAGCTTGGGCACTGTGTGGACTACAAGCAGACTAAGCTTGGGCACTGTGTGGGGACTACAAGCAGACTAAGCTTGGGCACTGTGTGGACTACAAGCAGACCAAGCTTGGGCACTGTGTGGACTACAAGCAGACTAAGCTTGGGCACTGTGTGGATACAAGCAGACTAAGCTTGGGCACTGTGTGGACTACAAGCAGACTAAGCTTGGGCACTGTGTGGACTACAAGCAGACTAAGCTTGTGGACTACAAGCAGACTAAGCTTGGGCACTGTGTGGACTACAAGCAGACTAAGCTTGGGCACTGTGTGGACTACAAGCAGACTAAGCTTGGGCACTGTGTGGACTACAAGCAGACCAAGCTTGGGCACTGTGTGGACTACAAGCAGACTAAGCTTGGGCACTGTGTGGATACAAGCAGACTAAGCTTGGGCACTGTGTGGACTACAAGCAGACTAAGCTTGGGCACTGTGTGGACTACAAGCAGACTAAGCTTGTGGACTACAAGCAGACTAAGCTTGGGCACTGTGTGGACTACAAGCAGACTATAAGCTTGGGCACTGTGTGGACTACAAGCAGACGAAGCTTGGGCACTGTGTGGACTACAAGCAGACTAAGCTTGGGCACTGTGTGGACTACAAGCAGACTAAGCTTGGGCACTGTGTGGACTACAAGCAGACTAAGCTTGGGCACTGTGTGGACGGACTACAAGCAGACTAAGCTTGGGTACTGAGTGGACTACAAGCAGACTAAGCTTGGGCACTGAGTGGACTACAAGCAGACTAAGCTTGGGCACTGTGGACTACAAACAGACTAAGCTTGGGCACTGAGTGGACTACAAGCAGACCAAGCTTGGGCACTGTGGACTACAAGCAGACTAAGCTTGGGCACTGAGTGGACTACAAGCAGACTAAGCTTGGGCACTGTGGACTACAAGCAGACTAAGCTTGGGCACTGAGTGGACTACAAGCAGACCAAGCTTGGGCACTGAGTGGACTACAAGCAGACTAAGCTTGGGCACTGTGTGTACTACAAGCAGACTAAGCTTGGGCACTGTGTGGACTACAAGCAGACTAAGCTTGGGCACTGTGTGGACTACAAGCAGACTAAGCTTGGGCACTGAGTGGACTACAAGCAGACTAAGCTTGGGCACTGTGTGGACTACAAGCAGACTAAGCTTGGGCACTGTGTGGACTACAAGCAGACTAAGCTTGGGCACTGTGTGGACTACAAGCAGACTAAGCTTGGGCACTGTGTGGACTACAAGCAGACTAAGCTTGGGCACTGTGTGGACTACAAGCAGACTAAGCTTGGGCACTGTGTGGACGGACTACAAGCAGACTAAGCTTGGGCACTGTGTGGACTACAAGCAGACTAAGCTTGGGCACTGTGCAGACTAAGCTTGGGCACTGTGTGGACTACAAGCAGACTAAGCTTGTGTGGACTACAAGCAGACTAAGTAATAATAGCTAATAGATAATAATGATAGCTAATAATAATAGCTAATAATAGAAACAAAATAAACATCAAAACAATATAAATAAACAATATAAATAAAACAATATAAATATAAATAAATATAAATAGAATAATAAATATTTATATAGTAAAATAGTAAATAATAATAATCACCTGAAGAGATCTACTTCTTGAGGACAACAGGAGTTGGCTATCATTAAGGAAGATTAGGATTAGGACCATGTATATATGTGTTTGGCTCTAGCGTACTTGTAGCGATAGAGTGTAGGACCTTCAGAATTCCTGTATATTATTAATTATCAGGTATGGTCCTGAGATATTTGTGCTACTGTAATTATATCAGGTATGGTCCTGTTATTTGTGACTGTAGTTATATTATTAATTATCAGGTATGGTCCTGACTTATTTGTGCTACTGTAATTATATTATTAATTATCAGGTACGGTCCTGACTTATTTGTGCTACTGTAATTATATTATTAATTATCAGGTACGGTCCTGACTTATTTGTGCTACTGTAATTATATTATTAATTATCAGGTACGGTCTGACTTATTTGTGCTACTGTAATTATATTATTAATTATCAGGTATGGTCCTGACTGCTACTGTAATTATATTATTAATTATCAGGTACGGTCCCCCGACTTATTTGTGCTACTGTAATTATATTATTAATTATCAGATCGGTCCTGACTTATTTGTGCTACTGTAATTATATTATTAATTATCAGGTATGGTCCTGACTTATTTGTGCTATATACTGTAATTATATTATTAATTAGGTATGGTCCTGAGATATTTGTGCTATTGTAATTATATCAGGTATGGTCCTGTTATTTGTGACTGTAGTTATATTATTAATTATCAGGTATGGTCCTGTATCAGGTATGGTCCTGACTTATTTGTGCTACTGTAATTATATTATTAATTATCAGGTAAGGTCCGGACTTATTTGTGCTACTGTAATTATATTATTAATTATCAGGTACGGTCCCGACTTATTTGTGCTACTGTAATTATATTATTAATTATCAGGTATGGTCCTGACATATTTGTGCTACTGTAGTTAATTATCAGGTACGGCCCTGACTTATTTGTGCTATATACGGTAATTATATTATTAATTATCAGGTACGGTCCTGACTTATTTGTGCTACTGTAATTGTGCTACTGTAATTGTCAGGTGTGATTCTCTTTGTGTAGCGGGTGGAGAGGAACTTGATGGATGGTGCAGATGAGTTCTTACAAGCTATGGCTGTGTTCACAGTCTTCATGACTCAACTCTGTCACAACCAACCATGACGGATATCAACATAATATTTGATGATTAGCATGCTATACATCATATAGACAAACACACACACAGGAAATATGATATTAGTACAGCATATACATATATACATCATATACATATATACATACTGGCTATTGTGTTCATGGCAAGCACCTTCAATGTTGTAATGATGGAGTCACTTGGCCAGTTTTGTTTTCTTCTTTGATGGCTTGACCTGAAGGAATTATTATGACATCACTTTACTCCATGCAGTGTAAATTATTACTGACTACTTTGCTCCATGCAGTGTAAATTATTACTGACTACTTTGCTACTTTGCTCCATGCAGTATAAATTATTACTGACTACTTTGCTCCGTGCAGTGTAAATTATTACTGACTACTTTGCTCCATGCAGTATAAATTATTACTGACTACTTTGCTCCGTGCAGTATAAATTATTACTGACTACTTTGCTCCGTGCAGTGTAAATTATTACTGACTACTTTGCTCCATATTTGCTCCATAGTATAAAAACATTCTTCAGCAAATCTGAAGTTTAACTTATACACATTGGATCCATGGGTGGATGGGTCAAAGTTGATCCATAGGTGGAGTTAGTTGGATGGGTCAATATGCCCACGTGGATTAGGCTCAAGTTAGAGGCTATACACTGAAATAATGCATGGACACCTTCAGTAGCTCAGGTCTGAAGGTCGTGATGTTGGCAGAGAAGCACAACAATTGTGTTTAAGAGAGGAGGTTGACATGCTTGGAGAAGCAAAGATGACGGGTAGAGCACGGACCGCTACTCGGGTATAGTTAGGACCTAACTCTCTTTGGAAGCACCTCCAGCAAACATGGTGGGAACACACCAACACCTCCAGCAAACATGGTGGGAACACACCAACACCTCCAGCAAACATGGTGGGAACACATCAACACCTCCAGCAAACATGGTGGGAACACACCAACACCTCCAGCAAACATGGTGGGAACACACCAACACCTCCAGCAAACATGGTGGGAACACATCAACACCTCCAGCAAACATGGTGGGAACACACCAACACCTCCAGCAAACGTGGTGGGAACACACCAACACCTCCAGCAAACGTGGTGGGAACACACCAACACCTCAGCAAACATGGTGGGAACACCTCCAGCAAACATGGTAGGAACACACCAACACCTCCAGCAAACATGGTGGGAACACACCAACACCTCCAGCAAACATGGTGGGAACACACCAACACCTCCAGCAAACGTGGTGGGAACACACCAACACCTCAGCAAACATGGTGGGAACACCTCCAGCAAACATGGTAGGAACACACCAACACCTCCAGCAAACATGGTGGGAACACACCAACACCTCCAGCAAACATGGTGGGAACACACCAACACCTCCAGCAAACGTGGTGGGAACACACCAACACCTCAGCAAACATGGTGGGAACACCTCCAGCAAACATGGTAGGAACACACCAACACCTCCAGCAAACATGGTGGGAACACACCAACACCTCCAGCAAACATGGTGGGAACACATCAACACCTCCAGCAAACATGGTGGGAACACACCAACACCTCCAGCAAACATGGTGGGAACACACCAACACCTCCAGCAAACATGGTGGAACACACCAACACCTCCAGAAAACATGGTGGGAACACACCAACACCTCCAGCAAACATGGTGGGAACACACCAACACCTCCAGCAAACATGGTGGGAACACACCAACACCTCCAGCAAACATGGTGGCAACACACTAACACCTCCAGCAAACATGGTGGGAACACACCAACACCTCCAGCAAACATGGTGGGAACACACCAACACCTCCAGCAAACATGGTGGGAACACCTCCAGCAAACATGGTAGGAACACACCAACACCTCCAGCAAACATGGTGGGAACACACCAACACCTCCAGCAAACATGGTGGGAACACACCAACACCTCCAGCAAACATGGTGGAACACACCAACACCTCCAGAAAACATGGTGGGAACACACCAACACCTCCAGCAAACATGGTGGGAACACACCAACACCTCTAGCAAACATGGTGGGAACACACCAACACCTCCAGCAAACATGGTGGCAACACACCAACACCTCCAGCAAACATGGTGGGAACACACCAACACCTCCAGCAAACATGGTGGGAACACACCAACACCTCCAGCAAACATGGTGGGAACACACCAACACCTCCAGCAAACATGGTGGGAACACACCAACACCTCCAGCAAACATGGTGGGAACACACCAACACCTCCAGCAAACATGGTGGGAACACACCAACACCTCCAGCAAACATGGTGGGAACACACCAACACCTCCAGCAAACATGGTGGGAACACACCAACACCTCCAGAAAACATGGTGGGATCACACCAACACCTCCAGCAAACGTGTGTGTGGAGGTTCTGTACCCATGCACCCTGTGGAATGGGGGTAGGTTGGGGGGAGAAATATCTAGCTAAACCACAAAACTTGGTAACCATTATAACTTTTGCCCCTCTGAGGTAATTTTAGTATCCAAGTGTAGTATCCAAGTATAGTATTCAAGTGTAGCATCTAAGTGTAGTATCCAAGTACATAGTATCCAAGTGTAGTATCTAAGTGTAGTATCTACAGAAGTGTAGTACATGTAAGTGTAGTATCCAAGTGTAGTATTCAAATGTAGTATCTACGTAGAGTAAGTGTAATATCTTATTCTGTGCACTCAACTGATACAGTACCCCACAAGCAGCTTGTCATCTGCAAAACACCTGATGCTGTTCCCTTACCTTTTGGTCCGGATAGCTGAGTACCTTGGGGACCTTGATCCTCCGTCCAGACCGGGAAGAAGGCTCATCAAAGTTAGGACTGATGGGTCTCAGTTCATCTCCACTGGCATAGCAACAGGAATGACACTGCCAGCCCCACTTGCTCGACTTCTTGGGAATCTTGGCTAGAGGAGGGTCCAGGCAGTGGATGTGGTAGTGATGCTGACACGTGTCGCACACCATCATCAGATGTCCCTCCTCCCTCCCCTCACACACTGCACATTGGCCACCTCCTCCCAGAACATTACTGCTCTCCATTTCCTCCAGTTCATCAGGCATGGGCAGCCCCTGAGCAGGTGGGCATTATACAGAGCATGTGTACATTATGACCTAGACAACCCCAGAAGTGGGCATTATATAGACAACATGGAGCTTAATTCTCTGGTGAACGCAAAAAAAGGTTTTTAGTGAGTTAATATACTGCAGACCAATAATCAAGTCACTGGCAGACTATAGAATAATCAAGTCACTGGTAGACTATAGAATAATCAAGTCACTGGCAGACTATAGAATAATCAAGTCACTGGTAGACTATAGAATAATCAAGTCACTGGCAGACTATAGAATAATCAAGTCACTGGTAGACTATAGAATAATCAAGTCACTGGTAGACTATAGAATAATCAAGTCACTGGCAGACTATAGAATAATCAAGTCACTGGCAGACTATAGAATAATCAAGTCACTGGTAGACTATAGAATAATCAAGTCACTGGTAGACTATAGAATAATCAAGTCACTGGTAGACTATAGAATAATCAAGTCACTGGCAGACTATAGAATAATCAAGTCACTGGCAGACTATAGAATAATCAAGTCACTGGTAGACTATAGAATAATCAAGTCACTGGCAGACTATAGAATAATCAAGTCACTGGTAGACTATAGAATAATCAAGTCACTGGTAGACTATAGAATAATCAAGTCACTGGTAGACTATAGAATAATCAAGTCACTGGCAGACTATAGAATAATCAAGTCACTGGCAGACTATAGAATAATCAAGTCACTGGCAGACTATAGAATAATCAAGTCACTGGTAGACTATAGAATAATCAAGTCACTGGTAGACTATAGAATAATCAAGTCACTGGCAGACTATAGAATAATCAAGTCACTGGTAGACTATAGAATAATCAAGTCACTGGCAGACTATAGAATAATCAAGTCACTGGTAGACTATAGAATAATCAAGTCACTGGTAGACTATAGAATAATCAAGCCACTGGTAGACTATAGAATAATCAAGTCACTGGCAGACTATAGAATAATCAAGTCACTGGTAGACTATAGAATAATCAAGTCACTGGCAGACTATAGAATAATCAAGTCACTGGCAGACTATAGAATAATCAAGTCACTGGTAGACTATAGAATAATCAAGTCACTGGTAGACTATAGAATAATCAAGTCACTGGTAGACTATAGAATAATCAAGTCACTGGTAGACTATAGAATAATCAAGTCACTGGCAGACTATAGAATAATCAAGTCACTGGCAGACTATAGAATAATCAAGTCACTGGCAGACTATAGAATAATCAAGTCACTGGCAGACTATAGAATAATCAAGTCACTGGCAGACTATAGAATAATCAAGTCACTGGTAGACTATAGAATAATCAAGTCACTGGTAGACTATAGAATAATCAAGTCACTGGTAGACTATAGAATAATCAAGTCACTGGCAGACTATAGAATAATCAAGTCACTGGCAGACTATAGAATAATCAAGTCACTGGTAGACTATAGAATAATCAAGTCACTGGCAGACTATAGAATAATCAAGTCACTGGCAGACTATAGAATAATCAAGTCACTGGCAGACTATAGAATAATCAAGTCACTGGTAGACTATAGAATAATCAAGTCACTGGCAGACTATAGAATAATCAAGTCACTGGCAGACTATAGAATAATCAAGTCACTGGTAGACTATAGAATAATCAAGTCACTGGCAGACTATAGAATAATCAAGTCACTGGTAGACTATAGAATAATCAAGTCACTGGCAGACTATAGAATAATCAAGTCACTGGCAGACTATAGAATAATCAAGTCACTGGTAGACTATAGAATAATCAAGTCACTGGCAGACTATAGAATAATCAAGTCACTGGTAGACTATAGAATAATCAAGTCACTGGCAGACTATAGAATAATCAAGTCACTGGTAGACTATAGAATAATCAAGTCACTGGCAGACTATAGAATAATCAAGTCACTGGCAGACTATAGAATAATCAAGTCACTGGCAGACTATAGAATAATCAAGTCACTGGTAGACTATAGAATAATCAAGTCACTGGTAGACTATAGAATAATCAAGTCACTGGCAGACTATAGAATAATCAAGTCACTGGTAGACTATAGAATAATCAAGTCACTGGTAGACTATAGAATAATCAAGTCACTGGTAGACTATAGAATAATCAAGTCACTGGCAGACTATAGAATAATCAAGTCACTGGCAGACTATAGAATAATCAAGTCACTGGCAGACTATAGAATAATCAAGTCACTGGTAGACTATAGAATAATCAAGTCACTGGTAGACTATAGAATAATCAAGTCACTGGTAGACTATATAATAATCAAGTCACTGGTAGACTATAGAATAATCAAGTCACTGGCAGACTATAGAATAATCAAGTCACTGGTAGACTATAGAATAATCAAGTCACTGGTAGACTATAGAATAATCAAGTCACTGGCAGACTATAGAATAATCAAGTCACTGGTAGACTATAGAATAATCAAGTCACTGGTAGACTATAGAATAATCAAGTCACTGGTAGACTATAGAATAATCAAGTCACTGGCAGACTATAGAATAATCAAGTCACTGGTAGACTATAGAATAATCAAGTCACTGGTAGACTATAGAATAATCAAGTCACTGGGAGACTATAGAATAATCAAGTCACTGGTAGTCTATAGAATAATCAAGTCACTGGTAGACTATAGAATAATCAAGTCACTGGCAGACTATAGAATAATCAAGTCACTGGCAGACTATAGAATAATCAAGTCACTGGCAGACTATAGAATAATCAAGTCACTGGCAGACTATAGAATAATCAAGTCACTGGTAGACTATAGAATAATCAAGTCACTGGTAGACTATAGAATAATCAAGTCACTGGCAGACTATAGAATAATCAAGTCACTGGTAGACTATAGAATAATCAAGTCACTGGTAGACTATAGAATAATCAAGTCACTGGTAGACTATAGAATAATCAAGTCACTGGCAGACTATAGAATAATCAAGTCACTGGTAGACTATAGAATAATCAAGTCACTGGTAGACTATAGAATAATCAAGTCACTGGTAGACTATAGAATAATCAAGTCACTGGCAGACTATAGAATAATCAAGTCACTGGTAGACTATAGAATAATCAAGTCACTGGTAGACTATAGAATAATCAAGTCACTGGTAGACTATAGAATAATCAAGTCACT
Source organism: Cladorhizidae sp. MBARI D1340-BT2 (assembly GCA_028752905.1). NCBI lineage: Eukaryota > Metazoa > Porifera > Demospongiae > Poecilosclerida > Cladorhizidae > Cladorhizidae sp. MBARI D1340-BT2. Next base: position 49,636,380 of record JAQNBH010000006.1, read on the forward strand.
GGCAGACTATAGAATAATCAAGTCACTGGCAGACTATAGAATAATCAAGTCACTGGCAGACTATAGAATAATCAAGTCACTGGCAGACTATAGAATAATCAAGTCACTGGTAGACTATAGAATAATCAAGTCACTGGCAGACTATAGAATAATCAAGTCACTGGTAGACTATAGAATAATCAAGTCACTGGTAGACTATAGAATAATCAAGTCACTGGCAGACTATAGAATAATCAAGTCACTGGCAGACTATAGAATAATCAAGTCACTGGTAGACTATAGAATAATCAAGTCACAGCATACAGTGACTATTGTTGATCATCTAGCTAAAAACAGTACCACACGCATGCATGCACACACACACTCACACACACTCAACTAAGTCACAAAAAATACAGGATAATGCACCCCCCAAAAATATATACAAAAGTAAGAAATACATAAATTACAAAAAACAACAACAAAACTACACAAGTCAGAGAAACTAATAATAACAGTGTTGCATGCAGGCATGCTATGTCAGGGTGAGTCTAGCACACCCCCAACTCATGTGGTGCATGCATGCATGCTGTGTCAGGGTGAGTCTAGCACACCCCCAACTCATGTGGTGCATGCATGCATGCTGTGTCAGGGTGAGTCTAGCACACCCCCAACTCATGTGGTGCATGCATGCATGCTGTGTTAGGGTGAGTCTAGCACACCCCCAACTCATGTGGTGCATGCATGCATGCTGTGTCAGGGTGAGTCTAGCACACCCCCAACTCATGTGGTGCATGCATGCATGCTGTGTCAGGGTGAGTCTAGCACACCCCAACTCATGTGGTGCATGCATGCATGTTGTGTCAGGGTGAGTCTAGCACACCCCCAACTCATGTGGTGCATGCATGCTGTGTCAGGGTGAGTCTAGCACACCTCCAACTCATGTGGTGCATGCATGCATGCCGTGTCAGGGTGAGTCTAGCACCCCCCCAACTCATGTGGTGCATGGTGGTCCTTGGATGTTTATGAAGTGGACCGACCTGTTCCTTGAGGCCCATGTCTGTGAGATGGAGATACAGTGATGTTATCAAATCTTGTCTCTCCTTGCCAACACCACTGAGGTTGTTCAAGGTTTGTGAGAGAGTGTTTAAGTCTCCCCTGACATGTGTCTGTTCCTGGTGCAGGTGTGCGTGAGTGTGGTGCAACACTTGCTGTTGCTGCTCCAGCGACTGCATCAACATCTGCCGCTCTACAAACATCACATCAGTAGCACGCCACATAGACCAACACATCTACATATTATACAATCACACGTGCACAATCAGTAGCACGCCACATAGACCAACACATCTACATATCATACAAGCACACGTGCACAATCAGTAGCACGCCACATACACCAACACATCTACATATTATACAAGCACACGTGCACAATCAGTAGCACGCCACATAGACCAACACATCTACATATTATACAAGCACACGTGCACAATCAGTAGCACGCCACATACACCAACACATCTCCATATTATACAAGCACACGTGCACAATCAGTAGCACGCCACATACACCAACACATCTCCATATTATACAAGCACACGTGCACAATCAGTAGCACGCCACATAGACCAACACATCTACATATCATACAAGCACACGTGCACAATCAGTAGCACGCCACATACACCAACACATCTACATATCATACAAGCACACGTGCACAAGCTTATACGTACCACGGAAGTATTTGACAAACTCTATGGTGAGTCCTGGAACAACTCTCCAGCGAGTCTCACTGACAGTCTCCTGCACATGTAGAGTAGCACGTGCCATGAACAGAGAGAACTTGTAGACAGTGTGCCGTTACCTTGGAAACATGCCCCAGCAGCTCTGCCTTCAGTGTGAGCCTCCGCATTGCTAATGCACAACACAGCATGTAAGATATACCATCACCCAGGACTAGACCACACCCTTAATAACACCACACTACCAGGGATTAAACCACACCCTTAATAACACACATCACCCTGGACTAGACCACACCCTTAATAACACCACATCACCCTGGACTAGACCACACCCTTAATAACTCTAACCCATCAATATACATGTATAGTGTCAATTCAGCCATGACCTGAAAGCCTTCCTACACTCTTCAGCCATGACCTGCAAACTCTCCTACACTCTTCAGCCATGACCTGAAGCCTTCCTGTACTATTAGCCATGACCTGCAAGCTCTCCTACACTATTCAGCCATGACCTGCAAGCTCTCCTACACTATTCAGCCATGACCTGCAAGCTCTCCTACACTCTTCAGCCATGACCTGAAAGCCTTCCTACACTCTTCAGACATGACCTGCAAGCTCTCCTACACTCTTCAGCCATGACCTGAAGCCTTCCTGTACTATTCAGCCATGACCTGCAAGCTCTCCTACACTCTTCAGCCATGACCTGCAGGCCCTCCTCTACTATTCATCCATGACCTGCAAGTTCTCCTGTCACTCTTCAGCCATGACCTGCAAGCTCTCCTGCACTCCAGCCATGACCAGCAAGCTTTCCTACACTCTTCAGCCATGACCTGCAAGCTCTCCTACACTCTTCAGCCATGACCTGCAAGCTCTCCTACACTCTTCAGCCATGACCTGCAAGCTTTCCTGCACTCTTCAGCCATGACCTGCAAGCTCTCCTACACTATTCAGCCATGACCTGCAGGCCCTCCTGTACTATTCAGCCATGACCTGCAAGTTCTCCTGTCACTCTTCAGCCATGACCTGCAAGCTCTCCTGCACTCCAGCCATGACCTGCAAGTTCTCTTGATAAATAGTTTGTTGTATTGGAGAAGTGCCACGCCCTTATTCTTAGTCATTCCGGCACATCAACTATATTGGTGTGCATTTGCAAGAACCAGAGAACAGAACTGCTGCCGCTACTGAACCTTGCACTCCCCTCCACACAACTCAATGACCATTGTAAAGGCAGCTTGTAGAACAGCACCCCGCACCACTGGGTGCAGAGTGCAACCATTGCTCCTCCCACACACACACACACCACTGGGTGCAGAGTGCAACCATTGCTCCTCCCCCACACACAACACTGGGTGCAGAGTGCAACCATTGCTCCTCCCACACACACACACACCACTGGGTGCAGTGCAACCATTGCTCCTCCCACACACACACCACTGGGTGCAGAGTGCAACCATTGCTCCTCCCTCACACACACACACCACTGGGTGCACAGTGCAACCATTGCTCCTCCCACACACACACCACTGGGTGCACAGTACAACCATCACTCCCCCCCCCCCCCCCACACACACACACACCACTGGGTGCACAGTGCAACCATCACTCCCCACACACACACCCACACCACTGGGTGCACAGTGCAACCATTGCTCCTCCCCACATACCCACACCACTGGGTGCAGAGTGCAACCATCACCCACCCACATACATACCACTGGGTGCAGAGTGCAACCATCACCCACCCACATACATACCACTGGGTGCAGAGTGCAACCATCGCTCCTCCCATATACACATGTACATACCACTGGGTGCAGAGTGCAACCATCGCTCTTCTCCCCTGAACCCTTTCTCCGGCTGGAAGTAGGTGCGCATCTTTGCAAAGTACTCCCCATACTCCTTCCTCGCCTCCTCTAAGTAGTGCCTGGTCTGTGCCACAACAACACCACAAACAGAGGGCCAACCACATCCAGGACAACACTTCATAGCTGTCCTAATTAATGACTTCACTTCAGGACAACCACTTCATAGCTGTCCTAATTAACTCACTCACCATCGCAAACACGACATGGCACTCTTTGTTGATGGGAAGAAACAACAGCAGGAGTGTGGGCGTTGATTTTCAACGTAATCAATTTTCCACCCACGCGCTTGACCACATACTAAAATTTTAACGCCTAATGAAAAAGGTCATTGCATGCTCTAGGGCTTCCCTCTAGCCACTCGTATCAATTTCAATTTTTTTGCACTTAGCAATCTGGAGTTATTTTGGCAGAGGTTGCAGGGATTCAGGTTTTTGAGGTCCCTCCACTTTAGGGTCTATATAGTTATCCTATGAAACATATTTTAGTATCAAAAGAGAGCACACAGAGAGACCTATCTTTTGAGCTACATATCAAGTCCATACCATGAAGTTTGCAGAATCTACGGAGCTCTAAAGTTGTAACCGCAAGTAAAAAAAAAAAATTTAAATAAAAAAATACCATCGGTCCAACTTAGTTGTCCCAATCAATGGTCTCACTTCAGGACAATCCTTTCATAGCTGTCTTAATTAATAACTCACTCGTTCCTCCATGACTTCACACTGGAAGCCATTGCTTCTCTTCATCATAGTCAAATAGTCGCGACGCTGGGAGTAGACACACACACACACAACATGTGGTATTATGCAATTACATACATACATGCATATATCTATCTCTGTGTATGTATGCATGCATGCATCTAGGCATGTATGTATCTAGGCATGTATGTATGTGTATATGTATACATGCATGTATCTATGCATGCACGTGTCTATCTATGCATGCATGCGTGTATCGGGAGGGTAAGGTAATTCGTCCTATCATGGCTTGACTACTATTATTATATTCAAAATTGCAGATGCCACACCCACACATAAAGGAGAGCACACTGAGCCTGGCAACCTGCCACTCCTTCCCAAATTGCTGGAAGGTGCACAAAAGGCCAACAGCACCAAATGCCTTGCCATTTCTGGGAGGTGGCTTCTAGCAATCCCTGCAATGGACCTTGCCCCCCGCTCATCATATCCATACAGGACGTTGCCCCCCGCTCATCATATCCATACAGGACCTTGCCCCCTGCTCATCATATCCATACAGGACCTTGCCCCCCGCTCATCATATCCATACAGGACCTTGCCCCCCGCTCATCATATCCATACAGGACCTTGCCCCCCGCTCATCATATCCATACAGGACCTTGCCCCCCCCGCTCATCATATCCATACAGGACCTTGCCCCCTGCTCATCATATCCATACAGGACCTTGCCCCCTGCTCATCATATCCATACAGGACCTTGCCCCCCGCTCATCATATCCATACAGGACCTTGCCCCCTGCTCATCATATCCATACAGGACGTTGCCCCCCGCTCATCATATCCATACAGGACCTTGCCCCCTGCTCATCATATCCATACAGGACATTGCCCCCCACTCATCATATCCATACAGGACATTGCCCCCCACTCATCATATCCATACACAGGACATTGCCCCCTGCTCATCATATGCTCATCATATCCATACAGGACCGTGCCCCCTGCTCATATGTATCCATACAGGACCTTGCATATCATCATATCTATATAATTATGTACAATTTGTGAAATCCATCAGTAAGTTTTTGTGCAATGCTAACAGACAGATAGACCTGGTGAACTCTTCTCCTCCTTGGCAGACCAAATAACAATGTGTATACATGTATCTCGGCCCAGACTCACTTCGGCAGCTTCTGAGAGCCATGAAGGATGGCCAAACACACTATGTAAGTGAGTCTTAAGCTTCTCAGAGCCATGAAGGATGGCCAAACACACTATGCAAGTGATTCTTAAGCTTCTCAGAGCCATGAAGGATGGCCAAACACACTATGCAAGTGAGTCTAAGCTTCAGAGAGCCATGAAGGATGGCCAAACACACTATGTAAGTGAGTCTTAAGCTTCTCAGAGCCATGAAGGATGGCCAAACACACTATGCAAGTGAGTCTTAAGCTTCTCAGAGCCATGAAGGATGGCCAAACACACTATGCAAGTGAGTCTTAAGCTTCTCAGAGCCATGAAGGATGGCCAAACACACTATGCAAGTGAGTCTTAAGCTTCTCAGAGCCATGTAGGATGGCCAAACACACTATGCAAGTGAGTCTTAAGCTTCTCAGAGCCATGAAGGATGGCCAAACACACTATGCAAGTGAGTCTTAAGCTTCTCAGAGCCATGAAGGATGGCCAAACACACTATGCAAGTGAGTCTTAAGCTTCTCAGAGCCATGAAGGATGGCCAAACACACTATGCAAGTGAGTTTTAAGCTTCTCAGAGCCATGAAGGATGGCCAAACAAACCATGCAAGTGAGTCTTAAGCTTCAGAGAGCCATGAAGGATGGCCAAACACACCATGCAAGTGAGTCTTAAGCTTCAGAGAGCCATGAAGGATGGCCAAACACACTATGCAAGTGAGTCTTAAGCTTCAGAGAGCCATGAAGGATGGCCAAACACACTATGCAAGTGAGTCTTAAGCTTCTCAGAGCCATGAAGGATGGCCAAACACACTATGCAAGTGAGTCTTAAGCTTCTCAGGGCCATGAAGGATGGCCAAACACACTATGCAAGTGAGTCAGGGGGGAGTAGACCATTTTGTGGGTTTTTTTAAAAAACGTGTCATAACTATTGAATGCTTAATCCATTTCCAAAGATTATGGTCTCAAAATGTAGCTCATTCTAGGTGCTTTCCAATGACATTAGAATAATGGTGTTGCAATAAACTAGGACTGAAACATGGGGAAACCACAAAGGTCCTTTAAAATGTTTAGATGCACTCCTGTACCCAAACCACAGGTCTTCAACACTTGCTATTTATGGTGATATTAGAGTGATCACAGATACCTCTTTTGAATTGATAGTTTTTAAAAAAAATTTTAATTCACCCCAACATCCCCAATTTCATTTCCCCCCCAGTCATATGCTGTCATCTCATCAGGAAATGACTGGATTGATAATTTGTCAATTGAAAAGAAGAAGTAATGCAAGAGCTTTCATAATATATAAAAATTATTTACTACAGACAAAAATTGAATGAGTTACACGGTATCATGTGATGTCACTACATGAAATTACATTTCATAATAAATCAGTTTGAAAAGTGCATGATAGTAGCTTTAGAATCGCACTAGATCACACAGAGGTTCGATCAAAGTTGGGAACTGAGAAAGAACGTGGCATGCGCAGGAGCAGACGTTTGTACCCCACTTTGCGCAGATAGCGCGGAAATGACTGAGCGATATTTTAGCCAAGTTTCAAGTCTTGGCCATGAACGCTTATTATATTATGAACAATCCAACTTACTACTTTATTCAGGCTTCTTCTTGTTCATCGCGCAGAGTTGCAATGAAATGGGAGGATAAAAAGTATCATAACTCAAGAATGGTTGACAATAAATTGTTGAAACTTGAAATGCTGCTAATCTAATAGTGAAGGTATAGAATGATGGAAGAAGAAAAATAAGAAGGAAAAAACCCCACAAAATGGTCTACTCCCCCCTTTCTCAGAGCCATGAAGGATGGCCAAACACACTAAGCAAGTGAGTCTTGAAGCAAAGGTAGAGACCAAAAACACTGAAAAAGTGAAATTTGTCTCCAAGATCGATCTTCTTACTTCTCCCACCTCACAGAAGACTCCGAATCTTCAAATAGGAAAGCATGTGTGGGTGGGTCACCATGTGGTTACTGTAGGTGGGTGTGACATGTATGTAAAGATATCTTGTGGTTAATGTAGGTGGGTGTGGCATGTATGTAAGGATGTCATGTGGTTACTGTAGGTGGGTGTGGCATGTAAGGATATCATGTGATTACTATAGGTGGGTGTGGCATGTATGTAAGGATATCTTTACTGTAGGTGGGTGTGGCATGTACATAAGGATATCATGTGGTTACTGTAGGTGGGTGTGGCATGTAGTAAGGGTGTCATGTGGTTACTGTAGGTGGGTGTGGCATGTAGTAAGGATATCATGTGGTTACTGTAGGTGGGTGTGGCATGTATGTAAGGGTATCCTGTGGTTACTGTAGGTGGATGTGGCATGTAGTAAGGATATCATGTGGTTACTGTAGGTGGGTGTGACATGTATGTAAGGGTATCCTGTGGTTACTGTAGGTGGGTGTGGCATGTAGTAAGGATATCATGTGGTTACTGTAGGTGGGTGTGGCATGTATGTAAGGGTATCCTGTGGTTACTGTAGGTGGGTGTGGCATGTAGTAAGGATATCATGTGGTTACTGTAGGTGGGTGTGACATGTATGTAAGGGTATCCTGTGGTTACTGTAGGTGGGTGTGACATGTATGTAAGGGTATCCTGTGGTTACTGTAGGTGGGTGTGACATGTATGTAAGGGTATCCTGTGGTTACTGTAGGTGGGTGTGACATGTATGTAAGGGTATCCTGTGGTTACTGTAGGTGGGTGTGACATGTATGTAAGGGTATCCTGTGGTTACTGTAGGTGGGTGTGACATGTATGTAAGGGTATCCTGTGGTTACTGTAGGTGGGTGTGACATGTATGTAAGGGTATCCTGTGGTTACTGTAGGTGGATGTGGCATGTGTGGGAGAGACATCTTGATATTTTGTAGGTAGCTGTTGAGGTGAGCTAATAACTAATAAACCTGGGTGTGGCCAGGATTTGTGCAGAGAACCTCTACTCACTCAACCAACGCCCACACAACATTTAGAAATCAAACAAAAAGAACTTTGTAGATGTGACATAATCCTCACACAACCTCCAGCCTGTTCATCCTCACACACACCACCTCCAGCCTGCTCATCCTCACACACACACACCCTGTTCATCCTCACACACACCACCTCCAGCCTGCTCATCCTCACACACACACACACCCTGTTCATCCTCACACAACCTCCAGCCTGTTCATCCTCACACATACTCACACCACCTCCATCCTGTTCATCCTCACACATACTCACACCACCTCCAGCCTGTTCATCCTCACACATACTCACACCACCTCCAGCCTGTTCATACTCACACCACCTCCAGCCTGTTCATCCTCACACCACCTCCAGCCTGCTCATCCTCACACATACTCACACCACCTCCATCCTGTTCATCCTCACACATACTCACACCACCTCCAGCCTGTTCATCCTCACACATACTCACACCACCTCCAGCCTGTTCATACTCACACCACCTCCAGCCTGTTCATCCTCACACATACTCACACCACCTCCAGCCTGCTCACCCTCACACATACTCACACCACCTCCAGCTTGTTCATCCTCACACATACTCACACCACCTCCAGCCTGTTCATCCTCACACATACTCACACCACCTCCAGCCTGTTCATACTCACACCACCTCCAGCCTGTTCATCCTCACACATACTCACACCACCTCCAGCCTGCTCATCCTCACACATACTCACACCACCTCCAGCCTGTTCATCCTCACACATACTCACACCACCTCCAGCCTGCTCATCCTCACACACACCACCTCCAGCCTCTGTTGGCCACTCCTTGTAACTACCTCAATACATCACTGAATGCACACCCCATAATAATTGGTCACACCATTGCATGGCAGCTCTACATCATGTGCACAGCATCTTTCTGACAGACACTAGAAGTATCATACTGTAACAGCCAGCACCAATTACTCTGCTTGTGTGTGTGTGTGTGTGTGTGTGTGTGTATCAATGCTGTGTTCATATATATGTATATGAGTGTGTTAATGCTATGCTTGTGTGTGTGTGTGTGTATGTGTGTGCATGTCCTAGCTGTGAGTGTTACTCCCACTGGCCATGCCCACATGCCACACCTTCCTCTTGGTCAAGTCCTTGTCAGCGTGGGCCTTGCAGTGGGCAAAGAAAGGGTCACAAAGCTCATCCTTGGCCTCATCCTCACTGTCCACCTCACATAGCAGACCATGTCGCTGAGCACTAGACACACACACACACACACACACACACACACATGGAGTTAACCAATTATCAACTATTAGACTTCTGGAAACTTGTTCCCAAATGTGTAGGTCACACGTGCCCTCTAACACATGTTCACAACACCATGTACATGCCCACACATGTTCACACCAACATGTACATGCCCACACATGTTCACACCAACATGTACATGCCCACACATGTTCACACCCACATGTACATGTCCACTCATGTTCACACCCACATATACATGTCCACTCATGTTCACACCCACATATACAGTACATGTCCACTCATGTTGACACCCACATACACTGTATACATGTACATGTCCACTCATGTTCACACCCACTTATGTCCACTCATGTTCACACCCACATATACATGTCCACACCCACATATACATGTCCACACCCACTTATACATGTCCACACATGTTCACACCCACTTATACATGTCCACACCCACAAATACAGTACATGTCCACTCATGTTCACACCCACATACACATGTCCACTCATCTCCACACCACATATACATGTCCACATCCACATACACACCCTTCATATACATGTCCACACCTACATACACATGTCCACACCCTTCATATACATGTACACACCCTTCATATACTTGTCCACACCCACATACACATGTCCACACCCTTCATATACATGTCCACACCCACATACATGTTCACACCCACATATACATGTCCACACCCACATACATGTCTACACCCACATGCACATGACTATGTACGGACCATGTGACGTGGAAGGAGCTCCTGCAGAGGCCAGCATCACAGCCGATGCAGATACCAGTCCTGCTCAGCTTGACATCCTCACAGAGCTGGCAGACCTTGCTGCCCCAGCGGGACGCAGGAAGCTGGTCTAGAGTGATACCACACAACTGTCCTGGCTCCACATACTCTATGCTGGGAGTATAGAGCACACACACCATGTGCACCCACCTGCACATGTGCACAGAATAACATACTCTATGCTGGGAGTGTAGAGGGCACACACCATGTGCACCCACCTGCACATGTGCACAGAATAACATACTCTATGCTGGGAGTGTAGAGGACACACACCATGTGCACCCACCTGCACATGTGCACCCACCTGCACATGCGCACAGAATAACATACTCTATGCTGGGAGTGTAGAGCACACACACCATGTGCACCCACCTACACATGTGCACCCACCTGCACATGTGCACAGAATAACATACTCTATGCTGGGAGTGTAGAGGGCACACACCATGTGCACCCACCTGCACATGTGCACCCACCTGCACATGTGCACAGAATAACATACTCTATGCTGGGAGTATAGAGCACACACCATGTGCACCCACCTGCACATGTGCACAGAATAACATACTCTATGCTGGGAGTGTAGAGGACACACACCATGTGCACCCACCTGCACATGTGCACCCACCTGCACATGTGCACAGAATAACATACTCTATGCTGGGAGTGTAGAGGACACACACCATGTGCACCCACCTGCACATGTGCACCCACCTGCACATGTGCACAGAATAACATACTCTATGCTGGGAGTGTAGAGGACACACACCATGTGCACCCACCTGCACATGTGCACCCACCTGCACATGTGCGTAGAATAGCAGCACTGACACCATGTGATACATACACCAGCAGCACAGACACTAACACTAACACCAGCAACACTGGCACGAACACTAACATCATGTGATACATACATTGACACTTAACATCATGTCATACATATAAGCAGCACTGACACTAACACCATGTGATGCATACACCAGCACTGAGACCAACACCATGTGACATATATGTTGACACTAACGTCATATTATCAGTAGCACCGACACTAATACATTGTGATACCATATACCAACAGCACTGACACTAACACCATGTGATACATACATCATGTGAAAAATAACCAGCAATGCTGACACTACATGACAGGTCTAGAGATGGCACAATATTCATAGTGGCCAACTATAACATATCCAATATTCATAGTGACAAAGTATAGCATATCCAATATTCATAGTGGCCAACTATAACATATCCAATATTCATAGTGACCAACTATAGCATATCCAATATTCATAGTGACAAAGTATAGCATATCCAATATTCATAGTGGCCAACTATAACATATCCAATATTCATAGTGACCAACTATAGCATATCCAATATTCATAGTGACAAAGTATAATATATCCAATATTCATAGTGACCAACTATAGCAGATCCAATATTCATAGTGACCAACTATAACATATCCAATATTCATAGTGACAAAGTATAGCAGATCCAATATTCATAGTGACCAACTATAGCAGATCCAATATTCATAGTGACCAACTACTGTAAACCCAGAAAAGTTAGCGGGCCATTAATGTTAGCGAATTTAGCGATGAGGAAAAAATCGCTAAGTTAATAGGCAGCCAACATTTGTGGCAATATAAGTACAAAGTTCAAAAACACTCACGCGCGCGTGCTAGCCGTCAGCAGAGCACGAGGTCGTCGCTGATTAGGAGCTTTCGAGTTTTGATCGAGCAACTGCGAACTTACAATACAGCTATGTCGATTGTTCGTTGGTTGAAAGGCAATGCTGGTGGATCTAGCTCAGTAGCTCAGTTTGTTTACCAGAAGGCGACGGAGCAACAGCTGCAGCCAACAAATTATCAATTCATTCCATATGTCACTACTACTAGAGCGAGACTGGATTTGGCTGACGATCAGCCTGCATTGGCAATATTCGATGTGTTTGCAGCTCATCGCTGTAGTTCTGTTCTTAAAAAGCTTCAAGACAACAATATCCACCAAGTGTTTGTTCCTGCAAGCTGCACAGGAGAGTTGCAGCCACTTGATTTGTGCGTAAATGAAGATTTAATTAATGAAGGACTCCTTCACGAGGACAGGTGGTATGTTAATGAAATCCATGAAGCCCTGGATGGTGGGAAAGAGATATCAGCTGTTAAAGTGAATCTTCGTGCATCATTGATCAAGCCCCTGCATGCAAACTGGTTAATCAACAGTCTTAGCAATCTTTCATGCAATACTGAAAGACTAAAACAAGCATTCAAAAAACCTGGAATCATGGACTTTATTAATGATTAATGTACTGTTCTTATTTTCACAATTCACCTTGTTTTTCATGCTATAAAACGTTAACATTAATGGTCGCTAAAATGTGCATGATATCAAAAACGCTAAATAAAACGGTCGCCAACTTTTCTGGGTTTACAGTATAGCATATCCAATATTCATAGTGACCAACTATAGCATATCCAATATTCATAGTGACCAACTATAGCATATCCAATATTAATAGTGACCAACTATAGCAGATCCAATATTCATAGTGACCAACTATAGCAGATCCAATATTCATAGTGACCAACTATAGCAGATCCAATATTCATAGTGACCAACTATAGCAGATCCAATATTCATAGTGACCAACTATAGCAGATCCAATATTCATAGTGACCAACTATAGCATATCCAATATACCTGCCATGTATGGTATGTACATCACGTACCTGCCATGTGGTATGGTGTACATCATGTACCTGCCATGCATGTTACATTATGTACCTGCCATGTATGGTACATCACGTACCTGCCATGTATGGTACATCATGTACCTGCCATGCATGTTACATTATGTACCTGCCATGTATGGTACATCATGTACCTGCCATGTATAGTATATCATGTACCTGTCATGCATGTTACATTATGTACCTGCCATGTATGGTACATCATGTACCTGCCATGCATGTTACATTATGTACCTGCCATGTATGGTATATCACGTACCTGCCATGTATGGTCTGCTTGAACAGTCCTCCTGTAGTGGGACACAGCTCACATGACTACACACACACACACCACACACACACACACCACACACACACACCATATGTTAATGTGTGATCTGAGAGAAGCCCATTGTACTGAACAAAACTGATTGTTTTCCGTATCATAAACGAAGTTGTCGCAATGTTCTCAGCTTGGCTGGGCCCTCCCTTGCAGCTGAGCTACACTCCCTCCGGCTGGGCCCTCCCTCTCCACACTTGCAGCTGAGCTACACTCCCTCCGCCACGCTTGGCTGGGCCCTCCCTCTCCACACTTGCAGCTGAGCTACACTCCCTCCGCCACGCTTGGCTGGGCCCTCCCTCTCCACACTTGCAGCTGAGCTACACTCCCTCCGCCACGCTTGGCTGGGCCCTCCCTCTCCACACTTGCAGCTGAGCTGCACTCCCTCTGCCACGCTTGGCTGGGCCCTTCCTCTCCACACTTGCAGCTGAGCTACACTCCCTCCGCCACGCTTGGCTGGGCCCTCCCTCTCCACACTTGCAGCTGAGCTACACTCCCTCCGCCATGCTTGGCTGGGCCCTCCCTCTCCACACTTGCAGCTGAGCTATACTCCCTCCCACACTCATTCACTTCACATAACATATATACTGTATATATATTACTTGGAATGGATTTAAGAACTGATTAAAGTTCCATTCTGCAGGTACATGTACAGTAATTTTATGTCCTCTGACCTGATAGCAATACCTAAACATTCAATTTTGCATCGACACATATCTGTCCAGATCTCCTGCGACTGAACACCCATACACACAGAGTGAGGCCTGGACCCCAGCCTAGAACCAGGTGGTGCCTGACATATGTAGAACACTAGCTTACACAGAGTGAGGCCTGGACCCCAGCCTAGAACCAGGTGGTGCCTGACATATGTAGAACACTAGCTTACACAGAGTGAGGCCTGGACCCCAGCCTAGAACCAGGTGGTGCCTGACATATGTAGAACACTAGCCTACACAGAGTGAGGCCTGGACCCCAGCCTAGAACCAGGTGGTGCCTGACATATGTAGAACACTAGCTTACACAGAGTGAGGCCTGGACCCCAGCCTAGAACCAGGTGGTGCCTGACATATGTAGAACACTAGCTTACACAGAGTGAGGCCTGGACCCCAGCCTAGAACCAGGTGGTGCCTGACATATGTAGAACACTAGCTTACACAGAGTGAGGCCTGGACCCCAGCCTAGAACCAGGTGGTGCCTGACATATGTAGAACACTAGCTTACACAGAGTGAGGCCTGGACCCCAGCCTAGAACCAGGTGGTGCCTGACATATGTAGAACACTAGCTTATACAGAGTGAGGCCTGGACCCCAGCCTAGAACCAGGTGGTGCCTGACATATGTAGAACACTAGCTTACACAGAGTGAGGCCTGGACCCCAGCCTAGAACCAGGTGGTACCTGACATATGTAGAACACTAGCTTACACAGAGTGAGGCCTGGACCCCAGCCTAGAACCAGGTGGTGCCTGACATATGTAGAACACTAGCTTACACAGAGTGAGGCCTGGACCCCAGCCTAGAACCAGGTGCTGCCTGACATATGTAGAACACTAGCTTACACAGAGTGAGGCCTGGACCCCAGCCTAGAACCAGGTGGTGCCTGACATATGTAGAACACTAGCTTACACAGAGTGAGGCCTGGACCCCAGCCTAGAACCAGGTGGTGCCTGACATATGTAGAACACTAGCTTACACAGAGTGAGGCCTGGACCCCAGCCTAGAACCAGGTGGTGCCTGACATATGTAGAACACTAGCTTACACAGAGTGAGGCCTGGACCCCAGCCTAGAACCAGGTGCTGCCTGACATATGTAGAACACTAGCTTACACAGAGTGAGGCCTGGACCCCAGCCTAGAACCAGGTGGTGCCTGACATATGTAGAACACTAGCTTACACAGAGTGAGGCCTGGACCCCAGCCTAGAACCAGGTGGTGCCTGACATATGTAGAACACTAGCTTACACAGAGTGAGGCCTGGACCCCAGCCTAGAACCAGGTGGTGCCTGACATATGTACTAGCCTACACAGAGTGAGGCCTGGACCCCAGCCTAGAACCAGGTGGTGCCTGACATATGTAGAACACTAGCTTACACAGAGTGAGGCCTGGACCCCAGCCTAGAACCAGGTGGTGCCTGACATATGTAGAACACTAGCCTACACAGAGTGAGGTCTGGACCCCAGCCTAGAACCAGGTGGTGCCTGACATATGTAGAACACTAGCTTACACAGAGTGAGGCCTGGACCCCAGCCTAGAACCAGGTGGTGCCTGACATATGTAGAACACTAGCTTACACAGAGTGAGGCCTGGACCCCAGCCTAGAACCAGGTGGTGCCTGACATATGTAGAACACTAGCTTACACAGAGTGAGGCCTGGACCCCAGCCTAGAACCAGGTGGTGCCTGACATATGTAGAACACTAGCTTACACAGAGTGAGGCCTGGACCCCAGCCTAGAACCAGGTGGTGCCTGACATATGTAGAACACTAGCCTACACAGAGTGAGGCCTGGACCCCAGCCTAGAACCAGGTGGTGCCTGACATATGTAGAACACTAGCTTACACAGAGTGAGGCCTGGACCCCAGCCTAGAACCAGGTGGTGCCTGACATATGTAGAACACTAGCTTACACAGAGTGAGGCCTGGACCCCAGCCTAGAACCAGGTGCTGCCTGACATATGTAGAACACTAGCCTACACAGAGTGAGGCCTGGACCCCAGCCTAGAACCAGGTGGTGCCTGACATATGTAGAACACTAGCTTACACAGAGTGAGGCCTGGACCCCAGCCTAGAACCAGGTGGTGCCTGACATATGTAGAACACTAGCTTACACAGAGTGAGGCCTGGACCCCAGCCTAGAACCAGGTGCTGCCTGACATATGTACTAGCTTACACAGAGTGAGGCCTGGACCCCAGCCTAGAACCAGGTGGTGCCTGACATATGTAGAACACTAGCCTACACAGAGTGAGGCCTGGACCCCAGCCTAGAACCAGGTGGTACCTGACATATGTAGAACACTAGCTTACACAGAGTGAGGCCTGGACCCCAGCCTAGAACCAGGTGGTGCCTGACATATGTAGAACACTAGCTTACACAGAGTGAGGCCTGGACCCCAGCCCAGAACCAGGTGGTGCCTGACATATGTAGAACACTAGCTTACACAGAGTGAGGCCTGGACCCCAGCCTAGAACCAGGTGGTGCCTGACATATGTAGAACACTAGCTTACACAGAGTGAGGCCTGGACCCCAGCCTAGAACCAGGTGGTGCCTGACATATGTAGAACACTAGCTTACACAGAGTGAGGCCTGGACCCCAGCCTAGAACCAGGTGCTGCCTGACATATGTAGAACACTAGCTTACACAGAGTGAGGCCTGGACCCCAGCCTAGAACCAGGTGGTGCCTGACATATGTAGAACACTAGCTTACACAGAGTGAGGTCTGGACCCCAGCCTAGAACCAGGTGGTACCTGACATATGTAGAACACTAGCTTACACAGAGTGAGGTCTGGACCCCAGCCTAGAACCAGGTGGTACCTGACATATGTAGAACACTAGCTTACACAGAGTGAGGCCTGGACCCCAGCCTAGAACCAGGTGGTGCCTGACATATGTAGAACACTAGCCTACACAGAGTGAGGCCTGGACCCCAGCCTAGAACCAGGTGGTGCCTGACATATGTAGAACACTAGCCTACACAGAGTGAGGCCTGGACCACAGCCTAGAACCAGGTGGTGCCTGACATATGTAGAACACTAGCTTACACAGAGTGAGGCCTGGACCCCAGCCTAGAACCAGGTGGTGCCTGACATATGTAGAACACTAGCCTACACAGAGTGAGGCCTGGACCCCAGCCTAGAACCAGGTGGTGCCTGACATATGTAGAACACTAGCTTACACAGAGTGAGGCCTGGACCCCAGCCTAGAACCAGGTGCTGCCTGACATATGTAGAACACTAGCTTACACAGAGTGAGGCCTGGACCCCAGCCTAGAACCAGGTGGTGCCTGACATATGTACTAGCTTACACAGAGTGAGGTCTGGACCCCAGCCTAGAACCAGGTGGTGCCTGACATATGTAGAACACTAGCTTACACAGAGTGAGGCCTGGACCCCAGCCTAGAACCAGGTGGTGCCTGACATATGTACTAGCTTACACAGAGTGAGGCCTGGACCCCAGCCTAGAACCAGGTGGTGCCTGACATATGTAGAACACTAGCCTACACAGAGTGAGGCCTGGACCCCAGCCTAGAACCAGGTGGTGCCTGACATATGTAGAACACTAGCTTACACAGAGTGAGGCCTGGACCCCAGCCTAGAACCAGGTGGTGCCTGACATATGTAGAACACTAGCTTACACAGAGTGAGGCCTGGACCCCAGCCTAGAACCAGGTGGTGCCTGACATATGTAGAACACTAGCCTACACAGAGTGAGGCCTGGACCCCAGCCTAGAACCAGGTGGTGCCTGACATATGTAGAACACTAGCTTACACAGAGTGAGGCCTGGACCCCAGCCTAGAACCAGGTGGTGCCTGACATATGTAGAACACTAGCTTACACAGAGTGAGGCCTGGACCCCAGCCTAGAACCAGGTGGTGCCTGACATATGTAGAACACTAGCCTACACAGAGTGAGGCCTGGACCCCAGCCTAGAACCAGGTGGTGCCTGACATATGTAGAACACTAGCTTACACAGAGTGAGGCCTGGACCCCAGCCTAGAACCAGGTGGTGCCTGACATATGTAGAACACTAGCTTACACAGAGTGAGGCCTGGACCCCAGCCTAGAACCAGGTGGTGCCTGACATATGTAGAACACTAGCTTACACAGAGTGAGGCCTGGACCCCAGCCTAGAACCAGGTGCCTGACATATGTAGAACACTAGCCTACACAGAGTGAGGCCTGGACCCCAGCCTAGAACCAGGTGGTGCCTGACATATGTAGAACACTAGCCTACACAGAGTGAGGCCTGGACCCCAGCCTAGAACCAGGTGGTGCCTGACATATGTAGAACACTAGCCTACACAGAGTGAGGCCTGGACCCCAGCCTAGAACCAGGTGGTGCCTGACATATGTAGAACACTAGCTTACACAGAGTGAGGCCTGGACCCCAGCCTAGAACCAGGTGCTGCCTGACATATGTAGAACACTAGCTTACACAGAGTGAGGCCTGGACCCCAGCCTAGAACCAGGTGGTGCCTGACATATGTAGAACACTAGCTTACACAGAGTGAGGCCTGGACCCCAGCCTAGAACCAGGTGCTGCCTGACATATGTAGAACACTAGCTTACACAGAGTGAGGCCTGGACCCCAGCCTAGAACCAGGTGGTGCCTGACATATGTAGAACACTAGCCTACACAGAGTGAGGCCTGGACCCCAGCCTAGAACCAGGTGGTGCCTGACATATGTAGAACACTAGCTTACACAGAGTGAGGCCTGGACCCCAGCCTAGAACCAGGTGCTGCCTGACATATGTAGAACACTAGCTTACACAGAGTGAGGCCTGGACCCCAGCCCAGAACCAGGTGGTGCCTGACATATGTAGAACACTAGCTTACACAGAGTGAGGCCTGGACCCCAGCCTAGAACCAGGTGCTGCCTGACATATGTAGAACACTAGCTTACACAGAGTGAGGCCTGGACCCCAGCCTAGAACCAGGTGGTACCTGACATATGTACTAGCTTACACAGAGTGAGGCCTGGACCCCAGCCTAGAACCAGGTGGTGCCTGACATATGTAGAACACTAGCTTACACAGAGTGAGGCCTGGACCCCAGCCTAGAACCAGGTGGTGCCTGACATATGTAGAACACTAGCTTACACAGAGTGAGGCCTGGACCCCAGCCTAGAACCAGGTGCTGCCTGACATATGTACTAGCTTACACAGAGTGAGGCCTGGACCCCAGCCTAGAACCAGGTGGTACCTGACATATGTAGAACACTAGCTTACACAGAGTGAGGCCTGGACCCCAGCCTAGAACCAGGTGGTGCCTGACATATGTAGAACACTAGCTTACACAGAGTGAGGCCTGGACCCCAGCCTAGAACCAGGTGGTGCCTGACATATGTAGAACACTAGCTTACACAGAGTGAGGCCTGGACCCCAGCCTAGAACCAGGTGGTGCCTGACATATGTAGAACACTAGCTTACACAGAGTGAGGCCTGGACCCCAGCCTAGAACCAGGTGGTGCCTGACATATGTAGAACACTAGCTTACACAGAGTGAGGCCTGGACCCCAGCCTAGAACCAGGTGCTGCCTGACATATGTAGAACACTAGCTTACACAGAGTGAGGCCTGGACCCCAGCCTAGAACCAGGTGGTGCCTGACATATGTAGAACACTAGCTTACACAGAGTGAGGCCTGGACCCCAGCCTAGAACCAGGTGGTACCTGACATATGTAGAACACTAGCTTACACAGAGTGAGGCCTGGACCCCAGCCTAGAACCAGGTGGTGCCTGACATATGTAGAACACTAGCTTACACAGAGTGAGGCCTGGACCCCAGCCTAGAACCAGGTGGTGCCTGACATATGTAGAACACTAGCTTACACAGAGTGAGGCCTGGACCCCAGCCTAGAACCAGGTGCTGCCTGACATATGTACTAGCTTACACAGAGTGAGGCCTGGACCCCAGCCTAGAACCAGGTGGTGCCTGACATATGTAGAACACTAGCTTACACAGAGTGAGGCCTGGACCCCAGCCTAGAACCAGGTGGTGCCTGACAACACTATCTTACACAGAGTGAGGCCTGGACTCCGCCCTTGCAGGGCTCACAGAACCAAGGTGTGGTGGTGAAGGAAGACAAGTCTGATCGATTATCATCTGCCTCCTCTTCCTCAGGAACACCATAGCAACCTGAGATGGAAGACACACACACACCCAGGGATAAGACACTGGTCAGTGAGATTTGTTTGCACGTGAACACATACCTTCATGCACAGCTATGCCACATCCATCACACTCCACCAGCTCACCAGCCACACAACTACACACACACACACACACACACATCACATGGTAACAGGTCCCCATCCTAAATTTGAACAGGTCAGCCCCCTGCATTCTCCTCCATAGCCTGGGCACAAGTTACTACTGACCTATCCTCCAAACAGACGCAACAGAGAAGGTGGATCTTGTGAGGAGAGCAAACCATGTCCAGCTTACCCTCGTTGACAACTCCCACCACCTCATCGTCAGTAGGAGCTTCTGTTGATAACACCCACACACACACACACACATGCACACACACATACACACACACACACATACACACACTTGTATTAAAGATGACAGGGATAGGGACTCACACCAGCCACCTTATACACTAGTGTATTAAAGATGACAGGGATAGGGACTCACACCAGCCACCTTATGCACTAGTGTATTAAAGATGACAGGGATAGGGACTCACACCAGCCACCTTATGTACTAGTGTATTAAAGATGACAGGGATAGGGACTCACACCAGCCACCTTATGCACTAGTGTATTAAAGATGACAGGGATAGGGGCACACACCAGCCACCTTATGCAGTAGTGTATTAAAGATGACAGGGATAGGGGCTCACACCAGCCACCTTATGCACTAGTGTATTAAAGATGACAGGGATAGGGGCTCACACCAGCCACCTTATGCACTAGTGTATTAAAGATGACAGGGATAGGGACTCACACCAGCCACCTTATGCACTAGTGTATTAAAGATGACAGGGATAGGGACTCACACCAGCCACCTTATGCAATAGTGTATTAAAGATGACAGGGATAGGGGCTCACACCAGCCACCTTATGCACTAGTATATTAAAGATGACAGGGGATAGGGGCTCACACCAGCCACCTTATGCACTAGTGTATTAAAGATGACAGGGATAGGGACTCACACCAGCCACCTTATGTACTAGTGTATTAAAGATGACAGGGATAGGGACTCACACCAGCCACCTTATGCACTAGTGTATTAAAGATGACAGGGATAGGGGCACACACCAGCCACCTTATGCACTAGTGTATTAAAGATGACAGGGATAGGGGCTCACACCAGCCACCTTATGCACTAGTGTATTAAAGATGACAGGGATAGGGGCTCACACCAGCCACCTTATGCACTAGTGTATTAAAGATGACAGGGATAGGGACTCACACCAGCCACCTTATGCACTAGTGTATTAAAGATGACAGGGATAGGGACTCACACCAGCCACCTTATGCACTAGTGTATTAAAGATGACAGGGATAGGGACTCACACCAGCCACCTTATGCACTAGTGTATTAAAGATGACAGGGATAGGGGCTCACACCAGCCACCTTATGCACTAGTGTATTAAAGATGACAGGGATAGGGGCACACACCAGCCACCTTATGCACTAGTGTATTAAAGATGACAGGGATAGGGGCTCACACCAGCCACCTTATGCACTAGTGTATTAAAGATGACAGGGATAGGGACTCACACCAGCCACCTTATGCACTAGTGTATTAAAGATGACAGGGATAGGGACTCACACCAGCCACCTTATGCACTAGTGTATTAAAGATGACAGGGATAGGGACTCACACCAGCCACCTTATGCACTAGTGTATTAAAGATGACAGGGATAGGGGCTCACACCAGCCACCTTATGCACTAGTGTATTAAAGATGACAGGGATAGGGACTCACACCAGCCACCTTATGCACTAGTGTATTAAAGATGACAGGGATAGGGGCTCACACCAGCCACCTTATGCACTAGTGTATTAAAGATGACAGGGATAGGGGCTCACACCAGCCACCTTATGCACTAGTGTATTAAAGATGACAGGGATAGGGGCACACACCAGCCACCTTATGCACTAGTGTATTAAAGATGACAGGGATAGGGGCTCACACCAGCCACCTTATGCACTAGTGTATTAAAGATGACAGGGATAGGGGCTCACACCAGCCACCTTATGCACTAGTGTATTAAAGATGACAGGGATAGGGGCTCACACCAGCCACCTTATGCACTAGTGTATTAAAGATGACAGGGATAGGGGCTCACACCAGCCACCTTATGCACTAGTGTATTAAAGATGACAGGGATAGGGGCTCACACCAGCCACCTTATGCACTAGTGTATTAAAGATGACAGGGATAGGGGCTCACACCAGCCACCTTATGCACTAGTGTATTAAAGATGACAGGGATAGGGGCTCACACCAGCCACCTTATGCACTAGTGTATTAAAGATGACAGGGATAGGGGCACACACCAGCCACCTTATGCACTAGTGTATTAAAGATGACAGGGATAGGGGCTCACACCAGCCACCTTATGCACTAGTGTATTAAAGATGACAGGGATAGGGGCTCACACCAGCCACCTTATGCACTAGTGTATTAAAGATGACAGGGATAGGTGCTCACACCAGCCACCTTATGCACTAGTGTATTAAAGATGACAGGGATAGGGGCTCACACCAGCCACCTTATGCACTAGTGTATTAAAGATGACAGGGATATGGGCTCACACCAGCCACCTTATGCACTAGTGTATTAAAGATGACAGGGATATGGGCTCACACCAGCCACCTTATGCACTAGTGTATTAAAGATGACAGGGATAGGGGCTCACACCAGCCACCTTATGCACTAGTGTATTAAAGATGACAGGGATAGGGGCTCACACCAGCCACCTTATGCACTAGTGTATTAAAGATGACAGGGATAGGGGCTCACACCAGCCACCTTATGCACTAGTGTATTAAAGATGACAGGGATAGGGGCTCACACCAGCCACCTTATGCACTAGTGTATTAAAGATGACAGGGATAGGGACTCACACCAGCCACCTTATGGACTAGTGTATTAAGGCAATGGAATGTGTGTGACCTTTGAACTACAGTATGGTACGTACCGGGACCAACAGAGTGCTCGTCCATGCTGTCATCCTCAGCAGCACCTGCCGAGCCGCTGCTGCATACTGCAAGTACAAACATATGAATATACATGCCACACCCACCCACACTACGCAGACGCAACACAGTGAGGGGGCATTATCAACAACTCCCCTGCAATAAGCCTGCAACACAGCGAGGGGGCATTATCAACAACTCCCCTGCAATAAGCCTGCAACAGAGCGAGGGGGCATTATCAACAACTCCCCTGCAATAAGCATGCAATGATTAAGTGAACAATCTTCCAATGCAAATCAAAGCCTCGGCATAGTGGTTGGTTGTCCTCGGCGACTAGCCATGGAATGGTCTATGCAGCAACCAGGGCAGCACACGAGAGGTGGCTCAGCAAGAGAAGAACAGAAGAATTATTATTACTGTGCATCTTTGTAGCTAGAGCCATCTTCATGGGAAGAAGAGCCACCGGGTGCCTCAGCCAGTGAGAGGCTGCTCTAGTTTGCCCCCCTATAGAGCCATCGGGTGCCTAGGCCTGCCTCAGCCAGTGAGAGGCTGCTCTAGTTTGCCCCCCTATAGAGCCACTGGGTACCTCAGCCAGTGAGAGGCTGCTCTAGTTTGCCCCCCTATAGAGCCACTGGGTACCTCAGCCAGTGAGAGGCTGCTCTAGTTTGCCCCCCTATAGAGCCACTGGGTACCTCAGCCAGTGAGAGGCTGCTCTAGTGTGTCCCCCTATAGAGCCACTGGGTACCTCAGCCAGTGAGAGGCTGCTCTAGTTTGCCCCCCTATAGAGCCACTGGGTACCTCAGCCAGTGAGAGGCTGCTCTAGTGTGTCCCCCTATAGAGCCACTGGGTACCTCAGCCAGTGAGAGGCTGCTCTAGTGTGTCCCCCTATAGAGCCACCGTGTGTCCCCCACAAGCTGCCTAACAGCACTGCATGATCGGTTATTAATATTGTCCTGGCAAGTGCAGTCATCAGGACAAGTCAGGAGAACACTTGCTTGATTTTGTGTTTGTGTTATGGAGAACCGCATCACATCTTTGGGCCTTTTTGCAGTATTTTGGCCACCCTATAAAATTTACCATATCCGGATTCATGACCAGCATGCATCTGCACCCAGTGCTAGTACATGCATGCACATACATGTACGTGCACACCAGCATGCATGTGCACTCAGTGCTAGTACATGCATGCACATACATGCACACCAGCATGCATGTGCACTGAGTGCTAGTACATGCATGCACATACATGCACACCAGCATGCATGTGCATCCAGTGCTAGTACATGCATGCACATACATGCACACCAGCATGCATGTGCACTCAGTGCTAGTACATCCAGTGCTAGTACATGCATGCAAACCTGCATGCAAACCAGCATGCATGCGCATCCAGGGCTAGTACATGCATGCACACCAGAATGCATGTGCATCCAGTGCTAGACATGCATGCACTCAGTGCTAGTGCATGCATGCACATACATGCACACCAGCATGCATGTGCACCCAATGCTAGTACATGCATGCACACCAAAATGCATGTGCATCCAGTGCTAGTAGTACATGCATGCACACCAAAATGCATGTGCATCCAGTGCTAGTACATGCATGCACACCAGCATGCATGCGCACCCAGTGCTAGTACATGCATACACATACATGCACACCAGCATGCATGTGCATCCCCCAAGTCCTATGTGAGCATGTTGTTTACCAACGACATATTTAACTCCTTACAGAGCACACCAGCACCACATCTAGTGCAGCACAGTCTGGAGAGTGCCACACACCAGCACCACATCTAGTGCAGCACAGTCTGGAGAGTGCCACACACCAGCACCACATCTAGTGCAGCACAGTCTGGAGAGTGCCACACACCAGCACCACATCTAGTGCAGCACAGTCTGGAGAGTGCCACACACCAGCACCACATCTAGTGCAGCACAGTCTGGAGAGTGCCACACACCAGCACCACATCTAGTGCAGCACAGTCTGGAGAGTACCACACACCAGCACCACATCTAGTGCAGCACAGTCTGGAGAGTGCCACACACCAGCACCACATCTAGTGCAGCACAGTCTGGAGAGTGTCCACACACCAGCACCACATCTAGTGCAGCACAGTCTGGAGAGTGCCACACACCAGCACCACATCTAGTGCAGCACAGTCTGGAGAGTGCCACACACCAGCACCACATCTAGTGCAGCACAGTCTGGAGAGTGCCACACACCAGCACCACATCTAGTGCAGCACAGTCTGGAGAGTGCCACACACCAGCACCACATCTAGTGCAGCACAGTCTGGAGAGTGCCACACACCAGCACCACATCTAGTGCAGCACAGTCTGGAGAGTGCCACACACCAGCACCACATCTAGTGCAGCACAGTCTGGAGAGTGCCACACACCAGCACCACATCTAGTGCAGCACAGTCTGGAGAGTGCCACACACCAGCACCACATCTAGTGCAGCACAGTCTGGAGAGTGCCACACACCAGCACCACATCTAGTGCAGCACAGTCTGGAGAGTGTCACACACCAGCACCACATCTAGTGCAGCACAGTCTGGAGAGTGCCACACACCAGCACCACATCTAGTGCAGCACAGTCTGGAGAGTGTCCACACACCAGCACCACATCTAGTGCAGCACAGTCTGGAGAGTGCCACACACCAGCACCACATCTAGTGCAGCACAGTCTGGAGAGTGCCACACACCAGCACCACATCTAGTGCAGCACAGTCTGGAGAGTGTCACACACCAGCACCACATCTAGTGCAGCACAGTCTGGAGAGTGCCACACACCAGCACCACATCTAGTGCAGCACAGTCTGGAGAGTGTCACACACCAGCACCACATCTAGTGCAGCACAGTCTGGAGAGTGCCACACACCAGCACCACATCTAGTGCAGCACAGTCTGGAGAGAGCCACACACCAGCACCACATCTAGTGCAGCACAGTCTGGAGAGTGCCACACACCAGCACCACATCTAGTGCAGCACAGTCTGGAGAGTGCCACACACCAGCACCACATCTAGTGCAGCACAGTCTGGAGAGAGCCACACACCAGCACCACATCTAGTGCAGCACAGTCTGGAGAGTGCCACACACCAGCACCACATCTAGTGCAGCACAGTCTGGAGAGTGCCACACACCAGCACCACATCTAGTGCAGCACAGTCTGGAGAGTGTCACACACCAGCACCACATCTAGTGCAGCAGTCTGGAGAGAGCCACACACCAGCACCACATCTAGTGCAGCACAGTCTGGAGAGAGCCACACACCAGCACCACATCTAGTGCAGCACAGTCTGGAGAGTGCCACACACCAGCACCACATCTAGTGCAGCACAGTCTGGAGAGTGCCACACACCAGCACCACATCTAGTGCAGCACAGTCTGGAGAGTGCCACACACCAGCACCACATCTAGTGCAGCACAGTCTGGAGAGTGCCACACACCAGCACCACATCTAGTGCAGCAGTCTGGAGAGTGCCACACACCAGCACCACATCTAGTGCAGCACAGTCTGGAGAGTGCCACACACCAGCACCACATCTAGTGCAGCACAGTCTGGAGAGTGCCACACACCAGCACCACATCTAGTGCAGCACAGTCTGGAGAGTGCCACACACCAGCACCACATCTAGTGCAGCACAGTCTGGAGAGAGCCACACACCAGCACCACATCTAGTGCAGCACAGTCTGGAGAGTGCCACACACCAGCACCACATCTAGTGCAGCACAGTCTGGAGAGTGCCACACACCAGCACCACATCTAGTGCAGCACAGTCTGGAGAGTGCCACACACCAGCACCACATCTAGTGCAGCACAGTCTGGAGAGTGCCACACACCAGCACCACATCTAGTGCAGCACAGTCTGGAGAGTGCCACACACCAGCACCACATCTAGTGCAGCACAGTCTGGAGAGTGCCACACACCAGCACCACATCTAGTGCAGCACAGTCTGGAGAGTGCCACACACCAGCACCACATCTAGTGCAGCACAGTCTGGAGAGTGCCACACACCAGCACCACATCTAGTGCAGCACAGTCTGGAGAGTGCCACACACCAGCACCACATCTAGTGCAGCACAGTCTGGAGAGTGCCACACACCAGCACCACATCTAGTGCAGCACAGTCTGGAGAGTGCCACACACCAGCACCACATCTAGTGCAGCACAGTCTGGAGAGTGCCACACACCAGCACCACATCTAGTGCAGCACAGTCTGGAGAGTGCCACACACCAGCACCACATCTAGTGCTGCACAGTCTGGAGAGTGCCACACACCAGCACCACATCTAGTGCAGCACAGTCTGGAGAGTGCCACACACCAGCACCACATCTAGTGCAGCACAGTCTGGAGAGTGCCACACACCAGCACCACATCTAGTGCAGCACAGTCTGGAGAGTGCCACACACCAGCACCACATCTAGTGCAGCACAGTCTGGAGAGTGCCACACACCAGCACCACATCTAGTGCAGCAGTCTGGAGAGAGCCACACACCAGCACCACATCTAGTGCAGCACAGTCTGGAGAGTGCCACACACCAGCACCACATCTAGTGCAGCACAGTCTGGAGAGTGCCACACACCAGCACCACATCTAGTGCAGCACAGTCTGGAGAGTGTCACACACCAGCACCACATCTAGTGCAGCACAGTCTGGAGAGTTCCACACACCAGCACCACATCTAGTGCAGCACAGTCTGGAGAGTGCCACACACCAGCACCACATCTAGTGCAGCACAGTCTGGAGAGTGCCACACACCAGCACCACATCTAGTGCAGCACAGTCTGGAGAGTGCCACACACCAGCACCACATCTAGTGCAGCACAGTCTGGAGAGTGCCACACACCAGCACCACATCTAGTGCAGCACAGTCTGGGGAGTGTAATTAGTTCTTAATATAGAACATACCATATATGTAATAAATAATTACAACCCATCTCTACACGCACACACACACGCACACACACATGCACACACATAGGCCTTGTAGTCGTGGCAACTCCACGTGTGTGTGAATAGTGTAGGAGTCTCACCATCAGAGCCAGGAGCAAACTCCTGGTCACTGCTGTCCAGTTCACTGCCTTCCACGTCTATTCCGTACTGAGAGCCAAGCAAGTAGAGGTCAACATCTTTAGTAGGCTTGATGGCTCGCTGGGAGCGGCGCACAATGAGAGGGTTGTACTCATCCTGTGCAGGGACAAGGACCTCGTCACCACCAGCAGCCTCGTTCTCCTCCTCCTCCTCCCCACCATCCTCTTCTTCTTCCTCTACCCCATCTCCCTTAGGGCATGTGAGGTCTTCAGAGGAAGTGGAAGAGGACACAGATCCAACACTGGAATCTTCCTCACACTCGTGTGAGTCTATAGAACATATAACAGAGCTAACACCACACAGTCATTTCAACCAATGCTGCCTTGCTCTACTAACTGATGAACACTGTCTCTCTGCTGCCCCATGCTGCCCTGCTCTACTAACTGATGAACACTGTCTCTCTGCTGCCCCATGCTGCCCTGCTCTACTAACTGATGAACACTGTCTCTCTGCTGCCCCATGCTGCCCTGCTCTACTAACTGATGAACACTGTCTCTCTGCTGCCCCATGCTGCCCTGCTCTACTAACTGATGAACACTGTCTCTCTGCTGCCCCATGCTGCCCTGCTCTACTAACTGATGAACACTGTCTCTCTGCTGCCCCATGCTGCCCTGCTCTACTAACCGATGAACACTGTCTCTCTGCTGCCCCATGCTGCCCTGCTCTACTAACTGATGAACACTGTCTCTCTGCTGCCCCATGCTGCCTTGCTCTACTAACTGATGAACACTGTCTCTCTGCTGCCCCATGCTGCCCTGCTCTACTAACTGATGAACACTGTCTCTCTGCTGCCCCATGCTGCCCTGCTCTACTAACTGATGAACACTGTCTCTCTGCTGCCCCATGCTGCCTTGCTCTACTAACTGATGAACACTGTCTCTCTGCTGCCCTGCTCTACTAACTGATGAACACTGTCTCTCTGCATTGTGTCATGTTATTGTTCAATCGTGTACAAAACCACTCCAAACATGTGCATACACAAGTGCAAGAGGTCACCCATGAGTTGTTACACTGTGCAGTAGCCATTATCATCCCTTGCCTCAGCAATGAAAACCCTTTACCCAACCAACAATAACCTTTAGTAGCATTATCATCCCTTGCCTCGGCAATGAAAACCCTTTACCCAACCAACAATAACCTTTATCCAAACATAAGCCTCCTTTACCCACCCAATGACACCCTTTACCCAACCAATGGCACCCTTTACCCAACCAATGATATCCTTTACCCAACCAATGACAACCTTTACCCAACCAATGACACACCTTACCCACCCAATGAACCCCTTTACCTACCAATAATTTACCCAACCAATGACACCATTTACCAAGGACACCCTTTACCTACCAAAGATACCCTTTACCTACCAATGTCACCCTTTACCCAACCAATGACATCCATAGGTGGAGAGGGAGGCTAAATTGTTATTTTAATGTCACTAATTTTAATGCCACTAATGCAAAAGTTCATCGCCTCTATACATTACTTCCTAATGTAACAATATTTTGTAACCTTAACAAGAAAAGCCTGAGGAGTGACCACACCGACTTTGGGTGTGTCCTGTTACCATAGCAACAATACAATATCCATAAGCAACAGTGTGAAATATCTTAGGATAGTTCCTGTTTCCTAGTCATTTGAGATACGAATATTTGAGATATGAATAAACTATTTTGCTAGTAGGTACACACAAGTAAGAGGTATTATACATGCTTCACTTGCAGCAGAGGCAAATATTAGCTGCTGTAGAGTGACACTAGTCACTATTAGTTTGTATTATCAAATTGCACCAAATCATAGATCTCAATGAGAGGATTCTAAATATATATATACTCAGGTACCTACAGTGTGTATGAGACACCAGTTAGGAGAAATCGATGTCCTTAGCCGAAAATCATAACTGTTGGGAAATCGAAGAAGAAAATGGGAAGAAAGAAAAACCAGCATAACATACAAACCATGCATCAAACAAACCATGCATCAAAATCTAAGCCATAATGAGAATAAGTTCGGTGTCTCACATCAGTCCTCTGCTGAGTTTGGGTCTGGCATACCCTCACCAAATGCCCCAGGTGCATACACGACACCTTCCTGTTTTTTTCAAACGATCAATTAAAGTTTTCTTTCTCCTCCTGGCTTTTTTTCTTAGACTTTTCCCTTTCTCACCAGCTTTATATTTGCTACTTCTGATTCTCTTGGTGTCTCTAGCCTTCAATGCACGCTTGCTGTAGGCTGTAAGACTCCAAGCAAGTCGCTGTGCGATAGCATGTAGGGAAAGAGCACTGTCATTGAAGATACACACAGCTAGTGCACAAGCTATGTCCACACCAACCTTGTGCATAAATTTGTCCTTTGGAGAAAATCTCCAGATGATATTATGCAACGCCTCATTGGGTATCCATCGACACACTTTTCCAGAAGAGATCGGCTTCCAAGACGTCAGTATATAGGCGTCATAAGAGTTACAATAGCTCCAGGAATAGGTGGTTTTATGATGGTGAAACTCTTCTCCTTTGGCCTCAGCTGCTTGCCATTTGCACCACGAGTCATTTCCAGTTGGACAAAGATGATGGCGTGGCCACTCATCGCTGGAGTTCATGTGGAGTAGTGAAGCTTGTACAGCAAGAATCATGGCATTAAGGTCTCCCTTGTTCCCTCTGATGGCTTGACCATAATAATTTTGAAGACTGTCAATCAAACTGGCTGTAAGCCGACCAGCCCCCCCAATTGTTTTTCCATCAGCTAACTTTCGTCCATGGTGTGCTTTTTTCAACTGCCGAAGAGCCCTCTTTTGAACATGACCAACACAATATTTCTTCACCAAATGAGCCCATCCATATGGCTGTTCAGAGAGAAGAGTCTTGCTGTCACCATCAGATATGAGATCCTTGTATTGAATCTTCTGTTTCAGGGATCTCCTAAAAAGATTAAGAGTTCCTTTTGGCTCCATGCCCTCAGCACTACCAGCATAATTGGCCTGACATTTGTGCCCCCCTTTTCCAGTCTTGATATTCCACACTAGTCTCGTCACAATTCTCCCACTTCTGGCAGCCAGCACAATGACGAGACAGCACTTCATAATCTAAAACCTTCCCTGTTTTGAATCCAATTACAAACACAGCACTGTAAAGAGAAGAGAAACTCATCCTTTGCCAGGGACCATCAAAGCTGACTAGGATATCGGCCACTTGATCATCTTCAGCATCATAATGCTCCCTAATTTCCAGATGTGGCTCTCATGATCTCTTTGGCTTGAAGGATTGCCTTAGCTTAGATGGCGTTCACATGCTGTGTATACGGTTTCTGGGTCACTGGACTTGGCAAGTTTGGGATGGAGCAGAATACATTTAAACCAGCGCGAGTGCCACCAATACATTTGTTCGCAAAAATGATTTGCCGATTGATTGCTAGAGCTCTAGCGTTAGTCTCAGCCACTGCTGGAAAATCAATGAAGGTCTGCTTGTGGCACGTTCTACAGACTAAGTGAGGACCAGTGAAGAGTCCCAGCTTCTTTACAGGGTCTTCTAGAAATGTCAAATCATCCATTACATACCTTGCACACTGCAGCTGTCTCGATTGACAATCGTAAACTAGGTACCCAACAATAACATGCCACTTTCCTCATTATCATCAGAGTCAGTCTCACTCTTGCTCTCATCATTCCCATCTAGACTGTCAAGCCGGAAAGGTGACTTACTGAGCTTTTTCTCTGAAGCGGTCTAGCTGCTGTTGCTAGGGATAGCAGAAGCTTGAGAACCTGGTTGAGAAGACAGAGGGGCTGGAGAAGATCCTGAGGTTGATGCTTGAGAAAACCCAGAGAAAAGGACTGGAGAAAGTCCTTGGGATTGAGAACTGGGTGTTGGCGACACTTGAAGTGGCGATATAGGATTTAACCTTCTCCTCTTGCCGTGGGGATAACGTACAGGCGTTCTTCTTGTCCTCTGCTTCGTTCCAGATGATTGGTAAAGTATACAAACTGTCTTTCCACCCAGATGGCTAAATCTAATTGGTCCACGTGTGAAACGCAATTATTAGCCAATGATCTAACTCTAGTTCTGAAGTATCTAGAGCACATGGTCATCTAATTATGGGTGAAAGAAATATTT
This sequence comes from Cladorhizidae sp. MBARI D1340-BT2, assembly GCA_028752905.1. Classification (NCBI taxonomy): domain Eukaryota; kingdom Metazoa; phylum Porifera; class Demospongiae; order Poecilosclerida; family Cladorhizidae; species Cladorhizidae sp. MBARI D1340-BT2. Next base: position 49,669,071 of record JAQNBH010000006.1, read on the forward strand.
AAAGATCTAACTCTAGTTCTGAAGTATCTAGAGCACATGGTCATCTAATTATGGGTGAAAGAAATATTTAAATCTGTTATAGCTGGCTAGTAGTTATGCCCGGTTCAAATACACTTGAAGTCCGTGATTCTTCTCCAATATTCTTGATGGTGGAGGATGAGTATGGTGGACATTAGGAGCTGTAATGACTTTGAAATGGATTGAGCTATTCTATTCTATGACAAAGTACAAAGTATTATAAAATTACTCAGATTATGAACGGGAAAAAATTAAGAACCGTTCATAATCTGAGTAATTTTAGCCTCCCTCTCCACCCACCTTAAGGAAGGCTTTTACCATTTCTGGGGTGGTCGACACAACTTGTCATAACTTTTTTATTTCTTTCTCAATGCAGGTGAAATTTTATCAAGATGCAGTGTATTGAATGTGCTTTCTTTTGATATGCTCAGATTTTGCATATCTACTACCTAGGTGAAGTTATGGATCCCACCTCAGTATCAGGGGCAAATATTCTAACTCATGGCCACTTAGTCCTAACCACTTCCCACTTAGGAAGTGCTTAGAGTGATCATAGAAGTGAAAAGTGAATGGCTAAAAATATCATTAGCACAACAACTGAATTTTAAGAGAGGTCAACCTGAAGTTCTAAACATGGTATGTATATCCATATGCATACCTCCACCATGGATGGACTTAAACATGTTTTAGTCATTCACTTTTTAGAGCAGGGAAAGGGCTTTCAAATGATATATTAAAATCTTGTATACATTAAAAAATGAGCAAGTTAGAATATTTCCAGATTCGTAAACAGTGATTTTCAGGAGAAGCCATGAAAAGTGGGTGTTTTTGGGGGGGGGGTATTTTTTTGGTAAAAATCGAAATGATGACGGTTGCCTGACAGGATGCGCAGATCATGTGATGACGGCACAGGGCTGCGTGGTAACTATGGTAATTGGAAGCTTACTGAGAGCTTCATTTAGAGTACTTTTCCAGACTTCTATCATGAACGGTTAGGGAGATACGCTTACCTTTGGCAGGAGCGCCGTCTTCAAAATTCAAACGGTATTTTGTATATAGCTTGATAATGTGAAATAGAATGCACAAAAAGGTGCATAACTTCATAATGGAGAATTGAAATACTCTGAAACTTTAAACATAACAACTACATGCATCAAGGTATAGAATAGAGCAATTAAAAAAAATTAATCATAAAAAAAAATGGTAAAAGCCTCCCTTAACCAAACCATGAACACTCTTTACCCCACCAATGATACCCCCCACCAATGATACCCTTTACACATCCTTTACCCAACCAATGAAACCCTTTACCCAACCAATGAAACCCTTTACCCAACCAATGGTACCCTTTACCCAACCAATGGTACCCTTTACCCAACCAATGAAACCCTTTACCCAACCAATGAAACACATTACCCAACCAATGAAACCCTTTACCCAACCAATGATACCCTTTACCCAACCAATGAAACCCTTTACCCAACCATGAATATCCTTTACCCAACCATCATGAATGATTTCATTTCTGGAGTTCCAGTACACATCCAGTAAAAGCAAGTCGTTAGACCACTCCCCCTCCTCTCCACTTGTGGATGTGTTAAGGGGCAGTGATGACACCTTACCCTACTCTTCATGAGCAACAAGCAATTTAATCAATGCACTTTAGACCATAAATCTATAGGTCCTGCAGGTACCATCTTATGCATGCATAGTCCCTATTAAGAAAACTCTACAGACCTGGCAACATCTGATAAGTGTTGAACTATTTATTTGAAGTGTCTCTAAGTGTGTTTGGATGTTGGTCTGGTCTGAGCAAGATGGCCACACCCACCTCAGAATGCACAAGATGTTGGTCTGGTCTCTGATGAACAAGATGGTCACACTCACTTCAGAATGCACAAGATGTTGGTCTGGTCTCTGATGAGCAAGATGGTCACACCCACCTCAGAATGCACAAGATGTTGGTCTGGTCTCTGATGAGCAAGATGGTCACACTCACTTCAGAATGCACAAGATGTTGGTCTGGTCTGAGCAAGATGGTGGCACTCACTTCAGAATGCACAAGATGTTGGTCTGGTCTCTGATGAGCAAGATGGTCACACTCACTTCAGAATGCACAAGATGTTGGTCTAGTCTCTGATGAGCAAGATGGTGGCACTCACTTCAGAATGCACAAGATGTTGGTCTGGTCTCTGATGAGCAAGATGGTGGCACTCACTTCAGAATGCACAAGATGTTGGTCTGGTCTCTGATGAGCAAGATGGTCACACTCACTTCAGAATGCACAAAATGTTGGTCTGGTCTCTGATGAACAAGATGGTTGCACTCACTTCAGAATGCACAAGATGTTGGTCTGGTCTCTGATGAGCAAGATGGTTGCACTCACTTCAGAATGCAGGTCTGAAATTAACAACTTTTCTGTGGTGACTTTTCTGTGGTGCATGACCTTCAAGTATCTGATGAGCCTGTTGGTGTGTGCACCAGATGAAGCCCTAATGACATCCCCTGATGACATGCCTTGGTCTCATGCCGCTACTTAGGGTAACTTACCTTCCGAATCCATGCTAACATTTTCAGGAGCAAACTCAGCATCACTATCATCTGACTCATCACTCCCACCAAATGATACTCCAAATACTCGACCCAAGTCCACCAATTCTTCCTTCTTAGTGGGCTTGGCTGGGCATCTCTTAGACCTCCATGCTACAGCAAGGAGAACAGACTGGATCAGTGAGAAACTAGGGCTAACATAGAGAAGAGGCATACACACACCTCCAGACAATGTATCGGACATCTCTCAGACAATTCCCTTCGAATCTAGCTCGTATTGTAAACTTGCCGCCATGCACGGTCGTCAATGACGACGATCCCTTACCACAACAGATAAAAGTGGCAATGCTGCGCCGTGTAGTAAGTTCATTTTTAATCAAACTTGTTGTTGCTTGAACGTTATCTATTATGTAGAGGTTGCTGTGCATAGCAAGGAAGTATCTGCACACATCTGCTGTGTCCAGGAAAGCTGGAAAGCATAAGATCACCCCACATGGAGATTACCCCCTGACGTATGAACAGGTGCAGCCCCCTTACAAAATAGGAGTCACCAAATCCTGGAATGTCTGCAATTCTTGTTAGTTGCATTATGTTAGTGTAGTAGTACTACATACAGGCGGTTGAATAGTCTTGCAAGCCACACCACACACCAAAGAGAGAAAGTATGGTGATGTTGATCAACTTTTAGTGGCCATCATATGTGTGGTCCCATCGTATGTGTGGTCCAATCGGATCGTCTTGCCATGCAACCATTACTCGGCCTCTGAGACAATTTACTGGGAACGAGAATCTCAGTCTGTAAAGGAAAGTAATTTATAGTTAAGATAATAGAGTCCAAGTCAGTGAGTCCTACCTTCAGTGGTGGACTTACCTTCCATCTGTGGTTCAATGGTGGACTTACCTTCCATCTGTGGTTCAATGGTGGCCTCACTCTCCATCCATCTGGCAGGCTATGGTGGTTCCTCACTCTTCATCTGGCAGGCTGTGGGTCAGTGGTGGCCTCACTCTCCATCTGGCAGGCTGTGTAGCTTCACTCTCCATCTGGCAGGCTGTGTAGCCTCACTCTCCATCTGGCAGGCTGTGGTTCAGTTGTGGACTTCCTTCAAATAACTATTTTCAAATTTCAAAAGCATATTCATATCTGTGGCTTTCAGAGTACCTTGAACTTTGTTTCAAATAAGCATACGTAGTTCTGTTCTCTACATAAGCAGTACAATTCTCACCCAGTGCAGCCAGTTCTTCCTCAAGCTAAGTTGTTTTCTGGTAGCATTCCCAATTTAAACAGCCTGCATTATTTGAGACTGATCCCCTGAGACTGTATCATTAGCAATAGTTTATCTGGGAGCCAATCATTACGGATGAGAGGCTACACTCATTTTGGAAGCTTGCTAGGATCGAGGATGCTAAAGGAAGTCAATACCTCTTGAGAGCAAAATTGGCTCTCGATTTGCTTGTCAGGTCATTAAGAAATGGTTTAGCTTGGAAGCAGTAACTTTGCCTCCAGTAGCTGAGCTGCCTCTAGATGCTCACACTCACCCAACAACCAGTGAGCTGCAGGAGTTGCAGCATCATTCAGTGCAGTTAAATCGAGCCTTTGACCTTGTAGGATTTTGCTAACTTAGTTACTTGAGGTAAAGTGTAATAAATAAAATAAATAAACTGTGGTGGGGTGCTTTCCCCAAGATCCCCCTAGAGGCACTTGAAGCCCTGACCCCCAAAAAATATTCCTTTAGAAATGCAAAAATAAACCCTGTATATAAATACATTAATTAATGCTACATTTGGGCATCTCTACTTCCATGTGTTGGGAGGTATTTGTATTTGTCATGTGCAGATATATATAATGCATAAATATAACATATATACTATATTTGTGCAGCCAGTCTAGAAGACCCTCAGCGTCATCCAATGAACACCGTAATTGATGATCAGTTTGTCAGGAAGTTCATCCTGGGCACCTGGCACAAGATATGGCTGAGTGAAGTGGTCATCAAGCGTCGCCATAACGACCTCCTCATCTGTGGAATTGTCTGTCCTTTGCCCTCCATGAACACCATCTATTTCCTGACTGGCTACACGGAAGAACTGCTCACGCACATGCTCAAGCTTAACGTGAAGGTCCAAGTGCAGTGTGTTCCCTCCAACAAAGCCGTCATTCACAAATACATTTAAGCACAGCAGTGTCCATCCAGACTAGATAGCCCAGATATTGAGTGGATATGACTCATAGTACAAACATTGTTCGTAAATCAAATATATTTAATTGCCATTTTTGACATTCTTGGAAGTAGATGCCCTGTTGCACTATAGAGCATCTAGCTGATGAGGGCTAAGAGCGTCTAGTTGAAACGTCGAGAGAATACAATTTGAAGTTGATTATTGAGGTTAATCTTCAAAATGCTGAGTCCCTTGGGACCACGCCCCCATGCAGTGCAGTACAAAAATAGATCAATAATAATGACAGTAAATGAGGTAAGGTGACTTGTCCTGTAATAAACACTATGACATACATATATACCTGATAAACATTAAGTTAATGTTACTAAATGAGTTGTACTGCTCGAGTTGTAGGTTATTATAATGATATTATGGAGTTCATTGACATATTTAGTGACCAACTATATCCAGTGACCAACTATAGCATATCTAATATTCTAGAGCGTATTGAATATTCATAGTGACCAACTATAACATATCCAATATTCAGTGACCAACTATATATAGCATATCCAATATTCATAGTGGCCAACTATAGCATATCCAATATTCAGTGACCTAGTGACCAACTATACCGTATCCAATATTCAGTGACCAACTATAATATATCCAATATTCATATATAGTGACCAACTATAATATATCCAATATTCATAGTGACCAACTATAACATATCCAATATTCATAGTGACCAACTATAGCATATCCAATATTCATAGTGGCCAACTATAGCATATCCAATATTCATAGTGACCAACTATAACATGTCCAATATTCATAGTGACCAACTATAACATAATTATCTGGTGACTAACTATAAAATGACAGACAATTCATGTGTGTTGAGATAGCCCCAGTGTTGAGGTACCCCCCAGTGGTGAAATCCCCCCAGTAGTGAGGCAGGCAAATGACTGTTCTATAGTACAAAGGCTACGACTGCCCCAGCGGTAAAGCCAGAGGTGATGTACGCATGTTGCTGACAGAAGCTCAACAATGTTGGCCATGTGGTTTCTGTGTCATTCCTGAAGCTCGGCACTCTCTGGAGACGATCTTGCACCACCAGACCTAGTCTTCTCCAGTTCACCTTGACCAGACCCAACATTGTAGCACCCTACAGTGCAGGTGGAATACATTACAGCTATTATATATAGAGCACACCACATCAGTTACCTGGACTGCCAAGAAAGAGCATCCCACTAGAATGGCAGCCAGTCGACTCACTTTACAAAACAGGTAGCCTGAGAACCTAGAGAATAATATTTCAACGGGGATAATCGTCTTACCAAACATCATCACATATTATTAGAACAGTGGCAATCCACCCAGTCTGGGGCTAAAGGATTCAGTCCGGGGGGGAAAGGATCCCTAACAACAATTGCTATTACCAGGACGGAGGGGGGCAAAGGTCAGGCCAAGAAGTTGTACAATCTGGGTGCGGCCAACAAGTGGGTGTGACCTAATGACTCTGTCTTCTCGGATTTAAGAACAGAAATGCAAAATTCTAAAAACAAGATATCACTACTATGGCCGTGTAGCCATGGCCACTTGCTTGAACCAGGTGAGTGGACTGCATCTTTTCTAGTTTTTGTTTGTTTGGGATATACAAAAAATGCAAGAGGAAGATGAGCAGGACAAGCATGACCAGCAGGCAGCTGCTGAGGAGACACCATGCAGCTAGGCAGCCAACACAAGTAAGAGGAAGATGAGCAGGACAAGCATGACCAGCAGGCAGCTGCTGAGGAGACACCAGGCAGCTAGGCAGCCAACACAAGTACGAGGAAGATGAGCAGGACAAGCATGACCAGCAGGCAGCTGCTGAGGAGACACCAGGCAGCTAGGCAGCCAACACAAGTAAGAGGAAGATGAGCAGGACAAGCATGACCAGCAGGCAGCTGCTGAGGAGACACCAGGCAGCTAGTCAGCCAACACAAGAAAAGGGAAGAGCAATCAAGCAATAGCAGCATGGTATGTGGTAGTTCTAATTGAACTTTGGACTTTCATTTGCAAAAAGTTGACCTGGCCAAATTCTTAGCTCCAAACCTCACCCAAGCCCAAGCCTCACTCAAGCCCAAGCCTCACTCAAGCCCAAGCCTCACTCAAGCCTCACTCAAGCCCAAGCCTCACTCAAGCCCAAGCCTCACTCAAGCCCAAGCCTCACTCAAGCCTCACTCAAGCCCAAGCCTCACCCAAGCCCAAGCCTCACTCAAGCCCAAGCCTCACTCAAGCCCAAGCCTCACTCAAGCCTCACTCAAGCCCAAGCCTCACCCAAGCCCAAGCCTCACTCAAGCCCAAGCCTCACTCAAGCCCAAGCCTCACTCAAACCCAAGCCTCACTCAAGCCCAAGCCTCACTCAAGCCCAAGCCTCACTCAAGCCTCACTCAAGCCCAAGCCTCACTCAAGCCCAAGCCTCACTCAAGCCCAAGCCTCACTCAAGCCTCACTCAAGCCCAAGCCTCACTCAAGCCCAAGCCTCACTCAAGCCCAAGCCTCACTCAAGCCTCACTCAAGCCTCACTCAAGCCCAAGCCTCACTCAAGCCTCACTCAAGCCCAAGCCTCACTCGAGCCCACGCCTCACTCAAGCCCAAGCCTCACTCAAGCCCAAGCCTCACTCAAGCCAGCCCAAGCCTCACTCAAGCCCAAGCCTCACTCAAGCCCAAGCCTCACTCAAGCCTCACTCAAGCCCAAGCCTCACTCGAGCCCAAGCCTCACTCGAGCCCAAGCCTCACTCGAGCCCAAGCCTCACTCGAGCCCAAGCCTCACTCGAGCCCAAGCCTCACTCGAGCCCAAGCCTCACTCGAGCCCAAGCCTCACTCGAGCCCAAGCCTCACTCGAGCCCAAGCCTCACTCGAGCCCAAGCCTCACTCGAGCCCAAGCCTCACTCGAGCCCAAGCCTCACTCGAGCCCAAGCCTCACTCAAGCCTCACTCAAGCCCAAGCCTCACTCAAGCCCAAGCCTCACTCAAGCCCAAGCCTCACTCAAGCCCAAGCCTCACTCAAGCCCAAGCCTCACTCAAGCCCAAGCCTCACTCAAGCCCAAGCCTCACTCAAGCCCAAGCCTCACTCAAGCCCAAGCCTCACTCAAGCCCAAGCCTCACTCAAGCCTCACTCAAGCCCAAGCCTCACTCCAGCCTCACTCAAGCCCAAGCCTCACTCAAGCCTCACTCAAGCCCAAGCCTCACTCAAGCCCAAGCCTCACTCGAGCCCAAGCCTCACTCGAGCCCAAGCCTCACTCAAGCCCAAGCCTCACTCAAGCACAAGCCTCACTCAAGCCCAAGCCTCACTCAAGCCCAAGCCTCACTCAAGCCCAAGCCTCACTCAAGCCTCACTCAAGCCCAAGCCTCACTCAAGCCCAAGCCTCACTCAAGCCCAACTGTTGCCTAGACACATCTCCACTAACAAGAATCATGACAAGGGATGTACCAATTACATCACCAAAACACATTCACAGAACTCCTACCATAAGAACAAGTCTGGCATATAATCCTAGCGTGTTTGCAGCTAAATAATGCTGGCTGGGCAAGAAACATTTGTGTATTGGTTAGCTCTACATTATGTGCACTCTATTTTAGGCACAGCAGTTTGATGGCGGACGACCATCACATTGGCACTCCCACCCTAGGAAGGGTCCCACACCATCAGTGGCATTGGTGCCGAAGAACTTCATTAATAATGCAAAACCTAGGGGTACCATGGCCACTAATAATGCAAAACCTAGGGGTACTATGGCCACTAATAGTGCAAAACCTAGGGGTACCATGGCCACTAATAATGCAAAACCTAGGGGTACCATGGCCACTAATAATGCAAAACCTAGGGGTACTATGGCCACTAATAATGCAAAACCTAGGGGTACTATGGCCACTAATAATGCAACCATGGCCACTAATAATGCAAAACCTAGGGGTACCATGGCCACTAATAATGCAAAACCTAGGGGTACCATGGCCACTAATAATGCAAAACCTAGGGGTACCATGGCCACTAATAATGCAAAACCTAGGGGTACCATGGCCACTAATAATGCAAAACCTAGGGGTACCATGGCCACTAATAATGCAAAACCTAGGGGTACCATGGCCACTAATAATGCAAAACCTAGGGGTACCATGGCCACTAATAATGCAAAACCTAGGGGTACTATGGCCACTAATAATGCAAAACCTAGGGGTACTATGGCCACACATATTCATGCATGAGCTCTCCTCCAATATCTTCTTTCCTCAAGGGCTATCACATTCTTCTTTTATACCGAAGAAAAACTCGGGATTTTTGGCGATCAAAAACAACAAGAATTTGTCATAGAATGCATGTTGTGCTCTTTACATCTTCATGTAAATGGTATTATGCTGCTTGTAACTATAGAGCAGCTAAACTTGCCGACACATTTACAAACATCCCCTACTTTATCTTCGTGTGCCATGCAAGGCACTGAGCTAGTGATGGCAGCCCACACAACACTGGGACAACTATAAGCCAACACTCATGCTATACAAGACCTCAATAGAAATTTTACCATCCAGCCCCAAAGCTGACTCCAAACTTCTGTATGGGTGAGGATCTGATGGCTATTGCCAGGACCCTCTCCCAAGTCTGGCTCATCTGCTGTCTGTCTACCTCAAGGGAGGCCATAACCTCATCTCCAGCAACTGAAAAATTGGTGGGGACAATCAAATACCAGGAACGATAACGGCAGATTCTGTTACCTTCCAGCTCCTCTTCGACTCTCGTCAACAAGGCCATCATAGCATGGCGCAGAGTTTGGTAAAGGGTCTCCTTACGACAAACAACACAACATCAGCGAATGGGCAGGGTTAAGAAATATCCACGAGGCAACTGAAGATGTTGTCCGTGCTGTACGATATGTCTAGAATGCTGACGTTGGTACCCGCTTACACTACTAAATTTGCTAGAAGGGGAACAGTGAGTGCTAGATTCGCTGTTGTAGTTGCCAGAGGGATTAACTCGGAGCAACAAATTCAAAGTCAAGATCCACAGTGGGATACAAATCGCCATCAAGGGGACTTGTCTGAGAGGTCCACAGATCCCCGCACTGGTAATGTCAGGAAGGGAAATAACTGGGACTACCATGCTGAGCTGTCTTCCCTAGCTGTCAGACTTGTTGATGAGGGAGAGGGATTGCCTTCCTTGCAGAAAGCTCTAGAATGTGAGAGAGTGCAGGGTGCTCACTCTCTTCCCACCAAAAGAAGGCAAGAAGGAAGTGAGCCTAACCGACTGTCATTCCTAGGGAAATCACTCCTGCATTATTACGTCAACGAATACCTCTATTACTCCTACCCTATGATGAATGGCTGCATGCTGCAAGACCTTGGTCTATCTCTTATAGACTATGACAGTCTGAATCAGCTATCCAGTTACATTGGGGTCACAGATCTCATTATGACGAAGAAAAATCTAAGTCTACCATCGAACATTATCATTGTGGTCAAAACTTTCTATGCCGTTATAGGTGCAGTGTACCAGGACAAAGGTCCTAAGGCTGCCAGGAAGGTGGTACATGATTTAGTGGTATCCCAGCTGGCTGGCAAAGATCTGGAGGAGGTAGTAAAATTGCAACACCCTCGCTTCATGCTTGCCTCCATCTTAACTGCTCAGGGTCGATCACACCTGCAGTCTAGACTTATTAGTGAGAGTGGGCGTGCCACTCACTTTCCTTCCTTCAGGGTCGGAGTCTTCTCTGACACGGATTTGTTGGGGGAAGGGACAGGCACTTCTCTACGTCGTGCAGAGAAAGAGGCCATGCTTACTGCTCTACGCTCCCACTTTATCAAGGAAGTATCGGAGGTTTCACTGCCTTCAGATAGTGAGGACTATGCTAGTGAAGCAGAATTGCGGGATAAAATGTGTGTTGAACTTGATTCGCAATAATATTGGCTACATTTACAAGTTGACAAACAATGCTCTAGCTGCAGACATTGAAAGCTACTACCCCTGGCAGGGTCATAATAATTGGGGGTGGGGGTTGCTGTATGGGGGTTCACAAAGCAATGCAATGGAGAGAAAGGTTGTTTTGTAGCACTTGCCTGCTTAATCGGATGAATTGGATGGCAAGCAGAACTGGAAGGGGAGGGGCATTAAATAGTTAATCACTAGATATGCTTGCCAGTCACCATTAATACATGTAGCAACAGTAGTGCATTGTAGAGTAGATATCTGATTAAGATAGCTCATGGGAATGGTGGGTGAATGCAGGCTAATCCACTCCCATGGAATGGTGGGTGAATGCAAGGTAATCCACTCCCATGGAATGGTGGGTGAATGCAAGGTAATCCACTCCCATGGAATGGTGGGTGAATGCAAGGTAATCCACTGGAATGGTGGGTGACTGCAGGATAATCCACTCCCATGGAATGGTGGGTGGCAGGCTAATCCACTCCCATGGAATGGTGGGTGACTGCATGGTAATCCACTCCCCCACCCACCCCCATTGCTCCAGAGTTTGATGGAGAAAGGATGAGATTTTATGCTTGTAAAACTGGAAGTTTGAGGAGGAGGAAGAGAGACATGATGTTGGCTACTGGTTGTGCATATGTGAAGACTTCTCCACTTCCAAGTCTAGGTAGACAGCTAGATGATGGTAACAGATGTGTGGTGAAGGATCTGGATGCACTTCTGCAAATGGGCAACAGTTCAAAGCCATTGATGCATCAAGAGGAGAGTATTGAGATTTGAAAATTATGAGTTTGAAGGTAGCCTCGATTGTCTCATGCAGAATGAAGAATATCTGTTGGCTGTGCCATTTGTGGTTGAAGATTCGTGTATTTTGCATATTGAAGGTATAGTGGCCTCATGGCTGAGCACATGAAGTTCGGTGATCAAGTTTTGACATGGTTGGCTATGTCATGAGTAGTGAAAGATGAGGTAATATTTGATGTTTTGAAGAGAGCCCCTCCCATTTACAAGGGAGAGAAAAGGACAGTGCTCTATTAAATATATAGGTTGATGCTCCTACTGTGCTCTTCCACATAGCAAGTTGCTGCAGAAGTTAAGTTTAGGCTTGTCCGGTCAACAACTTTTATTCTGGGGTGTTCCTAAGCACGAACTTAACCACATCCAATGATTCCTTCATGTCACCAAATAGTCGCAAGTAATAATAAAAACTAAAAACAAGGAGGAGCTAGTTGGTATGCTCTCTAAGAGTTGGCTGGGGAACTAGGGGATATTGGGGAGCTTTCCACTTGCCCAAAAATACTTTGGGTTGCTTATGGCGTCGAACAGAAACAAAGCGAACAGAAACAAACTAGAAGACATTTTCCTCTCTGAAGGCCAAGCCCTTTCAGTTAACCAGGTTGTCTCGGATGTCGGTGTTCACATGGAAAATGACAACACCTCCTTAGCTGAAATTATCTCCTCATCGAACGACATCCCCGATCCTAACGATGTAGCTTCAAACCCCTCAACCCTGCCCCACCACTCACCCAGTTTACTCCCATCACCAGTTCAAATTGACTAGGACAAGTTTCTAGTATATGCCTTTAGAATTCTCACAGTTTAGTCAACAAGTTAACAGCATTTCAATCTTTGTTTACTCGTCTCACTATAATACTCGTCTCACTATAATTACGGAAACCTGGTTATCTAACTCTGTATTTGACAAAGAAATCTTGCCAACTAATTTTAACATTTACCGAAAAGATAGACAGTCAAGAGGGGGAGGAGTATTGATCGCTACTGAATCTTGGATTCTAGTTAAACAACATTCAGTCCCTCCTGAACTAGAAATAGTTACTATTGAGATAAACTCAGGAACTTAGTACCACCTCCAAACTCTCTCATGAATACTACACTACTCTATTCTCCTATTTACAGACAATTTCTGCTCTAGTAATTATGGGCAACCTCAGATATCAGCTGGGAATCTCTTACCTCCCCATCCACATATCCTTCCATGTTCTGTAATTTGATTTTTGATTACCACTTAACTCAAATGATATCTAGTCCTACTCATGCAAAAGGTAATATCCTCTAACCAACAATGTCGATCTAATTACCACTCCTACAGTCACCCCTACTCATGATCTATGCATCTCCTCTGATCATCATCTAGTCTCCTACTCTCTTTTGTCTCGTTCTCGAGACACTGTCTCTACCCAAAATATCCAAGTGTACAACTATTCTAAAGCTGATTTTGATGGCATCAACAACTACCTAGCTATATACTAGACTTCAATTTTGATAATATTTTTTCTCTCCAAGATGTTGAATCTGCTTGTCTGTCATTGAGATCAACTATCATCAAGGCTATGTCCCTAAAGTCACGTTAAAAACACATCAACGACCAAAATGATTCACTCCTAAAGTTAAGTATGTACTTAGCCGTACAAATTTAAGAGAGTTCCCTCTGCCCGTAATCATAGAAAACTCGTATTCATTACTGAAAATCTTCAGACCATGATGTCCGAGGCCAAAAGAACATTCGAATCTACTCTTGTGAAAGAGCACTGTGCAAAAAAAACTCTGCAAGAATTGACAGGTATATTAACAGTATTACATCATCATGCCAGATACCAGCAGAGCTTCATTGGGGTACAACAACAGCTGCCTCAGACCATGCTATATTGAACAATTACTTTAATTCAGTCTTTACAAGGAGCACTTATACTCTTCCTCCAACAGATTACATGACTGCTCCTGAAACGCTTTCCAACATCTCCATCACAGAAATAATGCTCTTTGCTCACTTGACCAAAACAAAAGTAAAGGAATTGATGGCATAGGCCCACGTGTATTGAAATATTGTGCTGCAGCCCAATTCATCATCTATTCTGCCCGAGTTTGTATTACCACCAAATTCCTCTGGAATGGCATATGCATCAGATAGTTCCAATACACAAAGCAGGTGAAAAATCACTGGTTGAGAACTATAGATTCTCTGCTGCATCTCAAAAGTTCTTTGAGCGTCTGGTCTATGACAAAATCATCAACTTTGTCACTACATCTATCTCCACTGCCCAGTTTGGATTCCTGAAAAACCGATCTACTCTCCAATATAGCTTACTCAAACATCAGCACCAAATCCAGCATTGATGCCATTTACCTCGACTTCTCAAAGGCTTTCGACAGTATACCCCATGGTGAGCTTCTTTTTAAGCTATCCATTGGTATCACAGGAGACATAATATGGAAGTGGCTAAGATCGTACCTAACATCTAGGACCCATTGTGTATCCATCAACAATATTATATCTGACAATCTGTCAGTGCTATCCGGAGTGCCCCAGGGCAGCATCCTGGGGCCACTACTCTTTCTCATTTACATCAATGATCTACCCCAATGCATCAAATTCTCCACAGCCCTTATATTTGCTGATGACATAAACCAGTCCATTGCTCTGCAGATCGTGACCTTGTACAAGAAGACTTGAACTCCTTAAGTGATTGGTGTTCCAAATGGAATCTCAAACTCAACAAGGAAAAATGTGTCCATGTTCATTTCTCAACTGCTGCATATAGTAAGTCTAACTCAAAGTACCAAATCAGTGATCAGGAGATCATATCCAAACCCTTCCATAGAGACCTAGGAGTAATATTATCTAGTGAGATCTCTCATGGGAAATTCATTACCACCACCACATTACTGCTAAACCCTATAAGCATCTAGGCCTACTCAAACGTACCTTCAGTACTTGGTATATATATAACTCTGCCTCTACTCTGAAACAACTATACTGAAACAACTATATTTAACCTTGGTTAGGTCACAGATCATGTACTGCTCTCAAATTTGGCGTCCACAAAAGACAAAGCACATCATCTTATTAGAGACAATTCAAAGGAGAGCAACACGATTTATTCTTGGATACCCAGATGGAGATTATAGCCTAATACATCTTCACATTCTCCCCCTAACTCCCCCTAATGATGGTATTTGAACTCCAGGACATCCTGTTTTTTATCAAATCAATCACTAAAAATTCCTTCCCAACCAGATCTTCTAGCTCATCAAAGCTATGCCATGCAAGATCACTCACGAACCAGTCCAGACATTGGTACTTCAACAGACTTCCTCGTCTCTGGAATGCCCTTCCACCTAATCATTCCTTGTACAGTATCAAGAAAGACCTCAAAGTATTCTTACGGGCACACTTCATCTCAAACTTTGATGCAGAAAGTACATGTACTTTCCACTTCTCTTGTCCATGCAGCAGCTGTACAACTCCAAATCCTCCCAACTTCAAATAATTTACTAATAAATTAATCTTGGGTGCCTGTAGAACTTACTTGCATTCCTTCAGTACATACTTCCATCTTTCCTGACTCAATCATTATATGCATCACAAATGACTGTACTGTAAAATCATTGTTATTATTAATAAAATGCATAGTTCAAATTTTACTCCAACTAATATAGTGTGTAATTAGAATTTCTAATTGCAGGATATCGGGTATTCCATTTGAATGCAAGCAAAATGCATCGATAAAATCCCATAACTTCAGAATAGTGCATACAAATTGTTTCAAACTTGAAAGTTGACTGTTTAGGAACAGTGAGTATATATAACAACAATTTTTTGTTGTTGAAAACACTAGGTTTTGACCCAAATCACAAAAACACGGTTACAGTTGCCTTTAAAGGTTATCAAGTAGTTTTGAAGAGAATATACTTTCTCCACTGTAAAAACCAACTAGCCTTCATAAAGTAAAGCTCTTGATCTTTTTGCTTTAAAAAAAGAGAAGACCGCGACGCAAATTAAATGTAAGTAGTAGATGTGGTGGCCTCAGCATTTAAATTGATGGGCGGCACACCAAGGCTTGAATGGAATAGTTGCTGCCCCCCACCACCGCAGCATGATTCATCATACTTAGCAGCTCCTGCTCATACGGTATTTGAATCCGCTGCGCGAACTCCCACGTTAGAGGTTCGAAGGTCAAAGGGGTCCCCGCTAGAATAGTGAGCTAATGGCAGAGCAGTCTGCTTTTTCTGGCGACCTTCTATACTTGCTACAGAGTAGTGCACGAAGTGGGTGAGTCAGTTCTTGCAGCTGCGTGTAACTTAGCTGTTAGGGCCTGAGAACTTTATGGTGTAGTGTGTGTGACTGTGTGCATTTATTTTTCAGGACTTTGCTCTCCTCCTGCAATATTGAAGTGCACGAGGTAATTAATTGGCTGGCTGGCAAGCTGCTACTGTAATTACCAAGGCAATTTTGATATCCTAGCTTGGCGCGCGCGCGAAAGACTAGCGACCCTCTGCGGGTGGGGCTGGGCTGCGCGCTCATGACCCGCTTGTGGGACTGCCAAATGTTTCTTGGGTATGGGTGCTTATGCAAAATCTGCTATTCACTCCTTCTGTGGTGTAATGATGATAAAGTGGTGCAATAAGAATTCCTGTTGCGCAAGACCAGAGCACCAGGTCCTCTCACAAACCTAAAGAAATGAAAGGTAAAGGTTGGCTGCACCAGACTATCTTAAGCCTTCAGAGTCAGTTACCGTTATATACATATTATCACTCGAGTCATAAAATATTTTACTCCAGCATTGCAGCTACTAGTCTGTGACTAGAAGTATTGCAGCTACTAGTCTGTGACTAGAAGTATTGCAGCTACTAGTCTGTGACTAGAAGTATTGCAGCTACTAGTCTGTGACTAGAAGTATTGCAGCTACTAGTCTGTGACTAGAAGTATTGCAGCTACTAGTCTGTGACTAGAAGTATTGCAGCTACTAGTCTGTGACTAGAAGTATTGCAGCTACTAGTCTGTGACTAGAAGTATTGCAGCTACTAGTCTGTGACTAGAAGTATTGCAGCTACTAGTCTGTGACTAGAAGTATTGCAGCTACTAGTCTGTGACTAGAAGTATTGCAGCTACTAGTCTGTGACTAGAAGTATTGCAGCTACTAGTCTGTGACTAGAAGTATTGCAGCTACTAGTCTGTGACTAGAAGTATTGCAGCTACTAGTCTGTGACTAGAAGTATTGCAGCTACTAGTCTGTGACTAGAAGTATTGCAGCTACTAGTCTGTGACTAGAAGTATTGCAGCTACTAGTCTGTGACTAGAAGTATTGCAGCTACTAGTCTGTGACTAGAAGTATTGCAGCTACTAGTCTGTGACTAGAAGTATTGCAGCTACTAGTCTGTGACTAGAAGTATTGCAGCTACTAGTCTGTGACTAGAAGTATTGCAGCTACTGGTCTGTGACTAGAAGTATTGCAGCTACTAGTCTGTGACTAGAAGTATTGCAGCTACTAGTCTGTGACTAGAAGTATTGCAGCTACTAGTCTGTGACTAGAAGTATTGCAGCTACTAGTCTGTGACTAGAAGTATTGCAGCTACTAGTCTGTGACTAGAAGTATTGCAGCTACTAGTCTGTGACTAGAAGTATTGCAGCTACTAGTCTGTGACTAGAAGTATTGCAGCTACTAGTCTGTGACTAGAAGTATTGCAGCTACTAGTCTGTGACTAGAAGTATTGCAGCTACTAGTCTGTGACTAGAAGTATTGCAGCTACTAGTCTGTGACTAGAAGTATTGCAGCTACTAGTCTGTGACTAGAAGTATTGCAGCTACTAGTCTGTGACTAGAAGTATTGCAGCTACTAGTCTGTGACTAGAAGTATTGCAGCTACTAGTCTGTGACTAGAAGTATTGCAGCTACTAGTCTGTGACTAGAAGTATTGCAGCTACTAGTCTGTGACTAGAAGTATTGCAGCTACTAGTCTGTGACTAGAAGTATTGCAGCTACTAGTCTGTGACTAGAAGTATTGCAGCTACTAGTCTGTGACTAGAAGTATTGCAGCTACTAGTCTGTGACTAGAAGTATTGCAGCTACTAGTCTGTGACTAGAAGTATTGCAGCTACTAGTCTGTGACTAGAAGTATTGCAGCTACTGGTCTGTGACTAGAAGTATTGCAGCTACTAGTCTGTGACTAGAAGTATTGCAGCTACTAGTCTGTGACTAGAAGTATTGCAGCTACTAGTCTGTGACTAGAAGTATTGCAGCTACTAGTCTGTGACTAGAAGTATTGCAGCTACTAGTCTGTGACTAGAAGTATTGCAGCTACTAGTCTGTGACTAGAAGTATTGCAGCTACTAGTCTGTGACTAGAAGTATTGCAGCTACTAGTCTGTGACTAGAAGTATTGCAGCTACTAGTCTGTGACTAGAAGTATTGCAGCTACTAGTCTGTGACTAGAAGTATTGCAGCTACTAGTCTGTGACTAGAAGTATTGCAGCTACTAGTCTGTGACTAGAAGTATTGCAGCTACTAGTCTGTGACTAGAAGTATTGCAGCTACTAGTCTGTGACTAGAAGTATTGCAGCTACTAGTCTGTGACTAGAAGTATTGCAGCTACTAGTCTGTGACTAGAAGCATTGCAGCTACTAGTCTGTGACTAGAAGTATTGCAGCTACTAGTCTGTGACTAGAAGCATTGCAGCTACTAGTCTGTGACTAGAAGTATTGCAGCTACTAGTCTGTGACTAGAAGTATTGCAGCTACTAGTCTGTGACTAGAAGTATTGCAGCTACTAGTCTGTGACTAGAAGTATTGCAGCTACTAGTCTGTGACTAGAAGTATTGCAGCTACTAGTCTGTGACTAGAAGTATTGCAGCTACTAGTCTGTGACTAGAAGTATTGCAGCTACTAGTCTGTGACTAGAAGTATTGCAGCTACTAGTCTGTGACTAGAAGTATTGCAGCTACTAGTCTGTGACTAGAAGTATTGCAGCTACTAGTCTGTGACTAGAAGTATTGCAGCTACTAGTCTGTGACTAGAAGTATTGCAGCTACTAGTCTGTGACTAGAAGTATTGCAGCTACTGGTCTGTGACTAGAAGTATTGCAGCTACTGGTCTGTGACTAGAAGTATTGCAGCTACTAGTCTGTGACTAGAAGTATTGCAGCTACTAGTCTGTGACTAGAAGTATTGCAGCTACTAGTCTGTGACTAGAAGTATTGCAGCTACTAGTCTGTGACTAGAAGTATTGCAGCTACTGGTCTGTGACTAGAAGTATTGCAGCTACTAGTCTGTGACTAGAAGTATTGCAGCTACTAGTCTGTGACTAGAAGTATTGCAGCTACTAGTCTGTGACTAGAAGTATTGCAGCTACTAGTCTGTGACTAGAAGTATTGCAGCTACTAGTCTGTGACTAGAAGTATTGCAGCTACTAGTCTGTGACTAGAAGTATTGCAGCTACTAGTCTGTGACTAGAAGTATTGCAGCTACTAGTCTGTGACTAGAAGTATTGCAGCTACTAGTCTGTGACTAGAAGTATTGCAGCTACTAGTCTGTGACTAGAAGTATTGCAGCTACTAGTCTGTGACTAGAAGTATTGCAGCTACTAGTCTGTGACTAGAAGTATTGCAGCTACTAGTCTGTGACTAGAAGTATTGCAGCTACTAGTCTGTGACTAGAAGTATTGCAGCTACTGGTCTGTGACTAGAAGTATTGCAGCTACTAGTCTGTGACTAGAAGTATTGCAGCTACTGGTCTGTGACTAGAAGTATTGCAGCTACTAGTCTGTGACTAGAAGTATTGCAGCTACTAGTCTGTGACTAGAAGTATTGCAGCTACTAGTCTGTGACTAGAAGTATTGCAGCTACTAGTCTGTGACTAGAAGTATTGCAGCTACTAGTCTGTGACTAGAAGTATTGCAGCTACTAGTCTGTGACTAGAAGTATTGCAGCTACTAGTCTGTGACTAGAAGTATTGCAGCTACTAGTCTGTGACTAGAAGTATTGCAGCTACTAGTCTGTGACTAGAAGTATTGCAGCTACTAGTCTGTGACTAGAAGTATTGCAGCTACTAGTCTGTGACTAGAAGTATTGCAGCTACTAGTCTGTGACTAGAAGTATTGCAGCTACTAGTCTGTGACTAGAAGTATTGCAGCTACTAGTCTGTGACTAGAAGTATTGCAGCTACTAGTCTGTGACTACATGACTAGTCTGTGTGAATGGTCTTATACATGTGTAGCTCATGCACCAGGCCTCTGTGTCTACATGACTAGTCTGTGTGAATGGTCTTATACATGTGTAGCTCATGCACCAGGCCTCTGTGTCTACATGACTAGTCTGTGTGAATGCTCTTATACATGTGTAGCTCATGCACCAGGCCTCTGTGTCTACATGACTAGTCTGTGTGAATGGTCTTATACATGTGTAGCTCATGCACCAGGCCTCTGTGTCTACATGACTAGTCTGTGTGAATGCTCTTATACATGTGTAGCTCATGTACCAGGCCTCTGTGTCTACATGACTAGTCTGTGTGAATGCTCTTATACATGTGTAGCTCATGCACCAGGCCTCTGTGTCTACATGACTAGTCTGTGTGAATGCTCTTATACATGTGTAGCTCATGCACCAGGCCTCTGTGTCTACATGACTAGTCTGTGTGAATGGTCTTATACATGTGTAGCTCATGTACCAGGCCTCTGTGTCTACATGACTAGTCTGTGTGAATGCTCTTATACATGTGTAGCTCATGCACCAGGCCTCTGTGTCTACATGACTAGTCTGTGTGAATGCTCTTATACATGTGTAGCTCATGTACCAGGCCTCTGTGTCTACATGACTAGTCTGTGTGAATGGTCTTATACATGTGTAGCTCATGTACCAGGCCTCTGTGTCTACATGACTAGTCTGTGTGAATGCTCTTATACATGTGTAGCTCATGTACCAGGCCTCTGTGTCTACATGGCTAGTCTGTGTGAATGCTCTTATACATGTGTAGCTCATGCACCAGGCCTCTGTGTCTACATGACTAGTCTGTGTGAATGCTCTTATACATGTGTAGCTCATGTACCAGGCCTCTGTGTCTACATGACTAGTCTGTGTGAATGCTCTTATACATGTGTAGCTCATGTACCAGGCCTCTGTGTCTACATGACTAGTCTGTGTGAATGGTCTTATACATGTGTAGCTCATGCACCAGGCCTCTGTGTCTACATGGCTAGTCTGTGTGAATGCTCTTATACATGTGTAGCTCATGTACCAGGCCTCTGTGTCTACATGACTAGTCTGTGTGAATGCTCTTATACATGTGTAGCTCATGTACCAGGCCTCTGTGTCTACATGACTAGTCTGTGTGAATGGTCTTATACATGTGTAGCTCATGTACCAGGCCTCTGTGTCTACATGACTAGTCTGTGTGAATGGTCTTATACATGTGTAGCTCATGCACCAGGCCTCTGTGTCTACATGACTAGTCTGTGTGAATGCTCTTATACATGTGTAGCTCATGTACCAGGCCTCTGTGTCTACATGACTAGTCTGTGTGAATGCTCTTATACATGTGTAGCTCATGCACCAGGCCTCTGTGTCTACATGACTAGTCTGTGTGAATGCTCTTATACATGTGTAGCTCATGCACCAGGCCTCTGTGTCTACATGACTAGTCTGTGTGAATGCTCTTATACATGTGTAGCTCATGCACCAGGCCTCTGTGTCTACATGACTAGTGTGTGTGAATGCTCTTATACATGTGTAGCTCATGCACCAGGCCTCTGTGTCTACATGACTAGTCTGTGTGAATGGTCTTATACATGTGTAGCTCATGTACCAGGCCTCTGTGTCTACATGACTAGTCTGTGTGAATGCTCTTATACATGTGTAGCTCATGTACCAGGCCTCTGTGTCTACATGACTAGTCTGTGTGAATGCTCTTATACATGTGTAGCTCATGCACCAGGCCTCTGTGTCTACATGACTAGT
This sequence comes from Cladorhizidae sp. MBARI D1340-BT2, assembly GCA_028752905.1. Taxonomy (NCBI): domain Eukaryota; kingdom Metazoa; phylum Porifera; class Demospongiae; order Poecilosclerida; family Cladorhizidae; species Cladorhizidae sp. MBARI D1340-BT2. The sequence continues at coordinate 49,690,508 of JAQNBH010000006.1, forward strand.
CTGTGTGAATGCTCTTATACATGTGTAGCTCATGTACCAGGCCTCTGTGTCTACATGACTAGTCTGTGTGAATGGTCTTATACATGTGTAGCTCATGCACCAGGCCTCTGTGTCTACATGACTAGTCTGTGTGAATGCTCTTATACATGTGTAGCTCATGCACCAGGCCTCTGTGTCTACATGACTAGTCTGTGTGAATGCTCTTATACATGTGTAGCTCATGCACCAGGCCTCTGTGTCTACATGACTAGTCTGTGTGAATGCTCTTATACATGTGTAGCTCATGTACCAGGCCTCTGTGTCTACATGACTAGTCTGTGTGAATGGTCTTATACATGTGTAGCTCATGCACCAGGCCTCTGTGTCTACATGACTAGTCTGTGTGAATGCTCTTATACATGTGTAGCTCATGCACCAGGCCTCTGTGTCTACATGACTAGTCTGTGTGAATGCTCTTATACATGTGTAGCTCATGTACCAGGCCTCTGTGTCTACATGACTAGTCTGTGTGAATGCTCTTATACATGTGTAGCTCATGCACCAGGCCTCTGTGTCTACATGACTAGTCTGTGTGAATGCTCTTATACATGTGTAGCTCATGCACCAGGCCTCTGTGTCTACATGACTAGTCTGTGTGAATGGTCTTATACATGTGTAGCTCATGTACCAGGCCTCTGTGTCTACATGACTAGTCTGTGTGAATGCTCTTATACATGTGTAGCTCATGCACCAGGCCTCTGTGTCTACATGGCTAGTCTGTGTGAATGCTCTTATACATGTGTAGCTCATGTACCAGGCCTCTGTGTCTACATGACTAGTCTGTGTGAATGGTCTTATACATGTGTAGCTCATGTACCAGGCCTCTGTGTCTACATGACTAGTCTGTGTGAATGCTCTTATACATGTGTAGCTCATGCACCAGGCCTCTGTGTCTACATGACTAGTCTGTGTGAATGCTCTTATACATGTGTAGCTCATGTACCAGGCCTCTGTGTCTACATGACTAGTCTGTGTGAATGCTCTTATACATGTGTAGCTCATGCACCAGGCCTCTGTGTCTACATGACTAGTCTGTGTGAATGCTCTTATACATGTGTAGCTCATGTACCAGGCCTCTGTGTCTACATGACTAGTCTGTGTGAATGGTCTTATACATGTGTAGCTCATGTACCAGGCCTCTGTGTCTACATGACTAGTCTGTGTGAATGGTCTTATACATGTGTAGCTCATGTACCAGGCCTCTGTGTCTACATGACTAGTCTGTGTGAATGCTCTTATACATGTGTAGCTCATGCACCAGGCCTCTGTGTCTACATGACTAGTCTGTGTGAATGCTCTTATACATGTGTAGCTCATGCACCAGGCCTCTGTGTCTACATGACTAGTCTGTGTGAATGCTCTTATACATGTGTAGCTCATGTACCAGGCCTCTGTGTCTACATGACTAGTCTGTGTGAATGCTCTTATACATGTGTAGCTCATGTACCAGGCCTCTGTGTCTACATGACTAGTCTGTGTGAATGCTCTTATACATGTGTAGCTCATGTACCAGGCCTCTGTGTCTACATGACTAGTCTGTGTGAATGCTCTTATACATGTGTAGCTCATGTACCAGGCCTCTGTGTCTACATGACTAGTCTGTGTGAATGCTCTTATACATGTGTAGCTCATGCACCAGGCCTCTGTGTCTACATGACTAGTCTGTGTGAATGCTCTTATACATGTGTAGCTCATGTACCAGGCCTCTGTGTCTACATGACTAGTCTGTGTGAATGCTCTTATACATGTGTAGCTCATGTACCAGGCCTCTGTGTCTACATGACTAGTCTGTGTGAATGCTCTTATACATGTGTAGCTCATGCACCAGGCCTCTGTGTCTACATGGCTAGTCTGTGTGAATGCTCTTATACATGTGTAGCTCATGTACCAGGCCTCTGTGTCTACATGACTAGTCTGTGTGAATGGTCTTATACATGTGTAGCTCATGTACCAGGCCTCTGTGTCTACATGACTAGTCTGTGTGAATGCTCTTATACATGTGTAGCTCATGTACCAGGCCTCTGTGTCTACATGACTAGTCTGTGTGAATGCTCTTATACATGTGTAGCTCATGTACCAGGCCTCTGTGTCTACATGACTAGTCTGTGTGAATGGTCTTATACATGTGTAGCTCATGCACCAGGCCTCTGTGTCTACATGACTAGTCTGTGTGAATGCTCTTATACATGTGTAGCTCATGTACCAGGCCTCTGTGTCTACATGACTAGTCTGTGTGAATGCTCTTATACATGTGTAGCTCATGTACCAGGCCTCTGTGTCTACATGACTAGTCTGTGTGAATGCTCTTATACATGTGTAGCTCATGCACCAGGCCTCTGTGTCTACATGACTAGTCTGTGTGAATGGTCTTATACATGTGTAGCTCATGTACCAGGCCTCTGTGTCTACATGACTAGTCTGTGTGAATGCTCTTATACATGTGTAGCTCATGTACCAGGCCTCTGTGTCTACATGACTAGTCTGTGTGAATGGTCTTATACATGTGTAGCTCATGTACCAGGCCTCTGTGTCTACATGACTAGTCTGTGTGAATGCTCTTATACATGTGTAGCTCATGCACCAGGCCTCTGTGTCTACATGACTAGTCTGTGTGAATGCTCTTATACATGTGTAGCTCATGTACCAGGCCTCTGTGTCTACATGACTAGTCTGTGTGAATGGTCTTATACATGTGTAGCTCATGTACCAGGCCTCTGTGTCTACATGACTAGTCTGTGTGAATGCTCTTATACATGTGTAGCTCATGCACCAGGCCTCTGTGTCTACATGACTAGTCTGTGTGAATGCTCTTATACATGTGTAGCTCATGCACCAGGCCTCTGTGTCTACATGACTAGTCTGTGTGAATGCTCTTATACATGTGTAGCTCATGTACCAGGCCTCTGTGTCTACATGGCTAGTCTGTGTGAATGCTCTTATACATGTGTAGCTCATGTACCAGGCCTCTGTGTCTACATGACTAGTCTGTGTGAATGCTCTTATACATGTGTAGCTCATGTACCAGGCCTCTGTGTCTACATGACTAGTCTGTGTGAATGCTCTTATACATGTGTAGCTCATGCACCAGGCCTCTGTGTCTACATGACTAGTCTGTGTGAATGCTCTTGTACATGTGTAGCTCATGCACCAGCTGGATGTACACATCACATCCAGATGCAAGTGGTGGGAAGAAGAAGTCACTAGGCTCAATGCTGAACTGCTGCAGAGCCAACGGCAGACTGATAGACTGAGCGCCATTATCAGTGCAAAGACTGCTCAGGTATGTTACACAGAGTCGCAGATGATAATATATTACAGGGGACTATAGCGGAAGTGACACACACACACATATTATACACCTGCTCTAGTAAAGAGGTGATGTCATTATATAGCTCTAGCAACATGTACCTAGGGGAACATCATCGCCCCCCCCCCCCCCTCCACACACACACGTAATAGATGGAAAAGTTTGAGAAGAGCGCTCGCAGCAAGGAGAGGGAGTACCAAGTCCGAATAGCCGACTACGAGGCACAGCTGTTGAGACTGAGCTCAGAGGTCTCCCGCATCACTCGGAACTATGCCGAGCTGAGGAAGCGGCGGTACCTTACAGGTCCCCGTCTCCACAGTGATGCCACCACGCAAACACAAGTGAGGCTGCTGCAGGGAGAGCTGGAGCGAATGAACACGCAAATGCATCTCACGGAGGAATTGAGGAAGCAAAATGCTCAACTAACAGAGTTGCAAATTGGCTCTGGGTCAGGTATGGGCAACAAGGGGGTGGAGCATGGCCACACCTTTACTCACGCTGGTGTAAAGAAGTGGGTGGAGGAAGGTGGTGTGAGACTGCTAACTAGCAAGAGCTTGGACGAGTTTGCAGAGGGGCTGGACAAGGTGCTGGCTGGCAAGGGTGTGCACTGGTGTAGGGAGAGAGCCTCCATGGAGCAGGATGTAGGACAGGAACAGTCCTCATCGAATTCTGTACACAGCCAGCCCAACACTGTGCAACTGGTGGACAGCTTGCTGGACAGGCACATCAAACAGTTGAACCACGACCTGCTGCAAGTGCTGCAACCTCACTAGCTGGCAAGGGCCAGTCAGCAACTCTGTTAGATTAGCACCGAACATTTGAGTGCATTTAATATCATTAGCAAACAAGCACAGCATTCCTGAGCTAGTCTGTTCTCAACCTTGTCATGAGTTGTTCTTTCTCTAGCGTTAGTTTCTGACACAGTTGTTTGTTGTGTGCAACTTCCTCCTCTAAGAAGTGGATCATCGGTCCCACCACGACTTGCAACATTCTCGTCAGAGACTGGACATACACTGCAACGGATAGAAGATAATACGGTTGATAACACAATGGATCTCACTTCTGCATACTATTATTATAATGTTGCAAGAGATTATGTTAAGGAGAGCCTAAAAACTTTCCCAGTGAATGACAGGAAGCTTACGAGGCAATCTCTCATAATGAAGTGAGCTAAGACAACGCTATATATATATATATATAATATATTAAAATCACCTCAATAAGCAACTTCAGATTTTATTCACTATGAGCCTGTTATATACCGGTAGCTAGCTATCCACCACATGCCAGACAGTACACGCACCTAGCACATGCACCGGATGTAATTTTTTAAATTAATAAATCAAATAATAATAACAAATAAATAAAATTAAATGAACAACAAATAAAAATGTACATAAATAATAAACAAATAAATAAAACAACAACAACAATAATAATAATAATAAATAATAAACAGATAATATATTAAAAAAGAAAAAGAAAAAAAGAAGTAATTATGGTGGTCATGGCTTCAAGTTCAGGCTCTTTCGAGTAGCTCCCCAGTAGCCAAGCAAGTCCATACCACAGTCTCGACTAAACTGCTCACACTTTGGGCCGATGTGCAATGATGGACTTGCCTGGCTGCTGGGGAGCTACTCGAAAGAGTCTGAACTTGAAGCAACGACCACCATAATTACATTTTATTTTTTATTTTAAATCTGTTTATCATTTATTATCATTATCATTATTATTAATGGCGAACGATGTTTGTGTCAGTGGAACTGGAGTTTCCTTGGGTGTCGCTTTTAGTACTGATGAAGAATCTGGGAGGCAGGATGAAGGTGTCCAAAAAGGGAGCGGGTTTCCCATCAGAGATCGATGCACAGTATGTAACAGATCGATGCCAGTCACAAGAGCAGGGGTCTTCCGCGTGCATGGCCCTATTGACAATCGCTGCCTTGGCTCCCGTACAACGCCACCATCAGTTGCTGCTATTCCTCAGCCCCAAGCTACTCAGGATTCAGTGGATTTGTTTACACCGCCAAGTGTGTCCATCAGGATTCTTAAAAGGCTCCCTCGAGCGTCACGTGAGTGAGCCTGGAAGTTGGCCGCCATTTTGCAAAATGTAAGTGTGGACTTTAATGATATTTCAGCCTGGTCTAGACTGCTTCATTTCCCTTCCCGCTGTTTCCATGTTCCAAACAAAAATGATCGCCATGGGAGCTTAGCTATCAAAGTTAACGGACAGATTAATGCAGAAAGCAGTATAGTGGTTGATGATGCTTTACCAAGTTTCCGGAAAAGGTCCACTAAATCCTACATTGATAATCTTGCCAATAGAGTAGCCTCGAGATTGGAAGAAGGTGATTGCAGAGGTGCAGTTCGTATAGCTAGTTCTGATGATACACTATGTAATTTCACTAATGATACTCTGGAAATACTTAAGGGAAAACATCCACCTTCACACCCTGATTTCTTTGTTCCATCCATGCCTTCTGATTTACTTATGGACTTTTCAGTTGATGAAGTTTCAAGGTCCATTAAATCATTTCCAAGTTCTTCATCTGGTGGCCCAGATGGTCTGCGACCACAGCATTTAAAGGATATGATTGGGCCAAGTGCTGGTAGAGGAGGTGCACTCTTGCTTGAATCTTTAACATCCTTCATCAATCTTGTTAGTCAAGGGAAGACACCAGAATCTATCCGCCCTTTTCTTTTTGGAGCCACTTTGATTGCACTGTCAAAGAAGGATGGTGGGTTAAGGCCCATTGCTATTGGATGCACACTCCGCAGATTAGTAGCTAAATGTGCAGTTTTTCACGTCAAGCAGTCAGTTAGTTCTTTGCTTGCCCCTCACCAGTTGGGCTTTGGCATTCCAAATGGTGCAGAAGCAGCTGCCCATGCAGCTAGAACATATTTACAGAACTTGCCATCTGATAGTCTCCTTCTTAAATTAGATTTTCAGAATGCCTTTAACTGCCTTCGCCGTGATAAATTATTTTCTGCCGTCACGGAGTTTTTGCCACAGTTGTTACCCTTGGTTTTGTCAGCATATGGTTCTCCCTCTTCACTTTTCTTTGGTGGCTCGGTGATTGATTCATGTGAGGGGGTGCAACAGGGTGACCCCTTGGGTCCTTTATTATTCTGCCTTACGATCCACTCAATAGTACACGAGATAAAATCTGAGTTTCATGTTTTCTACCTCGATGACGTTGTGCTTGGTGGTTCTCTTAGGGATGTCATAGATGACTTCAGGACAATCGAGGTTCTAGCTGAAGAGCTGGGTTTATGTCTAAATCGTACCAAATCTGAGGTTATATCCAATAATACGGGGATCATTGATGCCTTTCTCTCAGAGATTCCGGGCCTGTCTGTAACTGATCCCAAGATCTCCACCTTACTTGGATCACCCATTGGAAGCTCTGAGGGTGTTGATCTTGTGATCAAGGATGAGATCAGAGTTTTGAAGATCCTTGGAGAGAGATTAGGACACCTTCACTCACATGATGCTCTTTGTCTTCTTCGCCATGCTTTTTCCATCCCAAAGCTATTGTATGTGCTACGCACTTCCCCATGTTTCCTCTCCTCTTATCTCCACCCTTTTGATGACCTCCAGAGATCAATTCTTAGTGAGATCATTAACATTGACATCAGTGACTCCGCTTGGTTACAGGCTTCCCTTCCAGTGTCATTGGGCGGTCTTGGGATCAGAAGCGCTGTGGAACTGTCATCATCAGCTTTTTTAGCATCTGCTTCTGCCAGCCTTGAACTAGTTCACCAGCTCCTCCCAACAAGGCTTTTAGATGTACCACGCCCTGCTTTTGACAATGCTGTTGATCAGTGGAGCCAAAGCCACACTGTTGCACCCCCTTCTGAGCCAGACTCTTTCAAACAGAAGGTTTGGGATGCACCAGTTGCAAAGGCTGCACTTGATCAGCTTCTAGAAGAAGCCCAGTCTAATCCTAGTAGAGCTCGTCTACTCGCTGCTTCCCAGAAGGAATCGGGTGCATGGCTACAGGCTCTTCCAATATCTTCTTTGGGTTTGAGGATGGAGGACAATGAGATAAGAATAGCCTCTGGTTTACGTTTGGGTGTGGCCCTGTGTCAACCACACGTATGCAATCACTGTGGTACTCAGGTGGACCACCTAGGCACCCATGGCCTCAGCTGCCGTAAGAGTCAAGGGCGCTTTTCCCGTCATGCCTCTCTTAATGCAGTTGTTAAGAGGGCGCTGGATTCTGCAAAAATCCCTTCTCGTCTAGAACCCAGTGGCATCTCGCGATCAGATGGTAGAAGACCTGATGGGGTAACACTGACTCCATGGAGGTGTGGCCGGGCAATGGTTTGGGATGTGACTTGCCCTGATACTTTTGCCCCGTCGCATGTGTCTCTGGCAGCTGCTGGAGCAGGGAATGTTGCCAATGAGGCAGAGCATCACAAAAGGATGAAATACAGGCATCTGGAACGAACCCATATTTTCATCCCTCTTGCTATTGAGACATCAGGGGTCTTTGGCTCGGAAGCCATGTCCTTTTTATGTAGTCTTGGGAAAAGGATCCATTCACAGTCTGGGGATCCCAGGTCTTCTCACTTCCTTCGACAGAGAATAGCTGCGGAGGTACAGCGGGGAAATACGGCTGCTATCCTAGGCACTTGTGCCTAGGCTATTAACTTATAATAATAATAATAATATAATAATATAATAATAATAATATATAGTACTTATTAAACTAAAATATATATATATATATATAATGTTATATATTTGTATTTATGTAAAAATTATTATTAATTGTAATTAAATGTAATTGTTTTTTTATTTATTTGTTTTTTTATTTGTTGTTCATTTAATTTAATTTATTATTGTTATTTAATTAATTAATGTTTACATCCGGTGCATGTGCTAGGCGCGTGTACTGGCATGTGGTGGATAGCTAGCTACTGGTATATAACAGGCTCACGTGAGCCTTAGCATCTAATTATTCCTGATGAAGACTGGAGCATCTAGTCGAAACATCGAGTGAATAAAAATTGAAGTTGATTATTGAGAAGGTGATTTTAATGTTATTATGTCAACTGAGAGTTCATTGAGAGTACACATACATACTGCTACATGTATATATACACAGGCGACGCACATACATACTGCTACATGTATCTACATGTATACATACATACTGCTACATGCATGCATACACATTGCCACACATACATACTGCTACATGCATACATACACATTGCCACACACATACATACTGCTACATGCATACATTCACATTGCCACACACATACATACTGCTGCATGCATGCATACACATTGCCACACACATACATACTGCTACATGCATGCATACACATTGCCACACATACATACTGCTACATGCATGCATACACATTGCCACACACATACATACTGCTACATGCATGCATACACATTGCCACACACATACATACTGCTACATGCATGCATACACATTGCCACACACATACATACTGCTACATGCATGCATACACATTGCCACACACATACATACTGCTACATGCATGCATACACATTGCCACACATACATACTGCTACATGCATGCATACACATTGCCACACACATACATACTGCTACATGCATACATACACATTGCCACACATACATACTGCTACATGCATACATACACATTGCTACATGCATGCATACAAATTGCCACACACATACATACTGCTACATGCATACATACACATTACCACACACATACATACTGCTACATGCATGCATACACATTGCCACACACATACATACTGCTACATGCATACATACACATTGCCACACACATACATACTGCTACATGCATGCATAAACATTGCCACACATACATACTGCTACATGCATACATACACATTGCCACACACATACATACTGCTACATGCATGCATACACATTGCCACACACATACATACTGCTACATGCATGCATACACACATACATACTGCTACATGCATACATACACATTGCCACACACATACATACTGCTACATGCATGCATACACATTGCCACACACATACATACTGCTACATGCATGCATAAACATTGCCACACATACATACTGCTACATGCATGCATACACATTGCCACACACATACATACTGCTACATGCATGCATACACATTGCCACACACATACATACTGCTACATGCATGCATTCACATTGCCACACATACATACTGCTACATGCATGCATACACATTGCCACACACATACATACTGCTACATGCATACATACACATTGCCACACACATACATACTGCTACATGCATGCATACACATTGCCACACATACATACTGCTACATGCATGCATACACATTGCCACACACATACATACTGCTACATGCATACATACACATTGCCACACACATACATACTGCTACATGCATGCATACACATTGCCACACATACATACTGCTACATGCATGCATACACATTGCCACACATACATACTGCTACATGCATGCATACACATTGCCACACACATACATACTGCTACATGTATATATACACATTGCCACACACATACATACTGCTACATGCATGCATACACATTGCCACACACATACATACTGCTACATGCATGCATACACATTGCCACACACATACATACTGCTACATGTATGCATACACATTGCCACACACATACATACTGCTACATGCATGCATACACATTGCCACACATACATACTGCTACATGCATGCATACACATTGCCACACATACATACTGCTACATGCATGCATACACATTGCCACACATTAATTACCACACACACACACACACATACCACCACCATTGTGCAGAAGTGCTAAGAGGTCCCTGGAATTCCTGCAGGCAATATTACAAGAACAATGTTTACAACTTTTTTGGAAGGACTTATAAAGAAGAAACAAGCCTGTACCCTCAACCAGTCACAAGACCATTTATCATTTAACAAGATAGACGACCACTACCCTAGAGTTCTAGTTGTTTAGCCACGCCCCTACCAACCTGCAAGAAGATGGGCACTTAACTGACAATATTTCTAAATAATGCACACTCAAATGAATATTTTCTATACTTTTTCGAATGGGAACTGAGTGGGAACTGAGGAGCTAATCTCGCGAGCTAGTTGAAGAAAGTTAATCTCTCGAACCAGACTAACCAGTCTCTACAGTAGTTATGTATGAAGGAGCAAGTCTGACGAGGCTAACTAAAGAAGGATCCTCTGAAGCACACGTTAAGTTTGACTTTACTCCTCAAAGCAACCTGTCTACACAACTATTTGGATATCCTTCATGAGCCAGAAGTACAGTCGTTGGGTATGCCAGAAAGTGTTTTGGAACAGTTGAGAAGGCTAGAAGTTGCATGCAAATAAGCTACAAGAAGCCTGTCCAGAAACTACAGACAACTAGAGACATGCTCACACGAGATAAAATTCTTGCTTCAATATTTTGTTGAAATACGTTGCCTTGGCAGTGAAGCTAATATGCATGCACATACTGTAACTGGTACTTTTACACTGACACTGAGACCTGTGCTACACAGCCAGATACCATAAGGGATACCAAACAAAGGCTTTTTGTAACGACAATGAAATGGGTGCTGCATAGCTATTTGTGCACTACATCTATAGGCTTAACAAGCAGAATATACGGTACACACACCAATCATTACATGGGTATAAGTGCACAACACTGGCATAAATGATTATAAGGATCAGTGAGTTCTTCCTGGATGGAAGGAGTGCTCACTTACTGTTTGCTCTGAGCATATGCAGCCTGTTCCTCCTCCAGCAAGATATGAGGCAGTCGAGTGAGGGCCTGGGCTGCCATGACACCCACACCAGCCCCTGGGGTAGGCAACACTGACAGCGACAACTGCACATGCTCAAGGCTGCAGGAAAAATCACCATGACAACATCTTCACAGCTGCAGCTGGAATGACCTAGTCTTGCTCAGCACTCATTACCTTACACACACTACTAAACTGGAATGACCTAGTCTTGCTCAGCACTCATTACCTTACACACACCACTAAACTGGAATGACCTAGTCTTGCTCAGCACTCATTACCTTACACACACTACTAAACTGGAATGACCTACCCTCGCTCAGCACTCATTACCTTACACACACCACTAAACTGGAATGACCTACCCTTGCTCAGCACTCATTACCTTACACACACTACTAAACTGGAATGACCTACCCTTGCTCAGCACTCATTACCTTACACACACCACTAAACTGGAATGACCTACTCTTGCTCAGCACTCATTACCTTACACACACTACTAAACTGGAATGACCTAGTCTTGCTCAGCACTCATTACCTTACACACACCACTAAACTGGAATGACCTACCCTTGCTCAGCACTCATTACCTTACACACACCACTAAACTGGAATGACCTACCCTTGCTCAGCACTCATTACCTTACACACACCACTAAACTGGAATGACCTAGTCTTGCTCAGCACTCATTACCTTACACACACTACTAAACTGGAATGACCTACCCTTGCTCAGCACTCATTACCTTACACACACTACTAAACTGGAATGACCTACCCTTGCTCAGCACTCATTACCTTACACATACCACTAAACTGGAATGACCTAGTCTTGCTCAGCACTCATTACCTTACACACACTACTAAACCTACTCTTGCTCAGCACTCATTACCTTACACACACCACTAAACTGGAATGACCTAGTCTTGCTCAGCACTCATTACCTTACACACACTACTAAACTGGAATGACCTACCCTTGCTCAACACTCATTACCTTACACACACTACTAAACTGGAATGACCTACCCTTGCTCAGCACTCATTACTGACTGGAAACAGATGACCTGAAGATCGGACCTCTGCAGTACACATGGCAATGTTTAATGATTTGCATTGCATGGCATGGCGTCCTCAACAGCACTGATCGGCACTAACCATGTCCGACTCATTGAAGCAAGAGAAGATGAGGCCTACAAAGTTTGGGTCCATCTGCTGATAGTTTGCTTGCGTCTGCACATCTGCACACACACCATCACACACAAGTACACCAGCTGAGATATCCCTACTAAGTTGTGGGTGTGGTGTGGTGAGGCAACCAGTGGCTCCAGTGTCTATATACCTTGGTGAGGCAACCAGTGGCCTATACTCCCCCAGTGTATATATACCTTGGTGAGGCAACCAGTGGCCTATACTCCTCCAGTGCATATATACCTTGGTGAGGCAACCAGTGGCCTATACTCCCCCAGTGTATATATACCTTGGTGAGGCAACCAGTGGCCTATACTCCTCCAGTGCATATATACCTTGGTGAGGCAACCAGTGGCCTATACTCCCCCAGTGTATATATACCTTGGTGAGGCAACCAGTGGCCTATACTCCTCCAGTGTCTACCTGACTACCACTACTACTGCTAGGTGCATGAGAATAGGCAGCTCTGCATGTGGCAATAAGCTGAGGGGAAATTCTGTAATTCGTTTCAGTACAGTCAAGATCCCCAGTCGATCATATATAGGTCACCCCCCCCCCCCCCCCATAGCTGGAATCACCCACCCCTCCTCCATTTCTTATCAGCCCGCCTACCTACATGTACCTACATCTTATTATTTTGTCTGCTCGCCATAGCCCAAGGTGGTGGAGAGGGTGAGGGGATTAAAGTGACTGATCCCCCACATGATCGACCTTCAGTACCAACAGAAGGAAGATAATAATAAGTAACTACCAATACAAGCAACATGTTCACCTCAGTGAGCAAAGACTACGGGTCAACTATACACCCCACGAGTCAACTATGCCACACCCCATGGGTCGACTATGCCACACCCCACGGATCGACTATGCCACACCCCATGAGTCAACTATGCCACACCCCACGGGTCGACTATGCCACACCCCACGAGTCAACTATGCCACACCCCACAAGTCGACTATGCCACACCCCACGAGTCAACTATGCCACACCCCACGAGTCAACTATGCCACACCCCACGGGTCGACTATGCCACACCCCACGGGTCGACTATGCCACACCCCACGAATCAACTATGCCACACCCCACGGGTCGACTACTATGCCACACCCCACAGGTCAACTATGCCACACCCCACGGGTCGACTATGCCACACCCCACGAGTCAACTATGCCACACCTCACGGGTAGACTACTATGCCACACCCCACGGGTCGACTACTATGCCACACCCCACGGGTCGACTATGCCACACCCCGCGGGTTGACTATGCCACACCACACCTTATAGGAAACCCTACAAAAAGTGTACTCATTTAGGACAACAAGTGACCTTTTTATGTTTAGGACAGGAAACCTTTTTATGTTTAGGTCGTGTACCCACTAGATAGCTTTTTATGTTTAGGACAGGTAACCTTTTTATGTTTAGGACAAGTAACCTTTTAATGTTTAGGACGGGTACCCACTAGATATTTAGGACAGGTAACCTTTCTATGTTTAGGATGGGTACCCACTAGATAGCTTTTTATGTTTAGGACAGGTAACCTTTTTATGTTTAGGACGGGTACCAACTAGATAGGTTTTTATGTTTAGGACAGGTAACCTTTTTATGTTTAGGACGGGTACCCACTAGATAGCTTTTTATGTTTAGGACAGGTAACCTTTTTATGTTTAGGACGGGTACCCACTAGATAGCTTTTTATGTTTAGGACACGTAACCTTTTTATGTCTAAGAGGTGACCTGATTATGTTTAGGGCAGGTGACTTGTTTACATTTAGGATGGGTGACCTGTATATTTTGGACAGGTGACTTGGGTGGGATCCTGGACGGGAGAACTGTTGTATTTAGGACAGGCAATCCATCATATTAAAGATGGGAAATCTGTTTAGGAAAGGATATTTGTTGTTTTAAGGACGGGTGACCTGCTATATTTAGGACGGGAAGTTACATTTAAAGACGGGAGACCAGTTTGTAGTTTTAAGGCAGGAGACCTGTTGTATTTAGGACGGAGAATGTGCTTTATTTATGACAGTATACCTGTTCAGTCACACTGAGTGAGATAGGAGCAGGACTTGTTGGAGCTCTGTCCTGTAACTATAGTCACACTGAGAGATAGGAGCAGGACTTGTTGGAGCTCTGTCCTGTAACTATAGTCACACTGAGTGAGATAGGAGCAGGGCTTGTTGGAGCTCTGTCCTGTAACTATAGTCACACTGAGTGAGATAGGAGCAGGGCTTGTTGGAGCTCTGTCCTGTAACTATAGTCACACTGAGTGAGATAGGAGCAGGGCTTGTTGGAGCTCTGTCCTGTAACTATAGTCACACTGAGAGAGAGGAGCAGGACTTGTTGGAGCTCTGTCCTGTAACTATAGTCACACTGAGAGAGAGGAGCAGGGCTTGTTGGAGCTCTGTCCTGTAACTATAGTCACACTGAGTGAGATAGGAGCAGGGCTTGTTGGAGCTCTGTCCTGTAACTACAGTCACACTGAGAGAGAGGAGCAGGGCTTGTTGGAGTGTCCTGTAACTATAGTCACACTGAGTGGGAGAGGAGCAGGGCTTGTTGGAACTCTATCCTGTAACTATAGTCACACTGAGAGAGAGGAGCAGGGCTTGTTGGAGTGTCCTGTAACTACAGTCACACTGAGTGGGAGAGGAGCAGGACTTGTTGGAACTCTATCCTGTAACTATAGTCACACTGAGAGAGAGGAGCAGGGCTTGTTGGAGCTCTGTC
The DNA here is from genome assembly GCA_028752905.1 of Cladorhizidae sp. MBARI D1340-BT2. Classification (NCBI taxonomy): domain Eukaryota; kingdom Metazoa; phylum Porifera; class Demospongiae; order Poecilosclerida; family Cladorhizidae; species Cladorhizidae sp. MBARI D1340-BT2. Next base: position 49,705,569 of record JAQNBH010000006.1, read on the forward strand.
CTGTAACTATAGTCACACTGAGTGAGATAGGAGCAGGGCTTGTTGGAGCTCTGTCCTGTAACTATAGTCACACTGAGTGAGATAGGAGCAGGGCTTGTTGGAGCTCTGTCCTGTAACTATAGTCATACTGAGTGAGATAGGAGCAGGACTTGTTGGAGCTCTGTCCTGTAACTATAGTCACACTGAGAGAGAGGAGCAGGGCTTGTTGGAGTGTCCTGTAGGAGCAGGGCTTGTTGGAGTGTCCTGTAACTACAGTCACACTGAGTGATAGGACAACATGCTCGGAGTAGCTGCTAATAGACTTCTATTGGTTTAAGAAAATTCACACGAAAATGAGCTTCTCAGTAAACAGCTGACCATGCATTTCTATGCAGCAAAAACTTGCAGCTGCTGAATAAGCCAAGTTAGGCTCAATTATTGTACACCAGTGTGTTCATAGAGCCAACGATCTTCAACAATCATCGCATTTTAAAACAAAGAAGTTGTTACACATTTGTGGAGTCTTCTAGTCCTCATGTTATGTTATGAAGTGCACGAGATCTTAGAATGGACTTACATGTATGGTCCTCACAATGTGAGGGTGGCTGTGATGAGTGCTCACCAACATGTGAGGGTGGCAGTGATGTGTGGGTGGCTGTGATGAGTGCTCACCAACATGTGAGGGTGACAGTGATGTGTGGGTGGCTGTGATGAGTGCTCACCAACATGTGAGGGTGGCTGTGATGTGTGGGTGGCTGTGATGTGTGGGATGAGTGCTCACCAACATGTGAGGGTGACAGTGATGTGTGGGTGGCTGTGATGAGTGGGATGAGTGCTCACCAACATGTGAGGGTGGCAGTGATGTGTGGGTGGCTGTGATGAGTGCTCACCAACATGTGAGGGTGGCAGTGATGTGTGGGTGGCTGTGATGAGTGCTCACCAACATGTGAGGGTGGCAGTGATGTGTGGGTGGCTGTGATAAGTGCTCACCAACATGTGAGGGTGGCAGTGATGTGTGGGTGGCTGTGATGAGTGCTCACCGACATGTGAGGGTGGCTGTGATGTGTGGGTGGCTGGGATGAGTGGGATGAGTGCTCACCAACATGTGAGGGTGGCAGTGATGTGTGGGTGGCTGTGTTGAGTGGGATGAGTGCTCACCAACATGTGAGGGCCAGACAGTGATGTGTGGGTGGCTGTGATGAGTGCTCACCAACATGTGAGGGTGGCTGTGATGTGTGGGTGGCTGTGATGAGTGCTCACCAACATGTGAGGGTGGCAGTGATGTGAGGGTGGCTGTGATGAGTGCTCACCAACATGTGAGGGTGGCTGTGATGAGAGCTCACCAACATGTGAGGGTGGCAGTGATGTGAGGGTGGCTATGATGAGTGCTCACCAACATGTGAGGGTGGCAGTGATGTGTGGGTGGCTGTGATGAGTGGGATGAGTGCTCACCAACATGTGAGGGTGGCAGTGATGTGTGGGTGGTTGTGATGAGTGCTCACCAACATGTGAGGGTGGCAGTGATGTGTGGGTGGCTGTGATGAGTGCTACCAACATGTGAGGGTGGCAGTGATGTGTGGGTGGCTGGGATGAGTGCTCACCAACATGTGAGGGTGGCAGTGATGTGTGGGTGGCT